>CM073768.1:118382838-118697087 GCA_037158775.1 Hetaerina titia
GAACATGGAACGCGGTTTTGTACGGCTCGGAGACTTGGTCCTTGAGAAAAAAGGCTAGTTGTAGATTGGAGACCTTTGGGACATGGGATTGAAGATTGGAAAACAATGAAATGGGCAGAGAGAAAAACGAACCAAGAAGTGCTACTCGCATTTCAAGAGAGAGGGTTTTTGGGAGAAATCCGAATAAGGCAGGACAAGTGGATGCATGAAATACTGAGAGAAAACTGTGATTCATGGGAGAGAGTTTGGCGAGAGAAATGCGTGGAAGATTAAAAGTAAAAGAAGGGAAATTTTGGCTGGAGTTGAGGGGGGCAGAAAGAATACAGATATTCAGGACACATTAATGTAGCATGTATTAGGGGGCTTAAGGTAATTTAATATAGTGCTAGGTAGATATTAGTAATGCAGTAGGGCATAGTGCCTTTGTCCAATGAAAACTTGTAGACTACTGATTATCATTACTCCAAAGGAATGGGAACGGTACGGCTTTTGACTAAAGTCATTTCAAACAGTTAATCTGGATTTGGGCATGCAGACGACGCAGTTTACTGCTGTTCATTACTTGGTCCAGCTTCGGGGAAAGATATGAAAGGTTATCGACCGCCCAACATCATCTGCCGAGCGGATTGCGAACAGTTTGGACCTTCTTGCTACTTTTCAAGTAAAGTTACTCCATCCAGTAGTCCGGCGTCGAGCTACTCCATTCATCCTTGATGCTATAACTATCTCCTAGTTAACTCCATTTCCCCCAAATTCATTTATGGAACGACCACATTAGTGAACTTGTTCTATTTGTAATGATTACTCCAATTCACACAGCCAATTAATCTTGAAGACAAAAAAAACCCTAGCATTGGCCAAGCGATATCGCAATTCCACCTGACTGCAGCTTCCAGTATTGCCTTAATACGTGAGTATTGATGCTTCCCAGCCACTCAAGTGCCATGAACTTAAACAGTTTATAGTAAACAGTGTTTTATACAAATACTCTGCTGGAAAACTATAATTACTGAGGAGCTCCTGCCATCAACCAGAGGGCGCACTGGGGTAGATCCTTGGCAATAAGACATGCATGATGCGCGATTAATGCATAATATAGGTATGAAAAATACCCGATTCATGATCACATAACACATAAGAACTCTAAAGTTTGGGATAAAATTGGTGAGGGCAATGAGAGATAGGATTTTGATCAAATTGCTGAATCTGAAAGGTTTGTAATTGTGTAACTTAACATTGTTGAGAAGGATTACGGAACTAGTAAAATTCTAATTATGTGGTTAATTTTCCTGCATGAATAAAAATAATTTTATTAACCTTTTACTCACGAAGAATGATTAAAAGCAATGATGTATCTGAAATTAATTGCCTTAATTTAGAATCCGCAATGAACCCTATAGAAGACATTTTAAGCACAAGGATAGTACGTACTCAAAAGCACATATATATTTATTTTAAATTTTACTAATATCAGAAATATTCTTCCAGGGGGATTCTGCTTGAGAAAAACTAGAATTAATTTCTATTCTTGATTACGGAATACCTCCTTAAGGCTTTGTTACACCTGATTACGATGCAATAAGCCTCCATCTAATACAATTCCTATCTAAAGAAAATTAATGTCAGACAACCAAAAAACTAGTATTTTACACAACTACATTGTCGTTAGTATTAATTGCATAGGATTTACTTCGTTTGATATCGATTTTATTTTTGATTGATACTCGTACATATCCTCATAAATTTTCACAAAGGGTGTTTAATTATGTTGGTATAAATGAGGCCATAAACATGAAAGTTCGATTGAGTCGACGAGAAACTTGAGATGTGAAACAATTTTCTTGAATCTGGCAATATATTTTTCACGTCAGTTATAGAGCCAATATAGGGCGAACGGTATTTTTGCTCGCCGTAAAGAATCTTATTTCGCTTTTAATTAATACAACTGTCAGGAAGCCATGTTATATGACCGCTTACTATTCTCTCCGAGCCCCCACCCCGTTTTCCATGATTTCCAAAATGACAAGCCTCAACGCAGCGGAGGCGCCGCCGGAATGGTTGAGAGTAGGGGAGAGGGAAGAAGGGTGCAGGAGAAGGGAGGAAATAGTAATTTCAAAGCTCCAGCCGAACTAATTGACCCAAAAAAAATAGTAAAATCGGTATAACGAAACTTTCTGTGAAGAAAAACACGACCTACTCACTTCCTTCAAGTCAAAAGATCCGACCAATGAACAAGCAATTCTTTACAGAGAAAAGTTTAGGTTCGTTTTTATGTTTCTTTAGGGTCTAGTGAGAGTCGAAAGTGGGGAAAGAGAGAGAGAGAGAGAGACCATTACTTTGTCTACGACCCCTTTCCACCATCCCAACGCCCCCCACGACGACGGTCGTAAAAACCATTGCGAGTCTCTTTCTCATTTGTATTTTCCCTCTTCCCCGTCCCCGTCGTCTCGGGTTAGACAGGAGGAACTTCTGGGTCGGGTTTCGAGTCGCCTCGTTGGCCCACGCAGTCTTTTACTTCCCTCCTTCCACTCCATCGTCCACGAGTTCCCAGTGACCCAGACGCGACCATTCCTCCGCCGGTCAATGGAAACTTTGGCCGGAGAATGTCGGGCGGCCGGTTCCGGATAACCCCTTGATCATCGCTTCGCATTCTTTCTCACACCCCGTCGTCGCCTAGCAGCTAGCTGCTCTCCCGACGGGGGGAGGGTCCGGGAGGGGAAAGCGGTAAGATAATAGCAACTCGAGTATGTGTGCTTTTTTGTGTAGGGGCGCTCTTTAGCGAAGAAGAAACCCGTCCAAGGTCTTTTTTTTATTTCTGAAGAGGGATCAATCGGTCGCTGTGATGACGTCAGAGGAGATATTGCTCTGTGGATGTGATCTCCTCTCGTAAAAAAAAATCTTCCCAGCAACCTACGCTCCGAATCTCTCTTTCCCTTATCCAACCCCTCCACTCTCTCACCCTCACCCACAATTCCTTATCTCTTTAAAAGCTCCTCCCTCACGTTTTAATTTTCCCTGTGGTTCAATCCCGCAGGAAAAAGATTGATGGAACTGATCCTCGGGGAAGGGATCCTCCACCTTCCATTTGAAATGTGATCCCCTTCCGCCACAAAACATTTGCTTGGGAAATAAGCTCCAAGGATTTACGAGTCCCTGATTTCGACGGGGGTGAAAAGAGGGAAAGTCAGACACGGATCCTTTCGTTGCGACGACATCTGCGGAATGATATGATGCGACTGTTATTAGGATGGCTTCTTGCTTGAGAATCACACCAACCTGCTCGTCCGCTAGGAAACTTTGTGAGAGAGCATCTTTCGTTTTTTTTTCACTATTTCTTCCCTCAACTCTTCACCACACCCTGTCTATTCTTCCAAACAATAAATACGGAGATGAATAGAAGAATGAGTGACGCCAGATAGTCATGTCAAGGAACTGGTAACGAGAGATTAAGATGCCCAATAAATCTGTCTCACATGGTTAAAATCATGCAAGGAGCGTTGTAGTCCAGTGGGTAGACGCTGGGCTTCGAGGAGTCAAGTGCTTCCGGGTAAACCTCTGTTAACCCTTAGCTTCACCAAAGCTGTTTAATTTTTTTATTTTAATATATTTAACCAAGTTTTTATGGAAAACCTCAGGAAAAAAGGATCGGTACCCCTATTCTGATGTGTATATTTCACATGTAATAAGGGTCTTTTAGTCTTACGTGAGTTCTATCCTCATCTATCATCTATTTTGTGTTTCTTGCCCTAAGAGTTTTTTCAATGAAAATTTTTAAATCGTTAAGATTACAAGCAAGCGAGGCAACGGTTTCAGGAAGTAAATATTGTGGGGAAAACTACAAAGGAAGGCCAAGCTACAAATACGTGAGGGGAATCATAAGATGCAGTAGATAAAGGGTCTAGCCGTGGTAGTTAGGCAGAGAATGTACGCCTTCTTATCGATAAAAGTTAAAGCTGATAACGGGAACCGTCCACTATTTAAGAGTGAGATGAGAGCTTCTTTAATGCACTTCTAAAGCTCCATTATATTAATAAGTATTCGATTTGAATTAAATTTTTCCAGTTCTCCCAATGTATAGTAGCACTACTTCATCCTCTCTAATTCACAACCAACCGCGTATCAAATTTCAGGTGAACATTCAATTCAAAAAGTCCCGCTTTACTTCGGTGATGTAATAATTTAAGATCCGATATTTGATAATTTCTCCTCGTGAAAGTGGAGAATGACCCTATCGAGTCATAAAACTTTCGCAATAACACATTTTTCGATTTTGAAGTTCAAGTTTTCAGCTAACTTCCAAAGAAAACCATATTGATTTTTGCATTAAACAAGGAAAAGGAAAATGTTTAGGACTAAATTTGGAAAATTTTCATAAAATTTAGTCTACTTTTACAAATATCAAATGCCATTTGAGATAAAATACAACTATTCGTTTTCACACCAACTGAACTACACACAGAAAGAATGTTAGGTGTGGAGGCGTGGAGGAGCTGGTACTGGTTGGGATTGGGAAATTAAATTGTTTGAGAAGGGAAAGAAGGCCCTATTATTAATTTTGTTCCCACAACTTAAATCGTCCTCTTCAGCAGTGTGTTACGTTTTATGAGACTCCATCGAATTTAATAGAACACCTTTTAAAAATGTAGGTTAAAAAGCTACTCTGTAAAAATTTCAATTATACTAATTTAATTTTCGGCAATGATAAATCAGTTTTCAACTGTACGTTCATAATTCCAAAGAACAGAGTAGGAATTCGATTTCCCCGGAGCTTTGAGTGTTCATGCCCGAGGCACGCTAATTAACAAAAAAATTCTCGTGAATATATGAAATTAATGTTAAACGATAAATAGATGCTAATGATTACACGCTTCGGAGGGTGGAGGTAGAGGTCGCCCAGGGGAAGGGGGCAGTCTCCCCCCCCCATCCCATCGTTCTTCTTCCGGACGATGAGCGGAAGGAGATTGGAACGCGAGTCGGCCATTTCCACTTGATTAATTCGAGGAGTCGGGAGCCTTGTTCTCTTCATAAAAATAAAAGGCGAAGGGCAAAAGGTCGTTCCCAGTCCTCTCGTTCCCTATCCTCTCTTCATTCCGACTTTCTTTCAGTCTCGCCTCTCTCTCGTCTTCCCTCGATTAATTTCCTCTTTTCTCCTCCATCTTGGAGAGCCGGATCCGACGTCTTGTTTTTCGACGCCAACGCATGAAATGGAATTCCCTGCAACAGTCAGGAATGGGATATTTCGACAGTGATGCTCGTATGTGGGCGATTCAAAGAAAACAAGGTCCTTGGATGCTGAATTAATGGTTTTAGACCGGCGGTGAAGACGAACCGATTACGCGATTGAAATATTCCATTCGTTAGATTTTGTAGAGAATCACATAGTGTGGCCACCAGCATGAAGGAAACTGGACTTACTCATAAGGAAGTGAGGGGGGGTTATTATAAGTGTCCAAACGTTGTACGCGCATTAAAAGAAGCTTTTAATCATAAAATAAAATTGTAAAGTAAAAAGCGAAACAAAATTGTAAAGTTACGATAGAAAATTGTCCAATTACAATGTAATCCTTGAAAATTATACTACTTAAGAACATTTTCATGAGTTTAAAATAAATATTGAAAAGTAACGTAACTCTTCTACGATTAATGTGGATTCCATGCTTAATTTATCCTACAGATCATGATTTCGATGCTGAGTGCCATTTTCATTGAAGACCTTTATATGCTGTGGGAATGAGGAGGGGGTGATTATTTCGTGGTTTGAGTGGGTTTCAGAAATACGATGAGATATTATGACTACGGATACAATAAAAATTCATCATGTTAAACAATTTCAAGTCAACACCCAATCCAGCTTTACTAAATAGTTGTATGAGCACGACATTTGAGTTAGTCTAGACCTGTTACTTTACATTATAAGAGCCGTAACTTTCATTTTTTTAAACAATTTGAAATTATTTATAAATCGGATACATGATATTCTCATCCCTATGGACTTCTCTCTCTCTCTTTCATTACCGCTCATTATGTTCAACTATCTCTTTGGTCGAAAAATTTTCAATGAAATATTTATAATAAATCTAATTCCACCCTTTTTGTGTAGCAGTTCTGGGACAGACTCTTGAACCATAAGAATCCCAGCCCAGGTTTAAAGCGTGGGAGGGGGTGGCGAGTGTTTAATCACCTTCTTTGACCTGTTCCAAGAAACTTGGGGAGATGCCGCAGCAGCAACTATTAATGGAGTCATCCGCTAATGTGCATTTCAATGCAACATTTGTACACTCTGAAATTGTTGCATTCTTTGACCTGAATTGAATCCACCTATGAAGCATTCTCAAATCGTTGCCTCCATTACATTCTGAATTTCGTTCTGTCAATTATTGAATTAAATTAACACCCAATTTACAATGTTTTAGTTATAAACTTAGCCAATTTCTGTCAAATAAATACAATAACATCGTTATTAGAATAGTAGAGCTGAAAAAATCCCCTGCTTCCTCGTAGGGGAAGAATCTTAAATAGAATTTTTGAAAATGTTAATTCTGATTGCGGTAGTTCTCTTGTCCTTAATTCATTTTCTTCGTAAAAAAAACAACTGGATTTAGTTCGTTTATTGATATCTATACATGTTTAGCAATTTTTACACAACAAGTACACACTCCTCGTTATTTCATGCATAGTAGAAATGAGAAACTTTTTATGCTTATTTTATAGAAAGTTATAGAAAAAAAGTACTTTTGAAAAGTAAACTTAAATGAACTTCAAAAACCTCCCACTGTCTCTTGAAGGATTACTTGGCGTCAGAAGTTCCTGAGTTTTATAATGAGACTAACACAAGATCACCGCTCGCTTGCCTGGAGAACTTTTAATTGAAAGTATGAACCTAACGTGGAAAACGTAGAGGATAAATTGAGCATGGTCTTACTTACCGCCCTTCTTTTTTTTTGCAATTTTTCAGCTGTTCCAAGCTACGTGCATGAAACGTTTTTCAATTCAAATGGAATCTACTAATCTTTGAACCTAGAAATGTAGAGCATATTCCGTACTTTTAATTGGTTCACATGAAGCGTGAAATTTCCCGAAGCATAAAACATTGGGACGTGCACTCCCAGCACACCGAATTAATCGTGACACCCTTCGAGCTTAAAACCCATTGGATTAAAATCTAATGTAAAGAAAAAAAAATAATGGACCACCGATGAAGTTTGAACATTTGCAAACAATTATAAGTTTCGAGATACTCGTTTTGAGTGGATTATTTTTTCTTTGAATTAATATGAAAACTGTCGTCCGGAAAACAGAACGAGAGGTAATTTGTTTTTTTTTTCTGAATAAATGCACGCGCAATATTCAAAATTATTTCAAACAATGAATGCTATACGTTGCTGCATATGTGATCTCGTAGTAGAAATAATTCTAAATAAAACTTATTTTAAACGTCCCCAAAATTCACAAATGCATTACCATATTAAATGAAACACGAGAAACATTTTAAAATTCTATAATGATCAAATAACTCTGATAAGCTCGGGTATTAAAGGATAAAATAACTGCTAAAATGTAAAGTTTTATTATATTCATTCTTCGAACCGGAGGAATAAGTAGGACATTCATGTTTTTTTGTACTGTTCTGGATGGAGAGAATATTTCCAGTCTAAATGAGTTTTGCGTCTAGTTAGTACCTATTATTAATATTTATATCATTGCCGGCAGGATTATTCAGGTGGATTACGCACTCACCCTCTAATCGAAAGGTCACAGGTCCCGTCTCCGGTATCGATTTTGCGTCACTCTAAGTGTTTGCAGTATTAGTTTTAGGGGATGCCACCGACAGCTGAGGTCTTTTGCGCCACTAGGGATGGGCAGGAAAGAAAGAAAGGTGGAGAGAAACTCGCGTCGGAATTAGCATACTCTTAACGAAAGGCCCCAAGGGGTCCGCAGTTTGACGCCCCATCCGACGGACGGCGTACTCACTCAAAGTGCCCTCCTCAAAGCACCTAGAGTAGGGATTGAGATACCACTGAAAAATATCTGCCTCTGGGAAGAGAGCACGTCAGCAGTCAGCTACCGAACCATTCCGATCCCCCACTTGAGTGGTTCGGCCTCATATAAATCTAATAATAAGTCGAAGGCTTAAAAGATCCTTTTGAAATTGAAGGAAGAAACTCGGTTTTTATCATGACTTGTAATACTCAGTACCAGGAGGAGCGACGAAATTACTCATTAAATAACATGACTTTTAGGGTTCACAAGATTTTTCATCCAACTCCAATACTTAAAACTTATTATTGGAGGTGAAAATTTTAAGTCATCTCAAAATAGGGGTTTTGTGGTCACAAATGTATTACAGATCACCCTTTCTAGGCGTGATTATAACTCTATTAGTATGAAACCCTTAGAACAGAGATCAAGGTTGATCAAGGACAGAGCAGACGAGGCTAGGGTACGTGTCCCACGATTGGCTTCGGATATTTCTACGCTTGTACCAAAGCGGCGGAATGAAGCTTTAAATCAATTCACAAAATGATTTTCTACAGAACATTCTATATGCAAAATGAAGTTCCAACAGATTTTACAATGAAAAAATAGTTGACCACCATACCAACCTCCAAAATTCAGAATGTAAACTAACTTTAAGTCGGTGACATACATTTTTCGATCCTTGCGTCACAACGATCACCTAAATGAGTAAAAGACAATCGGCAGGGCATCATTAGGACCAAGTTCGGGTGAACACCCTAAATTATATGAATACTATATAATCAGTATTTTGGTTGTATGCCCCGCCCATTCCATATATTCCAATATCCCATTTTAGGAACAGCAAAGAATCTTCAAGTTTTGTTTATTTATCCTTTATCCAAAATTAGCCATTTTTTGGCCTTTACAACGGATTTACAAACTTAAAAATTACAACAAAGTTAATTATAAACAGCCAACCCTAGGAGAAAAATCCACCCGGACGGTAATCGAACCCGCGAACTCTGGGTTGGCAGGCGGAGCCGGTACCCGGGGTTGGCAAAATCATAGCTTTGAATAGAATGAGAATATAGAATTGATAGTTTTAGGTACCATGAGGTTGTCAAAATTGACATTCAACGAGTTCTTGAATACTTTCTTGAGCGTAGGAATGAACATGTTTTCATCACTTAAAGAAAACGTAACTACCGAAAAATAATTGTCATGGCAGACAAAAGTAATTACGTTGCCTTGTCCACCTAATCAAAACTACTAACCCTCTCTCCCAAATAAAGCTCGTATAATCCCTTCGTAGTGCCTAGAGTCGAGGATGTCATTATAAATCAAAGTGAAGACGATACTTTATCTTGCGGTTGGTACTAGCGTATCAACCGGATGTGACAATGAATTATTGACTTGGAACTCAAAACGATTATATTAGTCCATTGTGTTTATACGATTGATCATACGGGGAAAGTAGAAAAAAAATATGTATGACTTCGATGAAACAATCAAAATCCGTTTTAATAAAATATCTCCCGGACAATATCTACTGAATTTTATTCCTATATTCAACACGAGGTTTATTATGATTTATACCCTTAATGAGAAATAAAACCAAACATTTCGTCGGGACGGATGTAAACCAGAAAAAAGGCGAAGAAAAACGTTGAGAGAGAAAGGTAGAGGGGTCAATTGATTAATGGGTTGAAGGTTTTTAAGAATGTCCAGAGCACATGATTCATCGCCAACTATTAAAACCGAGTCAGACCAAAATACGTAGGTATGACGTAGGAAGAGGACTGACTGTGTACAGAAACGATATTTTAGGCACCAGTTGGTAGTTCCATGTAATGACTGGGTTGATACGTGTAAGGAATCGATATATCTAAGGTGGTTAACTTTTTTCAATAATCTCCATATACGATATGAAATACACAAAAAACAAACAAGAATATTGCATAAGACTTAAAACACGTCCTAGTTGCACATATAAAAGAAAGTGATATTTCACATGTGGTGACCTCGGAGATGCTTTTCCTGTAGTATTGTATACTCCTATGAGATTTTTTCCGTTGGACGATATAGAGGATCAAATGCAAATTCTCGACATATTCTATAGATAGATATGGCCGTTAGTTATACCAACTCTGTCAAGTTAACTCGACATCTATTACCAACAAATGCTGAGTCTATCGAATTTTTCCGATTGCTATCGCCACTACGAATATACACGTCGCCTCCTCGAGATATCCACCATCTCGTCGTTCGCCAGTGGAACACGCACGTCTCGTCTTGCGTACATTCCTACGAAGGAGGGGCAAAAATCAAGAAAGATGTGGACCTCGTCTCATCCTTCCCTGCTCTCCCATACTGCATCTGGTCTTTCCGCAAACAGGAGTGGTGCATTATAAAAGTCTCTGAATTTAGTCCTGGAAGTCACCCACTCCCTACGTTCCTCCTCTCTCTCCCCCCTCTGCATCTCTAAGGCCCCACGAAAGCAATAAAAGACGCCATCCGGAGTTGAAAAAATTTATGAAGCAAGCGAGGAATAGTGCCCACACTCCCCCGGTGCGTTTAAACACCCCGCCAGTCGCGAGTGTTGTGTATGTGTGTGGGTGAGGGGGGGGTGGGGGAATCTTCGCGCCTAGCGCGCTCGCGTATCCTACTTAGACCTATTTCCATCTCGCCCCCGCCGCAGCCGCCCCTTTGGCCCGCTTCCCCCCCCCCCACGCGTTGCCCAGAAAATCGACGCTTCAGACAAGATCTCTGACGCGTCGATTTCCCGGGCAACGGCTCCAATGTCTACAATTCTCGTCCTGTAAGTTGCCAAAGGGAGCGTGTGGCAGGGAGTGTTAGGTCACCAGGCATTAGGTTCATGATTTTTTTTATTGTTTTTTTATTATTTACGTACATTTGTTGGTCTACCGTTTAATTTAGGTTTTGGATGGCCAAAAAAAACTCATCGTGGCTATATTTCATAGCTTTTTTTAAAACACACAACTAGAAACCGCAAACTTCGTTAAAATATTCTTCAAATCCACATAGTTTCTACCTCTCTTCAATCCGTTAAACATACCTATTTTATTCCTTACCCTATCCTGCCTACCGTATGCGTTCATTTCCTGCCACCTTTTGATTTCTCCCAATAACCTTCTCAATTTACATCTCGCCTCCTAATACCGTGGTGTCCAACGAGAGAAATTAAATGAATTTCGATTTCGACAAAAATCATTCTACTTTCGTGAAGTTCAAATTGCTCGTAATCTATGTACTGGATGTTCCCCCTGCTGCTTTGATCAAAAGTTGTGCGATGAAGTATTCCTTGATATCAATCTGTTCAGCATTCAATATTTCTCCTTAAAATTCTCGCTACGGTCTATCCCACAAATATGATGCGGTGTTAAAATTAATTTCATTTGTGTCAAGGTTATCGTGAGGTGATGTCATCGTCTTAAAGTTTAAATCGTGAATGTGATCTCTGTGCTTTAAATTTCTCCAACTCTCAAGCAATTTAATCCTCTCGAGGTTAAACTCACCATCCAGAAACTTCCAATAACCCGTTCCAAAGATTCGAATAGTTCGCGAGAATTCGTCCGGAATGGTGAAAATATGTAAAATTTATGACAAAATATGATAAATTCAACACATCTCTATTCGTGAGAAAATTGAATCAGTCTGCGAGTTTTGAAAAAGTTCATAGTTCTGCGCCGTTCTCCTCGTACTCGGTCGGAGTGTGTATTAATTAACATTGAGTTCCACGCGGTCGATGCGAAAAGTAATCTAGTTACGCGAAAACGTGTGCTTGGCAGCCAATTCCAGCAATGTCTTTATCTTGGGCGGAGGGTGGGAGGTGGTTCTGGTGGAGAAGGAAAATGTGTAGGGGGAGAGATGTGGAAAAAGGGTGGGGTTGGAGCTGATGGCAACGTCACGAAGCGGAAATTAGGGCACCTTTTGTTGACAGTCTAGTCGCTGCGTTCGCTCCATCAATTTTATGAACGCGGAACGTTCACATACATTTCGAAACAGGCGAAAGGGGAGCGGAAGGAAGAGGAGAGGAAAGGTCCGCGTTTAATTTTTTTCACTCACAGATGACTCTGCATCAACGGGTCGGAGGTAAAGCCGGATATCCCATTCCCATCCGAGACCGAAAAAGACTAGGGGTTGATTAGTTTCCGGTAGTTTCAAATGAAATGCGAACAGACAGACTGAAATCTCTGCTTGATTGCGCGGAGGATTCCAGCGCGAGTATGAAAGAAACAATAAGCGTGGGATAATAAGAGAGTAGATTGTGTTTCGGATTGACTAACGAGGAACTTCGTAAGTCCTTCTCATAGTAGGAATGGTGAATCTTCACATTGGACTGGTCTGGGACAGATTTCCTAAACTAACCGCGAGTCTGAGAACCATGCAAAAATCAACCATGTTACTGTAATAACATAGCTAAAATTATGCTTGAAAAACGTCCTTAAACAAGTTTAACACGTCTATAACGATCCCACTCCAAAGATTGGTTAGTCAGATGACGCTAAGGAACACTTCATTCCTGCTAAGCCTAATACAGTGTATGAAATTCACACAATAGGGAAACCAGTTCCATTCAATGTGCGGCATCCGATTCCTAATCTCATTATTTGGTAGTATTCTGTTTTAAAACAGGTTTTATTTGAAGGGACACAGACTATACAATTCGAAATTCCCTAACTTTGCCTTACAGGTCACAATCAAAAGCCCCAAACTGAATAAAACGGTCTTTCAATTCCGCACACATTGTCTTCCTTCAGTCCGTCCAAAATGTTTATCCTATTCCTACCATTCCTCATTTGGGTAACGTCCTCCTGTTTATCACAGTCTTCAGCATTGAATTGCCAATTAAAATCCTCCAAATCCTTTTTTCCGGCCTCCATTGGATTTATTTTAACATTCATCTACATCTACATAATGCCCCGGAAGCCGGCGCAAGGGCGTGTGACGGAGTGTGTTAGATCACCACCCGCAAAAGAGAATAAAACCACGTGCAAAATCAACATATTTATTCTAACCTACACCCATAGAACATAAATAAAAGTCTTCTCTCCTACCTCACCATCTTTCTCCACAATCACATCTCATAAGCCTCCAATCCACTATAAAGACTTGATTCGGTCCATAACCATGTTTCCGAGTCATCAATTTCTGATGCTGAGCATTGAAACTGACGGTAGAAAATTGAAGACAATGGAAGATGTTGATCTAAATCTTTAAGAATTGGGCTAAGTTTCGCCCAGCATGGAAAAATCCACCCGAATTTATTTCAAATGCGGGAGAAATCAAACCGAACCCTTGCACGCCAACAATTTAACAACTTTCGGCTTCGATGGTTAAGCAGACTGTTATTATAGACAAATTTGATTTCATCATAACGGAATGGGCAATAAGTTACGAGATAAGCAAACGAGATGGTGCGAGGTGGCTAGTGCCACTTCTGGCTAGCCACTAGTGGCTAGTGTACTCACTTCCCACCCAGAGGGTTCGAATTCGCATACCGCAGTTGTTAGGATTTTTTCAATGATATTCCGATCCCTATTTTGGGCGCCACGTGGGGAGTTCTTCAATAGGGGCACGCTCTCCATCGGATAGGATGTGGAATTTTGGATAGGGTAGGTTAATGCCGACGCCGTGTTTCACTCTCCACTCATCCTCCATTCCCTGCAAATCCCTATTGATTGGGGGGTTGATTTAGAAAAATATGTGGATTAGCCTTAAAAAGAAGATAGATTTAATGAGACAAATGGTTAGAAAATGTAATTAAAAAGTAAGAAAGAGGCGTCACTTCGCTTTAGACCATATTTTGAACGGGCTGCAAGAATATGAGATCCATGGGAGAAAGCTTTAATTGAATAATTAGGTTAGATTAAGAGAATATCCGCTAAGTATGTTAGAAATTGGTATAAGAAGGGAATGCGCGTGTTAGGTTTGCTGAGGGATTTAGGCAAAGATCCACTGGACTCTCGAAGCAAGTGGGCACGACAGGCTTCTAGAAAAGCAAAGAGTTCATGAATTTTCTAACGACAAAGAGAATATTATTATTATGCGACCAAATCACTCGTACATTGGTGGAGTCAATCAAAATGATGGACACCATCAAAGACAAAAGTCAAGTACTTTTTCTTCCATTGCACGAAACGCAAGTATATCAAAACCGAACATAAGAACACGAGAAAACTAAATGCTCTTGAAAGCTAATATATATATAAGAGAAGGACATATAAAAGAGGGACTCACTGGTTCTCGAATTTTCGGTGGTGCAACCACCTTTCTCAAGAGGACTTAGGAACAGAAATATATATATATATATATATATAATATTATTTTTTATATTTCTACGTAGGTGGTCTGGAAAGTTTCCGACTCGAAAATTAAAAAAAAATATGTCTTATATCTTTGTTAGGTTGGAAATATTTCAGACCACCCTTATATATATATATAATCTTGATGTCTAATATATATATATATATATATATATATATATATATATATATATATATATATATATATATATATATATATATATATATATATATGTCTAATCTTGAAAATGACGCACTCCGGCGACGCACAAACACAAACACTAGGTTAATAAATATTAAACACACAGAAACATAAAAGAAGGACACTTACAGTAGATATTTACGTTTCGGCGGCACGGCCGTCGTCATCAGAATCCTGATTTATATATATATATATATATATATATATATATATATATATATATATATATATATAATTCTTTTATTTGACACCTTTTTATTTTTCTGCCATTTTTCTCCGGTAAAGTGCCCCCAGCTCCTTGTTTTCATCTCTAGGAGATGCGTTCACCGACCGATTTACCCCCACTCGCTCCTCGGACCCAAGGATTTATCCTCCTTGGAAACGAACGGACACATTAATCAAATTGAAAAGTTCTCCATACACCATACCCTACCACGAAACAAATATTCCCGAGTCGCCGTGGCGCGCGGCGGCATGGAGAAGTCATTTCTAAAACCGTGGATGCGAGGGCGTTGTGCTCGCTGATGACCGCCCAGTCCTTTATATAGCCGTCCGGCTGCCACGGGCGCGCACAACGCAGTCGTCGCGCCAGGCCCATCTGATACGGGCGGTTTATTTTAAAATCGCCCCCGCCCCGCTCGAACTTTTCACGGGCAACTAGGCACCTGAATAATTCATTTGCGTCGTCGAGGCCGGATTGGATTGAAGCAAAAATTTATCACCTCCTCTCGCCATTCGGATTCGTGAAACCGACCGCCGTAACCTGGACAAGGAACCACGCGAACATATTTTCCTGAGGCTATTCGCTTCCGGTATCTTTTAACCTCTGAGGCGAGAAAGGAATCCATAGGAAAGGCGACTCGTGGTGTCACGAGCACCACGCTGGATGAATGCCAGCGCTGAGCAGAGGGATTAGATACACTTAACTCCGTTAAAACATCAAATTTCGCACTGATTCCGGTGGGCTGGGTTTGCATCCCAGTGACGTCGATTATGATTCAAGACGAAATTCGGTGACATACGCACAAGCTGTTGCTTACTAATATACGCTGACTACAATGACATGTGTTCATTTTAACTTCCAGATTATTGTGATGATTTCATAAAAATGTCTGCCTTAAAATAAACTGTACCAAAATGGGGACATCAGCATTCGGAAGATTTTCTGAAGTTACTCTGATTAATTTTGAGACCAAAGATATTTCAATCACTTAGTGAAAATCTTAAACGAACATTTTTTCGGGTAATAATCAACAATTTTTTTAAATCATTACAGATAAGCAATATGGCGCTATTTCTATAGACGTACACGGGCGACCATAAATATCGTCTATGTTTACCGACGGTTTTGACAGATATCGACCCTGGATTTGCTTCCATTTGCTCATCGAATGTCACATTCAATTTTATCACTTAGTTAAATTAGGAGTTTAAATAAATGAGAAGATTATGAGTGGGTGCTCCCAAATGTCTGTGAAAGAAGTGGGTACACATTAAAAACATCAACTTTATATAATAGGTCGAAATATCATTACTTATCGATTATGTTTAGCGGACAGAAATGGTCACATTACCAAACTCTTTGGAACGTGAGAGGCTTCTTGTTTGTGTGTATTCGTTGGTGGTTTTATTACTTCCTCATGGTGTAAGCCAACATCGATAACCGTCAGGTAGGTAACGTGTCGGGCTTCTAATCACGAAGTCACCGATGTGGGTGAATCCTACCTTGGGTAAGGAAGTTCTGTTTGTCGTAGGACTTACTTCTTTGTTTGGATGGCCCAGCATAGTCCTAACTGCTGGAATCTCATTAGAGATATTTCCTAATAGTCTTAAATTGTATCTGTTGTTGAATAAAATGACGTTACTTAATTTTATACTCTCGTAAATACTACCAATTTTACCCCATTTTATAATATTTACGCTTGAATATGAGGGGCAGAGGGGAAAAATATGAAACACCATTAAGATGAAAAATATCAAACATTTATCATTTGACATTCCAAAATGGGTGAAATATTTAAATATTCTTATGCATTAACACATTTCTCAATCTTAAAATACTTTAAAAATACCTTCCTTATGAAACGGTTTCAGCTGTTACTTAGCGTAATTTTTCCATCGTAGGGCCAAAATGAAATCACTCCATTGCCACCAATTAATTTTGGTTTAACACTTCCACGACCATGGTTTCACGGCACTGTGGCATCAAGTAGGGATGCAAAGGAAATACCGTTCCTGAAACACGCCAAATGGTTTATAGTATATGGAAAGCTATAACAGTTCCTTTGTTGCCATGGTTAAACAAGCGAGTGAAAATTTCTCGTTATTCAAGCTAAAAAAGTAAAATGATTTTTTACCTCAGGTGCTTCATAGTATTTGAATCAAATTGTGCATTTTTTAAAATTTTGCCCCATGGAATAAAATAAATCTTGGCTTACAATAAAATAAATATTATTTTTTAAATAAAGGTTTACTTGTAGGTTTAACGAGAAATGGAGAGCTAAATACCCATTACTAAAACAATTTAGTCACTCAGTAGTGCATTAGGCCAATTAAATGAGTACAATTTAGTTTTATTATCTGACGAGCAGACTCACTAGAGTAACTGAATAATGTTGAAAAGTTGAACATTAGTACGCATATAAGGCGTGTAAGGGTACGTGAAAATCGGATTTATACCAATTGGCTGCAAAAATTCTTCATATTCCCTCTTTCACCAATGCATTACAAATGGATTCCATCATGATAAAAAATATTAATGCCCATGGGAGTGGAAAATAATAATTTTTTGGTGGAATTTAAGGGTTGTAATTCGTCTTCACCTTAATCATGGTAAATTAAAATCACCTTGTACATTTCCGCACATTTTTAAAGGGCATTTAATCGACAAAGGTTTCGGCACAGTGGGCCAATATCTATGTGTCGGATCAGTCAGAGATCAAAATCATTGTCGGTTAAATAAAAGAAGCGTGGAGACCTGCCTAGTGATGTTAATTTATCATAACGAGCGGAACTAACGTTCAAAATTTCAAGCCTGACACCATTTCGTTCAGAAAAACAGCTGCCCGAGCTCAAATCTCTTTAATGCCGTGCTAGCTATCCGTCAAAGTCAGCGGCATACCACGTCCACTTATCTCGTACGAAATGTACGTTTAACTGCAGATTCACAAGTGAAAGATAACGGCACAATACTTGTGCTTGCCGAGAGAAAACGAAACAGTGGGAGGAAGAGGAGATGCGACGGGATCTTTCATGCGATAAGGTCAAACGTGCCGGTGATTTTTGTTTCTCCAAACACTCCCTCATACTTGATTAAAAGACTATCTCCTAAATTAGAACGGCGGGGGAAAATTGATTCCGAAAATTCTCATAACCGCGCTGGAAGAAGTCCGTATCTCCACTGAAATTAGGACGGACTGCAAATCGTTGAGCGAAGGCCAAAGAGGCATTTCGCATCTTTTCTGCTGTCTCTCCTAACATATCGAGCTGTCGTCGACCGCGTTCTGCGTTCGATACGGGCGCGAGATTCTCTCCTGAAAACAAAAGAGGAGGAGTTTGCGTATGTCTGCGTGGGGGGTGGGGAAGGGAGAAGGATCGGGAGGTTTGGTTCGCAAACCGCAGCGACTCGAGGAGAGGGAGATGCCCCCGAAAAGGTCGAAAACCCGGGAGAAAATGACATTTGGGCCTGAGGCGGGGATGTGAGGGAATCCTGCGCCCACCCCTACCAAGCTCACTGTCTTCCCTTCCCTTTGAGAGCAAAGGAATGGAGAGAGAGAGAGAGGAGGAAGAGACCTGACAAGACTCCTCTATTCTGGGTAGTTCGCTAAGGGAGGAAACGCCGCCGCCTACCCCATCACCAATCCCTCCCTCCTCCCTCCCTCCCTCCTCTCCACTAAAGCGTTCGGCGAACTCCCAAACCCTCCTCCCCCATCCGGCCAATGCTTCGGCTTGTATGTACGTACGTACTACGTGTGTGCGCGTGAACTGAATGTCTAAATGAATAGGAAGGAAGTGGAGAGGGGTAAAGAGATGGATGGAGAAAGGGGGAGAAAAACATTTTGAACCCTCCGGAAAATCAAATCCGAACTGCCTCCCAAGATTCCCCTCCCCCTGTCGAAGTGCACTACCGGTCGGCGCGAGGGGAGAAACACAGAGGAGGGTAGAAACGAAAATGTATACCCCCTTGGGAAGGCGGTAGGGGGGAGTGTAATCGATAAATAGCTCAAAAAAACAAAAAAAGAGGCGAGAAGCGATGGGAAGAGAAGAAGAACGGGAGAATGAGAGTAGGGAGGCGGTCGGTCCTTAAACAAACGTTCTAAAAATGCACGAGGGTGTTCTTGTGTTCACTCGCCATGTTATTTATTTCCCTCCCTCTCCCAATATCTCGTGCACACATAACACGGTTAAAGGTTCCCCTTATCTTTCCCCTCTTCGCTCCTCTCCTAATAAACACGCATTAAGGGCTGACTTATATTTTCCAAGTCTCCGCGAATCATCGCTCTTTTTATAGCACTCCGCTTTTATTTCCCTTCTCCCTCCCCTCCTTGCTCTTAACCCTCTTGCCGTGCCGTCATCCGCCGGCCTCCATTTTCCGCTCTCCTTCCGATCGCCGGCCAAAACGAACCCATCCACCTACCCCCTCTCGCCTCTCCGTCCTCTCCAACCCGGAGCGGACCTACCGGCTTTAAAAGAGTAAACAAATAAAAGGGACGGATCCCAAATTTATTCGTTTAAACATGGTGAGGTGGAGACCAGACGGGAGACGAACGTGACGCGGTTCCTGACCTTGGAAAAGGGGGAGGGGCAGCGAGGAGGCGGTGAGCGGAAGGGGGGGGGGGAGCGCTGGCGGTTTCGCGTGAAACAACTAGGGCACAGGGCTTTTCGGCGGAGGTAGAGCACAGATCCCCCCCTGAATCTCTCCCTGAGCTTCCGCTAATCTTTATGTAAAGCGATTAGCGGGAAGGCAGTGAAGTGAGAGCATTCTCTAGAAGGATTCCATAGGCGAAAGGGTGACTTTAAAAGGAGTAGGGACTGATGGGGCGTCTTCAACTGTAAGCAAAGACAAAGAATGACGAAAGCTTAAAGGAATAACGCCCGATTCAATCTTATCGATGTATTGACCAAACTTACGATTTTAATGTACATTTTAAATATATTTTGATAATTTTAATTCGAGGGTCGAAGTACTTCTTGAGGGGCAATGCGACAATGATATCAAAATTAGTCACACAATATTAAGCAGCTTAATTTTATAAATCAGTATGTGAGTACGTAGATATATCTTCATGTTTTCATTAATGCAACCATATTTGGGTGACAGCAGTATTTTTCAATACCACCTAGGAAATAAACTATATTGGTGTAACCAATATTTGCTAGATAGTTTAACTACGCTCATAAAGTATATTAACATAGGAAAAATAAAGATGGGCATCTATAAAAAATAGAATTTAAAGTAATGCTGTTCGTTATTTACAAATTATATATATTTCTATATATATATAAATATATTTCTACATATATATAAATATATATATATAATTTATATATATATATATATATATATATATATATATATATATATATATATATATATATATATATATATATATATATATAATTTATATATATAATATAATAAAATAATATATATATATCGATGATGCGGAAGTGCTCACGAGAGCAATATAACTTTTGGACGGCACAATAGAACACAGAATAAAACAGATAACACGTAAAAGGACACTCACACTGTAGATGATTTAAGCTTTCGGCCTACTCCGAGGCCTTCTTCAGGTCAGACTCTGAGTCTGACCTGAAGAAGGCCTCGGAGTAGGCCGAAAGCTCAAATCATCTACAGTGTGAGTGTCCTTTTACGTGTTATCTGTTTTATTCTGTGTTCTATTGTGCCGTCAAAAATATATATATATATATATATACATACATACATACATATATATATATATATATGTATATATATATGTATGTATGTATATATATATATATATACATGTATATAAATACTTTTGATTCTATTTTTTCTTCCAGATTTAATTTTACTTTATTTTATATTTTCCTTTAGGTGAGTCAACAAACATAATAAATGCTGGTAAAACGCGTATTCAAACATGCATGTAATACTTTATTCGTAGTAATACACCGACTTAGGTTAGATTTTTGATGGGCACTAATACCCCATATTCCTGTACTTCTAACACCAAACTAAAATGGTACTTTCCCGCCTAATACGACTTAAAAAATCTTTAAACCCCTTGTTACGATATCTCATTCTATAATTCTTTCTGTTTCTCCTTAGTTCAATCCAAAATGTATCTTCTTTCCCTCCCACTGTCTTGCTTGCTCTGCTATCATTCTCCCTTCATTACCGTCTTCAGCATGACTGTTTTCCACTTACCCCTCAGTACCACCTCCCTCCCTCTATTGCCGTCTTCGATTTTCCTTCAACGGCCGTCTTTCTTCATGTACCATGCTTAAACCTTCTTCTTTGGTTAACTTCTCTGCCCATTTTATGTATTGTTAATCTTCTCCACGCCAACATCTTGAGATCTTTCATACTCTTGCCTCAAAAACCAACTCTCCGAATCATATTCAACGACCCTTCACATTAAAAGTATTCAATAGGGTTTCTTAACGCCTTTTAAAAATAAAAACAAAATAAATGAAGCACACTTGTTTTTTATAAATATATTACGCGCAAATCTTTCTTGGTTATGTAACGTAAATTTTTTACAAATGTCACTTTTTAAAAGTAAGCGTATTCATTTCGGATCCACCTACTATGACTTCACTTACGCTTCCAGGAAATAAGATAAAACGGTGATCGCACCTCATCTCACGTAGATACACATACATATGGAAACGTAGCCACTGAATATTACCTCTGCCATCTGTTTAATTTGCAAGATTCGTCCAAATTTGGTTGCGAGCACGAACGAGATTCGCCTCAAATTCGTACCATAAGTTTCGCACCCAGAAACAACCACGGCCCATGGGCAGACGGTAACCACCCTTCTTCGTTGGTGGTCGAGAGGGGCATCTCCTCGGCCCCGCGGTCTCCAAACATGCACACACACACACACAAGGTTTGAAAGCCCTCCCGAGAGGAGAGACGTCGCGAGAGGTGGGACGTGACCGAGGGTACAAAGACGGAGATATGCGATGGAAACTACATTTGCGACCGTCACGAAGACGTTTCCTCTTCTGCACTCAGTGTTGCAACCAGGATTGCAGGGGGACTGTGGACGCAAAGAGGATGGTCCTGGAGGAAATGGCGTCTAAGTAAACCATTAGCTCAGTATATTTCGAGTAAATAATATCCATTTTTTATTAATATTACAAAATATTCCCAATTCAATCGGGCCTTTTTATTAATAATAATTCTCTCTCTAATTTAACATTAGCTTTCCTCTTCCATGATTCATACATGAGTGACTCAAGTGTGGTCAGCCATGTCTGAACATGCCTGCCATGTGAACAAATGTTCCACACAGGTTTGAAACGCAGATAAATAGTTGTCTAATGCATAATGATGCGATACATTGAAAATTGCACATGCATGGAGTCATCTCGTCTATGGGAGCAAAACTTAAAAAAAGGAACGGTAGACAAGGAGGTCGGAGGCTATGGAAATGTACTAACGCAGAATGATGAAAATAAAGTAGATAGAGTAATCAATGAAAACGTACACCGAAAAGTATGTAAGAACTAAAACTCAATGAAATAAAAATGAAGAACTGAATGAAAACGAAGAAAAATAACTTGATTAAGACGGGAGACAATTTGGCACAATTTTTGGCAAAATTGTTCGCTGAAGACGGTAACTTAAGGAAATATGGAGGGAAATAAATTACAAGGGAAAACAAAAGGTTAACAAAGAGATGAAGATGATGGAAAATATCTGGATTAGGAGCTATGACGAAATGAAAAGTTTGACAGGAAATACATTTGTTTAGAGCACTGCTAATATTCCCGTTACAAGTCATGTTGAAGATGAAAGGTAATCTGAGGTTTTGAATGGGCACCGTGAAGTCTCCGCGGCGTTTCTAAGCCGCATCTAACACACATAGCACAACTAACAAGAGACTTTTGGTCCATTTTACGTAATCCATCCTCTACATCCACAATTCAGAAGCCTCAAATCTACGCACTTTATTTTGCTTTAGGAATCATGTACGATCTCGTATCTGCTCCTCACAAAAACCATGCTCCAGAAAGTCTTTACCATACTTTTCTTAACATGCTGGCTCAACGGTCCTTACTTCTTCTTGTAACAGCCTCTTTATATGGTATTCTACCGATTTGCGGTGAGTTTTTGATGAAAACAGACTGAAAAACGCTTCATTTCTTAGTCTCGCCTAGTTAGACAACCTGATACTAAACTACAATAAACCCAAATTTATTTTCACACACTTATTACCTCTCTTCATTGCCCTCAACTCGCCGATTCTTTTCCTCCCCTTACAACATTTGTTTAGCGTTCTTTCCTCTATCCCAACTTGTAATACTCTCCCCATTGGTTACATCTATGACTTGGTGGAAGGGATATGATATGGTCTTGTTCTGATGACCCCTATAATTGTACTGGATGGGGCCAACGATACTTACTCGTGGAATGGTGGGTAAACCATTCCAGATAGGTCGAAGGGTATGACCCGGACGAAAGGTACTCAAGTAGCGTCTACTCATCAGTTAGACGGCCGTTAAGACGACTGAGCAAAGTGTGGTGGTGGTCATTTGAGTGATAGTGTCTCATTAAGACAATATTAAGGAAGGTAAAAGGCAAAAAACTAGCGAAACCAGGATGGGTGCATGTTTGATAATGAAAATATCTTAACAGCCTCGGAGCTATTCAGGATAAACAAATCTAAAGGTGTACAATAGTCATTAATGCTCATATTCTAAAAAAAAACCATTGAGAAGATTTAATATTTCAGCAGTGCTACGGTTCGAGTAGGAAATCAAATAAATGACCCATTCCATATAGTTGACGAGAAAATAGGTAAAAATATTTATTTCTAAGTTATTTTTTTTAAAGAATTGCAAATTACTTTTGGATGATTTTTTTGAAAAAAACTTAGAATGCGCTTAATGAAGAGATTGATAGGGAACAGAAATGGACCCAAACGACTCAAGGCATCTAAGTCCGACCTGTGAATCATTAACGCTGCCCGCACTTGGGATGTGGGCGGCCCAAAGTGAGTATGTCCCCCTGAAATGACGTTTATTTGGATTTTTATCTCTGAGCGGTCAAGTTCATCTCCATTTGCGAACCGAAGTGAATGAAGAGTTATGACGTGAAACATTCTCGGCTAATGGCAGAGGCAGTAGCCGGTAATAGCGTCGGCGAAGAGAGGCGAGAGATGAAAGCATCTTCGCTATGTGGCCATGACCGTAGGATCGCGTTTAACTAAAGAGTTAATATCAATTTGACCCGAGCAAATGGCACGAAAGTGCAAAAACTACTGGCGTATAAATTGTCATTAGATTTTTAAAATTCTGAATCAAAAATGTCGGTCGATTGAAACAACAGTGGGAGAAAGTTTGCCAAAATCAACGAATTTCATCAATTAATGGTATCTCAACGACTTGAGTCTTTGTTTATGGAGAACTTACGGTCGCATTTTTTCAATGCCTCTGGAATCCTTCGTTTTAACACAGGCAATGCGGTTTTGCGAATATTTTAGGGTTTTTTTTAGTGGCAGCGTATTGGCTTATGATAGATTTTTTTAAGGAACCTGTCACAACACACTTTTTCTTAGTAGCAGTTCCTCCCCAAAAACTATTAGTTCTTATTAGTAACTAGCTACTATAAAATTCCAAACGACAGTTATGCTTTTTTTTAAATTATTAATTTATAATTGAAAAGTAGCTCAAGAAAGCTTAGCCTTCTCTCTTTTGATCACCCCTTGGACTACACACCACTGCAACCCTAAGCCCTGTTTAATATGGCAAAAGAATCCTTAGATTCCATTTATAAAAACTCATTCTTTAGCTCTGTATAGTTTTTACCTCCCTTGAATTCATCCAAAATGCCGATAATTTTCATCTCTCTATCTCGTTTTCCATTAAAATTTTCCCCTCTATATCGCCGCATTCAGCCAAACATCACCTCCCAGTATCCTCTGCATCCATTTGTTCTGCCATAGAATTTTTCCCAACATCCCTCTCTCCTCCGTTTCCACCATGCTTAGTACTTCTCCGTATATTTTCCTTTCCGTTCATTTTATTTGCGCCATCCTTCTCTACACTCATATCTCAAGAGCCGCTTCAAGGGCCACAATCTACGCTTATCCTCTGGCCTGAGCGACTAAGTTTCAGAAACAAATAAATTGACGCTTAATATTTGCACAGTTTTAAAACGGGGATGATGAATACAAAAGTGCTGGTCACACCACCCCGGTCCGTTGATTTAACCTGTCGTATAGGCCTCTGCCATCACCTATCAAAACAAATTTTAATCATGGTTAAGTAGTGAAAAAGTTTTTAATATATTAGACCCAAGTCAAGCATTTAAGCGTAAAAATAAAAAAGATTAATATTTAATACTCGCAAGTGCTCGAGGGGCAACTTGGAGAGAGAACAGACAGCCTCCTACTCTTAGAGAAATTTAGGGGACTAAGAAATGCAGGCGATTTAAGAGGTCGATTCACATTGATATTTAAATGACAGTCGAGCGCTTTCACTTGAGTTTCATTGCTTATTCGATTCGAAGTTAACGTGATAATTTCTATCAGCTCCGTATCTTATGAGAGCTTCAAATGAACCCGGTACCATAAAAAAGCTTAATATTTATGGGCATAACATTACTTTGGTGAATTATAACGGATCTCTTGTGTCAAGATATCACATAATTTTTTTATGTAGGAAACTCTTTAGAAGCTCCCAGTGCTGGTATATCACATTATAAATTTTAATGGTGGAGACACTTTAAGGGACTCTCGGAGCTGCGAGTCGACTATTAAATACAAGACCTAAATCTTTACGCGACACTGATAATCACGTAGTTCACTAATTCGGGGTTTGAAAAAAAGCTTTGAAATTCAACTTTAGAGTTTGGCGTCGGAGAAGGAAGGGATTGTAAATTTCAGTGGATCCAATTGCTCATCACAAGTTTACAGGGGTTGAATCGAATCGGAAAATTAATTTAGTTATTTTATTTAACACCGATAATGTCCAAAATCTTGCTAATGGTCGAAACTTGAACCATTTTTCTCCAATATCGTCTCACAGAACTTTACAAAGTAGTCAGAGCACCTTGGGTATCGACTAGAGAAAAGTGCGGTTCCAAATACTATTAGGTATAAGACAAACAACTTTGGTAACAATAAAACAATTTAGAATCAAATTATAATAATTATCTTATCTAAATGATATATTTTTATTACCATGGAGAATAATACTTTAATATTGTGTTTAAGACGCTCACAACTAGAGTTTTTGGGTGGATGCGGAGAAGAGTTGAAAGAAAAATAAAATCAACGGGAAGCAAAAAAGAACAAGGTATCGATATTGTAGGGGAAATAAGAAGGTTATTGGAAATTCGAAAGCAAGACAAGTGGGTTCTGGACATATTGATAGGTGTCTGGGATACTGACGGGGTTAATAAAGGAGACTGCTGGAAAAACAACGTAGAGGGATGCAAAGAATTGACATTATGGGTGGAATAAACGGCAGTAGAAAGTTTCTGGGGTTTATGAATACAAGGGACGTTGAGTAATTTATAGTTGGGTTAGGCAAATCTTAGAAGTAGAACTGTGCTTATTCCCTTGGTCCGTCAAAAAATCCACCTATTTACGATAATTAAAATGATAAAACCCATTCAGTAAACCATTTAAAAATAATGTAGGGTAATTTCTTTGGAATTATTACCAACAACTAATAACTATGTATAATGTTTAATGATTATTCCAAATATTTTTCCTTGCGTCTTTGCCCTCTTATTTAAACATACGGACGATGTCATTTTAGAGATCAAGGGCAGGATTTCGTCATTTCTCTCGTATTCCATCTTAGTGTACTAATTTTTTCCTTCTGCGCACATTTTCAACTATATTCGACTTACGCAATACAAATTATTGCATAAAGCTCGCGACAAGTGACAAGGAGTCAATTTGAGCTTCATCGTATTGAAATAAGAAATACAGTCACAAAACTTTAATGCACACACCTCCATTACATTGCTCTTAATTTTGAAACAAAAGCAAACAATAATCGAGTATAAACATCACCGAAAATATTTTCGCTACAGAACAACTGAAAAAATGTTCAACTAAATACAATCGAAACATTTTGGATTTATGAAGATGATAAAATATTTTTCAATGTATTCGTAATCATTATAGGAATTTGTGATGGATAAAACTGGAGATATTAATAGGTTATATTTTATTTCTAATCGAAAAAAAACATTTCAAAGAGTATGCAAATATTTTAAGAAGCTTAAGAAAGGCAACATCTTTCCCTACACTCGAAAAAAAATCTTCGCAACTGTAAGATGTAACTTCAGAAAGATATTGATTTGGTTGGGCAATAAAAGCCCTAAAATTCATGTAGCGGTTTAATGTAAAAGATTTAAGTGTTACCCTTTTCTTAAAAGTATTTGAATATATTATGTAGGCAAACCTCCATTTTTTCAATCGAGATTCTCAAAGAACGTTTCCAAAGAGCAATTAAATTTAAGACTGCAGTAACGTAAATAATAATTTAATAATTTTGCCCTGAAGTCTCATAGATCAATGCAAAATGGTGTAGTATCAACTGCTGGAAATATTTTATTATAACAGCTGCAACATTGGATAAAAAATGAAAAAAGTTAGGTAAATATTGAAGAAGATTAATCCACAATTTATTCTTTGACATGGCTTCCAAAATCTGTCAGGTAAATCGAGATTGTTGCAGTTTCTTCTAGTCCTCACGCTATAATAGAAGTATTTCTATAAATGTACAGGCAAGATTTCCATTATACGTATTATGATTTCCCTAACTGCCATGTTGCCAAACTACGGCAATACACCAAGGAATTTAATTTGGGAAGAATAAAACAATAAAACGACTTAGACTAAACAAAACAACAAAAAGCTATAAACGCAAATATCTATATAATATTAAATACCCGATTAAAACTTTGAGATTAAAGAGATAATGAAACAAACCCGTAAACTGCCACAGTAAATAAGCGCAATAACTAAATATACAAAAGTTTGGCAAATAATCGCTTTCCGGCCATTAATTATTCCATAGATAATTGCTCTTCAACAAAAATAACATTGAAACGTTTTATTGGTTAAATTCATGGACAAATTAAAAAAATATTGTTTGTTATCAACTATACTAAATTTTCAGTTTCTATTTTTTTATAAATTTATCCATTAATCTTAAAATCTCAGTGTCTCAAAATCAAAAACAAAATAACATATGAACTGTACTGTCATAAATAAGGCTGGCATTAAAAAAGAACTCTTGTGTTTGTGGAATTCATAACAACATTTATCCCGAACCAGGAAATATGTTTATTAAAATAATTAATTTTTAATGCTACGCAATTATTGATGTTTTGACGTAAAAAAAATCTTCTTGTTTTAATTGGGAACATTAAAATTCTGTGATGTAAATATAAATTATTAAAGGGAAAACATTTCCATATTTTATTATGTGAATCTCAATGAATTCAAAGTACTTGTTTGTTCTATAAATAATTGGACTAAATTAGCCGATTACCGAGTAATTGAGATGCCAAGCGTTTGCCCCAAATTTTAATGGGTCAGACTCTTCGTAGGGTAAGCTCTCCTTGACAACAATACAACTACATCAATGTCATACGACGAGCCGTTTTTATTCGTATTCTCGTATTTCTTTTAATTATTAAACAAAAAATAAACGGAGGGAAATTCGTCCCAAAGAACTGTAATTAACGAAGAATGACAAACGAAATAAAATTTGCGGTCAGCTTCGGATATTTTTCGCAGAATGTACGAAATATCGACGACATTTCACATGCTCAATTCTGAGTAGGAAGTGACAAAAATGTTTCTGGTTATAAAAACCGAATTATAGGGTAAATTTCAATCAAAAATTAATTACGATCTGAATAAATGTTATTATTTTTTTCAAATTTAAGGCACTCCTGCATATTTAGGCGATAAAAATGATTACAAGCGTGCCGTGGTGGTAGTTTTTACGTAAAGGCTATTAAACTCGAGCGGGAAATTGAGAGGCGGCAATGAATAAGTAATTACACAGACTCCGTTCAGTCCTATATAATCGAGTTTAAAACGAGAGGAGCGTAAGCCCTTTACGCGAATATCTGTTCCTTCCTCGTTGCCAACCCATCCTTCCTGAGAGGGAAAAATATTATATAAAATCCGACGCGCAAAAAAAAAATCCGTCTAACTCTTCATCACGTCCCTACCCTCCGTCTGTGTCCTTGTCTCCCTCCCCTGCCATCACGTCTCTCTCCCACCCCCCTCCTTAAAAAAACCCTCTTCCTCTTTAGTCTTATTCATTCTAAGGCAAAGAATCCCACATGCCGTCCAACGGGTCCAAAAATAAAACTCTTCACGGAAGGAGTGATGAGGGAAGCGGTGGGTGGTGTGGGGGTGGGGATGGATTTGGGAAATGCCTGCCCACACACAGATGGACGCGAGCGTGAGGGGGGAAACAGGGGCGAAGAGAGAGCATTCGTGACCCAATTCGAGGTACGTCCAACTAGTCCACTCCCTCAAAAAAAAAACCCCTCCGTCCCTTTCCGCTGCCACCCCTTCCCCAAAGTCCTTTCATTCCCCTCCCTAACCCACCGCGTCGTCCCACGCCGCTGTCCCCAAAAACAAACCAATTCCCTCATCATCCAAATTCCCCCCAGCCTCCTCCGCCAACACTGTCCCACGCCCCTTGAGCTCAAAAAACTAAGGGGGTGGCGACATGAGGAGTCGCGTGTCGCTAATTAATAACGCGGCGAAGGTTCTCGGCTCTCGGACATTGGGGTAAGGGGTCTTTCGGTTTGGGCTGGGTGCGTTTAAGGGCTGGCGGAAAGAAAGAGAGTGAGGGAGGGGTTTGGAAGTGAGGGAGACATGAGGACTAGGGTCGGGTCGACATGATGTCGACGCTAGATTTCCTTAACAGAGTGGAGGGGAAGGAGAAAGGGTGCGTTAACTCCTTCCAAATCGGCTGAGGAGAATGATGAAAGGAGAATGAAATGTTAGTAATCTCGGACTGAATTTGAAGGGACCAAAAACAAAAATCATACAATCCAGAATCAAAGAGTACACTGCTTTCCCGCAGAGGTTTTTGTGTAATTAACTTTTCTGTTCAATTTTTGCAAGGATCGCCCTCAGGTTTTTGTCAAATTTTTCTTTCTGGGACGTCTGGTTCTCGCGATATTATGCCCAAAAAAGGATTCATTTTCCAAGCATTTTTTTCTTTGATTCGCTGGCCACTTTCACCGGTTCCCAAGAGCTTCCGATAGACACCACGAGTTCAACATCTCTCATTTGTCGTATCCTCACGATAACAAGGTTCAAATGCACTATCAATTGTTTCCCCTCGTAACAATAGTAACAACTTCAGGACGTCAGTTTTCCATTTGTGCTGTGTCGAAGGGTGACATTGGGCATGAATCGTAAGAAAGTTCAGTTTTATCAGCATAATATAGCAACGGCATAGTAATAATTCAGCAGTGTTTTTTATTTCACTTCATGCAATCATCACCCTGTACCCTAATAATATAGACAAAGAAAAGGATCACGTAGAATATTGTTTCGTGGACCGACGTGCTGTCAATGATAGAATTCTTCGAGGGAGGCGGTGCGCGGGGTATATCGGAAAGGGCTGCCCCTTGCCTTACTGTTTAATGAAATTCTACATTAGTTTTAATTATTCATCCTGCAAATTAATTTATTAGAATAATTTCGGCGTCGCTACGTTTCAAAGGGGCAATTGATGAACTTAGTACATTCATTTTTTTTCATTGCGGACAAATATTTTGAAGTTTTGAACGTATTACCATGTTTTTCCATAAAGACTCCACCTGGTTATAAAAATCTAATACAAGAAGTTCGCACATGGTGGCGGGATCGCCAGTTCCTTTCTCAGTATTCTCCACTTTTTTTGCCATTAAGTGCTTAAAAAATAATTCTCCAAGCATGAAGTAATCGCACAACTTTAGTTGAACTTGACCACAGGCATCACTTGGGTTCACAACTGATACGCGTCTCCGGTTGTTAGACGAATTCTCTGAAGACGGGGTTTAAATTGTATTCCATCGTAACTTACCTTAAAACACAGACATATAAAGGGATAGAAAATGTTCATAGTCCCCGAATATAACAGGTAATAAATAACATACATAATTCTACCGTTGGATTGGACTAAAGAATAGACTTTTATTCATTTTGTTTTTAAAATATATGAAAATCATGGCGCATCAGTGTACAGGAAGGGGAATTGAGAAAGAGGGAATGATGGAGAAGAAGAAGAATTTGAGCGTGAGAGTTTTTCGACTCTTTTAAATGTCTCCTCTACTCGTGGGTCTTTTTAAAGCGGGGGCTGATTACATCAACTCGACAAGTCGCGAGGTTAAAACTGCGTTGCATCAAAACACGGGACAAAATTAGCCGGAGAGATGGCCCTTTACGAAGCGACGGGGAGGATGGGAAGAGTTCTGCAATTTTCAGTGACATAGAACTCAAAACGAAGGCATCGGCCAGACGCTGGCTTGTTAAAATGTTGTCGTCCCTCCAGAATTAGCTCAAGTTACGAAAGTGCGCGTTTCTCTCTTTGAGAATGGAATCCCAGCCGTTCGACCTCATTATTGTATTCGAATTTAGCGTCGATAGATACGTAGTCCTTTGTAGAATTAAAATAATGAAAAAAAAAGGTCTGTCCAGGGTTTCGGTAGCGAAAGTTTGCAGGTGTAAAAGGGTTTCAAAATCTGACAGTATAATAAGTTCGTCTTCAAATATCTAAAATTTGACATGAAGGGAGAAGCGTCATAGCCCAGTAGGAGTGGGTAGAGCGTTGGGCGTCAAGTCGAAGTCAAATGCTCCCGAATGACGCCTCCTGACACTTCAGTTTTCACCTGTTTGTGATTTTTCCCGGTTCCAGATTGTCTTGGAATACCAAAGACGTGACAAGGAAAGGGATAGTTACTCCTTCATTATTCTAAAAGGTGAATATCACACGTCGTTGTAAATGCATGCATGACTAGGTGAACTCTTCCTTCGCCTGTCATTTCACCCTGCATCGATTTGATGACTTTTGGGTATATATATATATATTATGAAAAAATTAATACTTTATACATTCATTTAATTTGCATATGAAACAGTGGTAGTTAGTCTCATTTCGATTCTTTGCAAAACAAATATACACATATATTTGTACCTATATACATGTATGTACGACGGTCGCGGTGGTCCAGTGGGTAGAGCGTAGGACTACTGACCGGAAGGTCCCGGGTTTGATTCCCGGGCAAGACACTCTGGGCACCTGCAGCTCCACCCAAGCTAGTTGAATTCTCGGGTACCAGATCTTCCTGGGAAACCATAACCGGCACAGGGAAAGGAACTGGCCCCCCTACCCTGATGTGTGAATTTTCACGTGCCGTCGGGGTTGGTTCACGGGTGAGCTCTACCATCACATACTAAACCGACCTTCGGGTTGATTACTGTGTTTTACATGTATGTACATACATATAAATGCATACATATATAATGTATGCATACAATATATATATATGTGTGCATATATATATATATTTTTTTTTCTACACACACATACACATGTGGGCTGCGATAGTCCTGGGATAGAGCGTAGGACTAACGACCGGAGGGCCCGGTTTCGACTCCCGGGCAAGCCTCCTGGGCTCCATTCAAGCTATGTGATTTTTCAGGTACCTGTATCTTCCTGGGAAACCATGACCGGCACAGGGAAAGGAACTGGTCGCCCTACCCTAATGTGTGAATTTCACAAGCCGTCGGGCTTAGTCCTGGGTGAACTCTATCCCCTTCCATCCCTTGTCCCTCTCAGTGTGGGAGCCCTCCTGCTACCTTGAGCGTTGGGTCAAATTCCTTACTTTGGTTAGGAGAGCGTTTTATGTTTGCAAGTTCTTGTGGTGGTAGAATTTCGCCTTGCTACTTTCTAAAATCTAGCTTGCACGTTATTGGATACATTTCGTACTGCATCCTAAGGTGCAATTGCTTGTTAGATTATAGCATATTTATTTGCATGCTTGTAAAATGATAGGATGTTTCTATGAATGCACGCACCACTGTGGATTTGGGTTTGCATGTATGTGTTGGTTTTGAATGCGGTTTTTCTTTTTTTCCCTTTTTTGGTTGGTGACCTGGCACCCCCCGCCACACGCCCTTGCGGCGGCTTGCGAGGAATGATGTAGATGTAGATGAACTCTACCATCACCTACCAAACCGACCTTCGGGTTGATTACTGTGTTTAAGTTATAACAATATTTTTGAAAAATAATGAAGTTATAAAAATAAAGATAACCGACAAATTATCTTTTCTTAAAAATTGAATAGTTTAGATTCATAGGCTAATAACCACATAAAATGTTTATATTAACCATATACTCAATGTACTATAGGACTTTAATATTGAGCGTAAATCATATGAAGAGTCTGTGCCTGGAAGAAGTACTTCCAGGCAATTAGAGTTACATGATCTTCAAAGTAGTGTCTTCTCCTGAGAGAGCTAGCTGCTCCACTTCCGTGACACCTCATTCATTATTCCCCTTTTCCCCGCCTAAGCAGAAGGACTTATTTAACAACTCACGCAAAATTCTGGAGTTCTGAGAAAGATGAAAAAATAGAAAAAAACTCCAAATTGTATGTTTAGAAGTCCACAGGAGGGTGTTCTCTCTGATGAGAAAATTTCATTTAGTTCTAAGATAAAACATACTTGCCCCGCATTTTCATTGAATTTGTAGAAAATCAAGGAATTCACTCGAAACGAAAAAAAAATCCCGTTAAATTTGATCGCACCTGGACTTTTCTGCAAATGAGAACTACATAATATTTTATTTAGCACGCAAAAATATTCTTCTCTTAATCAGCGTAAAAGAAATTTGATTTTCGTGGTAAAATTAAAATTGTTTTTCAAGAGTGATCTGTTCAAATGATACCAAACCAATTTCTCAATCCTTTCAATTCAACAAGTATGCTATCGGTTTTAATGATTAGGTTTTCCTGTCAGATGGAGTGAAAATAAGGAAAACGAAATGTGTAGCCAGAATTTGACCAATGAAAACAATTGAATTGTTTAACAAACCACAACTAGTTACCCGAGAGCAGATGGACAAAACACATGGACGACTCATTTCGCAACTTAGTTCGGGTGGAAATCACCAATTAGTGTTGAAAATTGCCAATTAAAACGCAAGCCGAAAACATAAGCAAGCGAATATTGGAATTGGTGATTTCGAATTTGCACAACCTACCTGCTACGAGACTTCAACTAAAAGATAATTTTTGGCTAGCGAGAATCCAAACGCATGGCACTCGAAATACATTAAAATATAATTGGTGCGTGAAGTTGCACGTGATAATATAATAACATACACGTCGTATTTGGCACTACGTAAATTTCTGATCCAATTACTGTGATTCGTGGACGTAATTACCTAACCATTGACCAGGATGGATACACAACGAATTCAATATATTTTGGTAGGATAAGGAACCTTTTTGGATACCGGCGAGTCTAAATTATTTAAAACACTGAAAGAATAATATTTAACTGAAATGAAAGACATGAAACATTTCAATGGTTTTTTTTAAATATGTCTTAGTTGAGGTAACTCGAAACCCGAATATTTGTTATTTGGCCCAACATATGCAAAGAGGAAATCGTATTTCAAAGATTCAGCAAAACTTCAACCTTCCCTTATCACAGTTTCATCCTTTACCCTTAATTTTCTTATTTCCGGTTTTTTTTCTATAACGATTCATGATTTTCCAGAAAAAAGACCACGTCCAAAAGCATGGAGCTGGATCTTAAGGTTGGGAATCTTGTTAAAAATGAAACCGGATGTTCCGTCTTCTCTGAGTGCTCTAAACTCATGCAGACCTGAACTCCCTCCGAGTGACGAAAACTTTGAGTGATTAAATTAAGTTTCGAAGATCGATTCCTGTTGCTTCGAATGTTCTCGAGATCCTTATATAATTACTGCCCATTTTGACGAGGTCTTTCAGCAAGTTTACGGACAGAAATGGGTTAACCAACATGGGTCACTCTCCCCAAAAGGGTGTGGCATTTAGACAGCAATGAGACCTTGTCAACGCAACGACTATATTGTAATTTTTAACTGTTGGTAACATATGATATTCCGCCATGAAATCGGATTAATTACCGATTTTAATCAATCAATGTGATCGGATTAGATCTATCTAGATCTAATCTATTACACTGAATTTTCCAATTCACTCAGAAATGCACTTTATATATATATATATATATATATATATATATATATATATAGTAACCGTCAGTTATGAAATAATTAATGCTTTTAAGTTTCATGCCTGGTGTTGAATCAAACCCTGCCACACACCAAGTTCTATGTAATTTTAGAACAAAGTCAAATTACGAACTGCTTTCCCAATGTTATTTTGTAATTAGAAGCCGCTATTCATGTAATATCTTTTCCTGAATATTTCTGTCTATCACGTTAGAGGGGTCATCAAAAGTCATTGAGGCATTAAGGTTGGCATATTCGAATAACTTTGGGAAACGCTGATCTAGACCAGTGTTCTTTAATATTTTCCATCGCCCACTCCTTATACGGATAGAAATTTAATAGTGCGGATCTCTGATATAAAAATGCAAATACGAAAATAATACGTGTTCATGTAAAAATATACGTCATTGCTTGTTCATCTTGAATTAATTTTCATCCACCCCAAGTCTTAACGCACGTAACTCACTTGGGGAACCACTGGCCTAGACGAAGACACCAACGCTGAACAAAAAGACCGCGTCAAGACCGAGGGGGAGCAGAAAGGTTTAAGTAGTGTGGAGTGAATGGCTAGAGGCTGCTCCGACGGGATTTTGTGGGGCAGAGCGATGTTCTGACTGAGTCCCGCTCCCTTTATCCCCAGGCGGATTGCGTTTGCGTGCGATAGAGACCGCAGAGTGAGGTAGGGCAGAAGAATCGAGACCACGCCGAATAACTATATCCCCGGGATTGACCGAACCAAAAAGGGTCGCACAGGATCCTCACACGTACCCAAATGCGTGCCAGGTTTACGGACAAGGGTACGAACGTAGGGTACGCATTATGGGCTCGAACGAAGCTGTGGTTTGCGGATGGAGACGACCCTGAGTGGAGCCTGGGGACGATGCGATCACTTATTCGGGGTGGTAGGAGTATCCTGTATGGCCATTCAATGGGGTTCCGAAGATGGAGACGGCTATTCCCCTCGTTGAACGACGCACTCCTTTGTCCGGCAGGCATCGAACGTTTCCACGCGGTTGGATCGGGGTAATTATTACCAGGCGACGATCCTGAGGGCTTCTCATTTGCTGACGCCTCCGCCTTATTTGCCCACTGGACTGAAGTTTTAATCTCCTTAAAATGAATTTACGGTTTCAGACTTCACTTCGTGGTGGTATTTGCTGTATTAAAAGATTTTCTGCTCTTCCAGAGACTTTATTTTAAGATACGACGGGATTCACCGACTTGAGGTAGCATCAGGTACAACATGGAAGAAGAGGGGTTCATTTGTATTGAACACCATTTTTCTTAACATTGAAAAATTTAATCATTTTAATGCTTGGTTTTTTAAGCTGGGAAAAAATGGTGTTTGATACAAATTAATCCCTCTGCTCCCAGGTAGCACCTGAAGATGCTGCAAGTCGGGTAAACGCGTTGTATCTTCAAATAAAGTCTGTGGAAAAGTACAAAACCTTTTAATATCCCTAAAATAATTGTCCTTTTTATACAGAGTTGAAGGTAATTATTGAATTAAAATATTGCGTATTTAATATTTAATTAAGAATTTATTAATGTTATCAAAATAAAGTATAATTGTGATTTTTCGCATCTGTGTAGGAATCATTGCCTAAAATATGGTGGTATGACAACTAATTGAAAGCAGTAAAACGAATAAAGCAAGATACAGACAAGGTCATGAAACAGACGGATAAATTTAACAGACCTAAGCAGATTAGAAAGAGTAAATTTAATTTAAAGACTAAAATGTAACGATTTAGTCAAACAGGTAAATTATTGAATGATGTTCATAGACATCTACGTGAGCGAGTGTTTATGTTTATTAGCTGACATAAATTTCAAATGCATCCATGGGTAAATATTTCTGCATTAATGGCTGATACCTAAAGTCCTCCGCCACACGTCCTTACGGCGCGGGCGGCTTGATGGGCTCCGTGTTGCTATTGCGCAGATAGCCCAGACATTTCCAAGGATTATAATTGGCCATCCGCAATAGAAAAATTGGAAACCCGTACATAAATAAATTATTTGTGATTGCGAAATATTGCCTATGAATAGATTGAGAGCAAAAAAAACTGATTTGGGAGTAGAATCACGCATAGAAGCAGCGCGCATTGATTTAAATATGGCAATAAAAAATAATAAAGAATTAATATTAACCAACCGCATGAATTAAAAAGGTCATGGAACATTAGCCTACGAAAATGTGATGAAAGCCCTCGCGTGACGAATACCTTACCACCGGAACAAACATGATATTGCTTAAAATAGGAACAGAATGCCTTCATTGATGATCACGGAGGGTGTTCTGTTGCGACACAGCAAAGTAAACTTTTTCGCACAAAATACGACAGGGAACATGTCAGCAGAGTATAATCATGACAAAGAGAAGTTATTGCCCGCATATCTCTTCACCTGTACTGGGGAAAACAAGAACCGCAAAGCAAATTACCGTTTGGTCGGAAATCTCTGGAAGATATATTCTCCCAAACCACGCAAGGTAGTATAGACACACCGTGCCCTTGTCTACAAAGGAAAAGTTTCAACCGAACTCAAAGTCTTGGGTTTGTCAGCCAATTGCAAAGATATCTCAGGGTTTCTCAAGACGCTCAATGAATGTTAACCATATGTGTTTTATGTTACATGTCCATATATTCTTGTGGACTTCTGAAAGATTCCTGGCCGTGATCAATTCCATTTTTTCACAGGTCAGATCTCCATGAAACTCCAGAATCGTCTTCCATTTGCACAATAGGACAAATGGGAACATTAAAGCAAGCAAATTAAAATTCACGCATAGTAGTTTCAATTTGTTTCGGAAATAGTTTGTACACACATTAATTGGTATAAGCATGACTCAAGAAATCAACAGGAACAATAACTAAATCAAATTAATATTTTTATTTCGTAAACCAATAATGCTATTTCGATATATTAACGGTACGTCGCGATAGTACTACGACATGTGATATTTATACCCTCACACGAACTAAATAAAACACTAAATGCATCGAAGAAATTGCGCCATAAAATAATCCTAAGATTTTTTCATTGCGAACATTGCTAGTTAACAAAGTATCCCAACAGGTTGAGTGGGTACCATAACCAGAAACAGATTTATAGGGAGCCTCCTTGAAAAGAGAGATCCCAATTAAAACTTACGAGAGCACAAAATTGACCCTCTTGTGGGTGAGACTTAGAAATTATTTTTGATGAAATTTTATGTGGCGTAGCGCTCGGAGAGAAATAATTGAAGGTACGAGTTGGACGTTTCGGGAAATCCTAATGTACGATAGATGATGAATCCAAGTTGAAATGCTATGGCATACGTTTACCAACACGATGGGAGTTTCATTAAATTACTAATTTCTATACGTGAAAATCAAGAATTCGATGACACAATTCTTATAGATCCACTAATATTCCACTAAACCTAAATTTGGCACTTTAAGAAAGGATACATTAAAATTATGTCCAAGAATAAGGCATACCTTACATATTCATTGCAAGGAAAAAATTTTGGATGGGGAGGATTGCGAAGAAAGGTTCGAGACGATAATTATATTGTCCGGACACCTAGAAAAAAATTTACTCGGACTGAAATTTATGAGTTCCATGCGCAAGATGTCAGTTAAAAAGTAATGGAATGGCTGCGTGTCATCACCGCCACCACCATCTAATGCAGACGCATACTATCACCCTACATTTTAGAATGATTTCCGCCATTCTCAAACATTTATCATCACTAAAAGAAGCAGTGATATCCTTAGAGAGGGACAAAATTCAGCATAGCTCAATTATTTACTGAAATAGATATAAGATCATAAAATGCCGTTTCTCTAATATTATTGCATTGACATACGAGCTAAAGCTCGTAGCTAGATCGTAGCTAAGGATGTAAGCAATCTAAGAAGAGTATGTGAATAGGAAAATTAAGAATTTGCTTGTTGATAGATCAGATTTAACCTTCAGTTCTTATATCTCATTCACCTATTTTGCGAGACACGAACACACATTATTGATGATGGGATTGCGTAGATTATTGAAAAATGCTGAAAAGTACTATAGGAGTTTTAGCAGAACCAGAATAATTAATTTCTCTGTTCTTGTATGTTTCCATACCTCTGTATTGAAAATATTAAAAACTTTTTGTCAAAAGCCGTTGAATAGCTCCATATTGTAGGCATTAATTTTTTTTATTGGACTTAATTAATTTAATTGATGAAAAGTTCTATAGTTAAATATGTTTAGTTCAAAATTTAATCAGTAAATACTTTTGTAATATGTTTTTTTTCAGATTTTCAAGACTACAGTTCTAATTACTTGTTGATATGCTTAAAATTTTCAAGCAAAAATGATCTTCATCAATGTTATCATATTAAACGAATGTATTTTTCCAATATAGCGGATGCAGTGAGGCCATAACACGATGAACATAGTGTTAGTGATATTTAGTAAATTAAACAACGCAACGACAAGGGCAAACAGTTTTCTGTTGAATATGAAGATTCCGTAAATTATATACAGGTTTCTCTTTATCTTTCTCTCTGCTCAGGTTTCCCTTCAGTTTTTGTATGCAACAGTCCATCTTAACCTAAAGCAATCACACGAATTACCACTAAAATGACACTTTATTCTTTGATCATCTAAGCTTGGTTGCCATCAACACTATGTGCATCTGAAGAAATGTATTCCGAAAGGATACAATAATAGTGTTTTAACAACAGACATTTTCAAGATTTACAATTAAATTCTGGTTTTATATATGCATATATACGTGCAGTTAACTTACTGCTGGACTAAAATTTGGCTTCTGAAGCGTCATACTCTAACGAGGAGGTCTATGGGACGATTTGCAGGCATTTACAATTCTTTCCAAAATGACTCAGGAAGTAGCACTTCTTAAATGTTCGGAAGCGATCGTGACGGTATGTTTTGAGGAGTTTTTCACTGGAGATTATTCAAGGGCAATGCTGCCACATGTACTTACACAAGTGGGTTCTCAATACCTCACTCTCTCTTACTGCTACAAGCACCAGAGAAACACTTGTCAACACCGCACTCTGAGAAAACGATGCACAGTCGACGGAAAAAGAGTGACCTCACAGGGTTCGTGACTCGATGGTGCCCAGCCCTTTTGGTTGCCCGTTAAACACGTGGGAGTTATCTCTTTACTTTGCTCTCCCTCTCTCTTAAAATTCCAGAAGTCATTTTGAAAGTAGTGTAGTTTCGGTGCAGCAGGGAAGAGGGCGAAGTGGACGGGACAGCGGTAGGGCGATCTTCAGAACACCGTAGGGCACCACTCGCATTATCATCCGCCGACCCTGCCACCCCTCTTAATAAAGCTAATCCTCTCTCTCGGAAACCATGAGGCGCATCCTTTTGCGTGCCTGGGAGTGGTGACGACTAAAAGTTTTCGGCTCCCTTGCGAAGGAGACGAGAGAACGGTTTGGCAAACAGGGAAAAACCGAAGTGGATAGAGGAAAACTGGAGGTCGCTGTGTGTGTGTGTGGAGGGAAGTGGGGAATGCGACTCGTTCCCTTTTGGGCGCCTAGTTCGGTCTCTAATTAAATAAAGTGGAATCCGTTGGAGGGAGACACGAAGGTGTGTGTGTGTGTGTGTGTGGAGGGGTTTGAAGAGGGGCAGAGGAGTACTTTGGGAGGGGGGAGAAGAGCAAAGGAGGGGGGAAGAAAGAGGAGGGCAGGAAATTCGTAGAATCCTGCGCGGAACGCTCAAATGCCATCCGAATCCGACCCCGATGCGACAAATCTACGCATTCATCCTCATCCACGAAATTATTCGAATAACCACGTCCGAAGATGTGACACCTTGGCATTTTTCTTCAATTACAATAACATTTCTCTGGGAACCTCCAGCCATTACGTGATATATCAACGAAATTCATTATTTTCCCTGGAACTGGAGGAGGATTTTCTACAAATGCATAATTTAATTCAGACGTTAATTTTACTTTGCATGGGATGACGACAATAATGACATATCTATATTTAAATTAAATCGATATGCACATATATTTAAAAAAATAGGCACTCAAATACTTACATAAACTCTGTAAAAACAAAAAAAAGGTACAATACAAACAATTATCATAGCGATCATATCATAGCTAATGATAGCGCAATAAAAAATCCCTACATATCAAGCATGTTGTTAGACAAACAAATAAAAGGAACAAAATGAGAAATAATACCCTTGATAACGTACACGAGCAATAAAAACACGGCGGAGCAAAACGGTAAACTTTCAACATATTCACACTGCATATTATTCGGCCATATTTTTCTTTTATGCACACGAAAAAAGTTGGAGATATTTTTTCTCAAATAAATATTTGATTATTATTATTATTAGGTAATCTACCGGTTAAGGTAGGTTTTTCGATGGACACAATTATCAAATAAATATTTTGTAACTCCAAACAAAACCTAATCCAGCAACCTACTCTACATCAGGTCCCTCTTCATCTCTGTGTACTTCTTTCCTCCCTTCATCCCGTCCAACATCCCTATCCTGTTCCTGCCCTTTCCTCGCTTGCCCAACATTCTCCCCTATATTACCTTCTTCAACATCCCACTACCGCTCAATATGCCTTTCATCCATCTTTCCTGCCTCCATAGGATTTCTCTCAACAAACCCCTCTCCTCACCCACCTTCTCCAGTACTTCCTCATTTGTTTTCCTTTCCGTCCATTTCACCTTCTCCATTCTTCTCCATACCAACATTTCAAAAGCCTCCAATTTACGTCTTTCCTCCTGCTTCAGTGACCACGTTTCCGCGCTGTACATAGCTACGCTCCATATCAGAGTTTTTACGAGTCTTGTCTTAACCTCCCTACTCAACGTCCCCGTCATCAACTCCCCCCTCCTTGAGAAAGCCTCCTTGCCTAGCGCAATTCTTCTCCTTACGTCCCTACCACTTTGACGGTATTGGTCCAAAACACTTCCGAGGTATGTAAACTGTTCTACCTGCTCCATTATTTCCCCGCCTATTTTAATATTTAGCTTAGCCTTTTTCTTTCTGGAAATCGCAAAGCCTTTGTTTTATTAATATTGATTCTCATCCCATATTTATCGCACTGAACCTCCAATTCACTCAGCAATACTTGCAACCCCTTGGCTGACTGAGCAACTAATGCTGGGTCATCAGCAAACCTAACCGATTTTACCAATTCCCCTCCGACTTTCATTCCTACCTCCCGTTCTTCCCATGCCTCTTTAATCATTTCCTCTACATATACGTTGAACAGCACCGGTGACAATGGGCAACCCTGCCTTACACCTCTTCCTAACACTGCCCATCCGGACTCTCCGTTCCCCACTCGCACCTGAGCAGTCTGAGATATGTACAGGTTACGGATCAGTCTCCTGTCCCTCCAATCCATTCCTATTTTCTGCAATACTCGCATTAATTTTTCCCAATTCACTCTATCAAATGCTTTTTCGAATTCTACAAAACAGGCAAATACGTCCTGATCGTATTCTATATTCCTCTCGATTAGTGATCTCATTACTGCAATGGCATCACGCGTACCTCTTCCCTTCCTAAACCCAAAGTGATCATCCCCCAAGTAATCATTTGCCTTACTTTCTATCCTTTTGTTGATGATCCTGAGAATAACTTTAGCTGCGTGGGATGTGGGTGAAAATGTTACAATTTCATTCTACTTATTTTTGGAAACTTATTCGTTGATTTAGTTTTAAAAAAAATGACAAATAATAATTTAAAACTTAGCAATCCACTAATTAAATACTCCAATTAAAGCGAGCAAAAGTCACTACTACAGTCTTCAACCCTATGATTGGTTTGATGCAGCTGACCACCAAACTAATCTGCACCTTCTTATTATATGTATCTTATCTCTTATATGCATGTCGTAATTAACAGGAAAAAGACACTTCTTGCGTGGTTTTTAATGAAGAAAGATCGAAAATTAAAAATTCAAACAATGATAAATTCTTTCCCAGTAAACACTTGAATCTGACTCATGGCACTCGATCAAATCTATTATTACCACCTCTATTACTATCCATATCACCACCCCGCCAATATTCAAAAGTTATCCCATATAACCTACATTATATTCTGGAACTCCGTTTCAATATCTTTGAGATAATTTCGTCGATAAATTCTAAATTAGAATCTTTCAAAATGTTAAACAAAGTCATACAAGGTAGATTGTTTGAAATTGGTTTTTACTGCAATACTAAAAACGTTTTTCGTGTATTAAGTAACGTATAGCAACTACATTTTTCAAATACTGATTTAGACTCATGTATGCATGCCTTAAATGCAATGAATAACATAGATAGAAAGTATTTTAAAAATTGTTACCAACGAATGTTATTATCATTTAATAATATACCGAATACTCTATATATTTTGCCATTATTTGTTCTAAATAACATGCATTGAATTTGTCCATGGTCTATATGAAGGAGAACCTTCAAATAAACCGCCCTTTGCTTTCAATTCTTTTGTATATTACGACGCGGCTGACCAGAATATAACTTACGTTTCGGCCTAGCGTGACGGGGGGTAGAGCTAGAGCCAGTATCTTGGTGTTTAAGCGTCCCTACACTCAGTACGCATCCTTCTGCAGTAATGTGCAGACTGTGGTTATTCAACTTTGCTCATTCAAACTGTTAAAATGTGTGCTGCAATCAGAGAATTGATGCTCGATTCTAGAAATGCATAATCTGGCCTCCTCATGTTAACTCTCTGAAAACCCAGCTGAATACCAGGCATGAAGGCGAAAGGAAAACTACTACACAAAATTCAAAGTGATAGAGAGATCACGTGAGAAGCTTTGGGAGATCGTTTAGTCGGACACGGTAAATTTACTCAATCACTGCCTTCCTGGTCTGATAATTATACCATCTCAGTGTACACACATAACTTCACTGATCTCTTTATGATTTGCCAATTACGAAGTTCCTTTTGTCGGTTACAAAAAGAAAACAATTCCGACAGATTGAAATGTGAGAATAGTATAGTTATTATTTAGGGTAGTAGTCCTCTGCACACTTTTGTGACACTCGGGTGTGATTAATTTAGCATTCATTCAAGTAGTCCTAGGGCACTTGCGTGCTAAATCTCATGTTGCATAGGCTGTTCAGAACAAGTACACTGGAACAAAACCAGAAATTTTATTATTGTAATAAAACTACCCATCTCTACTACGTTTATACAGATTCAGAAAACAGATTTAAGCATTTATCATATCTCTGAACTAGTTCTCAAATATCTTCAGCGTGAATTTCTGCCTCCTGTGATCTCACGCCAGCCGATGACGGAATCTTGAAGTTCCTCGTCGAGAAAATCACCAAACATGTATAAGCCTAACATTTCAATCGTATTTCCATACAGCAGAGTCGTAGAAACGTGTGGAAAACTTGTTCAACATTTTAGGCATCGTAAAACGCCGGTTTTCATGAACTTTTAGATAATTTTCAGGTATAGCATATTGTTCACCACAGATGGGCGGCCACTTCTGTCATCATCATGGACATTTATGTTCTTGATCTCTTAAACTTATGATAATACTGACGCACAACTCTTGTCGCTCATCGTTCGTACAGAGCACAAATTCCTCGATGAATGCCAGCAGCTTTGAAGTTTTTTTTATCAGTAAAAACCTTATCGCTGAAAGTAATTCACAATAGGCGGGAATTTCAATTGTACTGCTCCTTTTTTACTTGCTATTGTAAGCAAAAGACAAGCAGCGTGACCTTCTGACCAACGCGACTCGAGGCGTAATGACCTACTGTGTGCATAAATACGGCGACCATTCGGCTTTCTTAGCTACTTCTCACGCTAAACTAAAATGGAGGTTACTTTTTGGACAAGCCTCGTGTAAACTCCAGAGGGAGGATTTATTACCAATCTTCTCTCTATTTCGGCACATTTTGCCTTTTTTGAATCACGAACCATCAAAACAACTAAAATATTTTGACACCCTCTAAAGAGTAAAAAAAACAATCTACAACCTTGTATTCAGATTATTATTATTATTCGAGTACCGTTTAGGATAGGCTTTTGATGGACACAACCTGACCACCTCTACATTTCTTAGCTTAGTTCAACAGCAATATGGTCTAACTTTTACACCTCCTATCCTACTTTTCTTACTTCCTCCCCTTGATCATAGAACTCAACAATCCATTGCCCCTCAAAATTATCTGCATCCATCTTTTCTGATTCCTTTTTGATTTCTTCCTACAACCGTCTTTTCTTCCCTCTCACCATGCCTAGCACTTCTTCGTTGGCTTTTCTATGCATCCATTTTACCTTTTCTGTTCTTCTCCACTCTCACATCTTAAAATACCCCAATCCACGTCTAACATCTTCCTTCAACGACGATGTTTCCGCACCCTACAAAACCACGCTCCATACCAAAATGTTCACTAGTCTTTACTTAACATGCGTACTCTCTGTCTCTGTCAATAACTTCCTCTTTGAGAAAGATTCTTTGACTAACGCAATTCTCCCTCCTACTACTGTGAATATGTTGATCTAAAACACGTCGAAAAATAATGTTCTCATAAATTATAATATAAAAGGAGTATTTTAATACTAACAAAGAAACATGAATATTATTATTAGGTAATCTACCGTTTAAGGTAGGTTTTTGGATGGACACAACTATCAAATAAACATTTTGTGACTCCCCACCTAGCAAACTAATCTATATCAGGTCCCTCTTCATCTCGGTGTACTTCTTTCCTCCCTTCATCCCGTCCAACATCCCTATCCTGTTCCTGCCCTTACCTCGCTTGCCCAACATTCTCCCCTCTATTACCCTCTTCAACATTCCACTACCGCTCAATACGCCTTTTATCCATTTTTCCTGCCTCCATAGGATTTCTCTAAACAAACTCCTCTCCTCACCCACCCTCTCCAGTACTTCCTCATTTGTTTTCCTTTCGGTCCATTTCACCTTCTCCATTTTTCTCCACACCCACATTTCAAAAGCCTCAAATCTACGTCTATCCTCCTGCTTCAGCGACCACGTTTCCTCGCTGTACATTGTTACGCTCCATATCAGAGTTTTTACGAGTCTTGTCTTAACATCCCTGCTCAACGTCCCCGTCATCAACTCCCTCCTCCTAGAGAAAGCCTCCTTGCCTAGTGCAATTCTTCTCCTTACGTCCCTACCACTTTGACCGTATTGGTCCAAAACACTTCCTAGATATGTAAACTGCTCTACCTGCTCTATTTTCTCCCCTCCTATTTTAATATTTAGCTTAGTCTTTTTCTTTCTGGAAAATCGCATAACCTTTGTTTTATTAATATTGATTCTCATCCCATATTTATCGCACTGAACCTCCAATTCACTCAGCAATACTTGCAACCCCTTGGCTGACTGAGCAACTAATGCTTGGTCATCAGCAAACCTAACCGATTTTACGAATTCCCCTCCGACTTTCATTCCTACCTCCAGTTCTTCCCATGCCTCTTTAATCATTTCCTCTACATATACGTTGAACAGTACCGGTGACAATGGGCAACCCTGCCTTACACCTCTTCCTAACACTGCCCATCCGGACTCTCCGTTCCCCACTCGCACCTGAGCAGTCTGAGACATATACAGGTTGCGGATCAGTCTCCTGCCCCTCCAATCCATTCCTATTTTCTGCAATACACGCATTAATTTTTCCCAATTCACTCTATCAAACGCTTTTTCGAAATCTACAAAACAGGCAAAAACGTCCTGGTTGTATTCTATATTTCTCTCGACTAGTGATCTCATTACTGCAATGGCATCACGCGTACCTCTTCCTTTCCTGAACCCAAACTGATCATCCCCTAAGTAATCATTTGCCTTACTCTCTATCCTTTTGTTGATGATCCTGAGAATAACTTTAGCTGCGTGGGATATCAAACTTATTGTTCTGTAATCCTCACATGACGAAGCCTTTGCCTTTTTTGGAATAGGAACTAACACCGATCTCACAAAATCTTCCGGCCAGATTCCTTCCTCATAGATGCTACGAATCAGTCCATATATGGCCTTCTTCCCACCTTTCCCTAACCATTTCAACATTTCTACAGGAATATTGTCCACCCCCACAGCCTTGTTTGCTTTCATCTCCTTTAATTCCCTTTCTATTTCATCGTCGAGTATGCCTGGACCTAAGCTATCTTCTTCTACGTCATGTTCCTTTTCTATGTCTAACCTTGTCGGCCTAAGTTCTTTACCATACAGTGTTTCTATATATTCCTTCCATCTCTCTTGGATTTTTCCTGGTTCAACTATTATCTTACCCCATTTATCTTTAACTGTTAGCACAGATCTTGCCTTCTTACTTCCCGATAATAACTTAACCTTGCTGTATAGAGCACCAATTTCACCCTTCTTCTGTAGACTTTCCATATCCTCGCATTGCGTTTTCCACCATTCTTCTTTTGCTTTATTTGTGGCCCTTCTCAATTTATTGTTTAACTCTTTGTACTTCATTTTGCCTAACTCTGTGTTTACATTTTTCCATCTTCTTCTCTCGTCCAGAACATGAACATATGAACATGAATATATCTGTTTGTAATTTGACGGACTAATGAATATGAATTTTATGGACAATGGGTGATTTTTCGCAATATTGACGTTAAAATCACAAAGGCAACACAGTTTTCTAATTGCCCACCAAAATATTGAAATTTCCCCCTTAATGAGACTTAAGCCCCGGAAACACTCTCGTATTTGAATGACTGAGTGAGGAGCAGAGGGGAGAGTTAGGAGGGAGTAGTCCTTCAACTGTATAGTGAGCTGATGCTAAACATGTCTATCGGACGTCAATTAATGTGGATTGATTCAAATTGCTCTTACGCCAAAGCTGCTAACAATACAATGCCAACCGCTCAGTCGGAGCGCTACTTGAATCAATTGGTTAAATACCATCCATCTGATCGATACTACTATCGTTGGACACAGGGCAGCGGCCTTATTAGCGCAAAACCCAACAGTCGAAGATTAAGCTCCGATGCCTGTAAATTTGAGGACTGTGGACTGTAATTCGATATTATATAAGCGAAGTGATATGATTGTTGTCATTTTTTGTAAGCCTTTCACGTGGCTTGTGAAACTCTAATTAACAACCTCGACAGACATTTGAGAAGCAAATTGGAATTTACAGTAAGCGTCGAAAGTCTCTTTGCCCTCAAAATGGCCAAATCAATGGAGTAACTTTCCTCTTCAGGTTGATGGTCATTGGATGACCGAAATAACGTTGCTGGAGCCTAGCAAACCTATGCGGTAACCTCCGGGATTCTAAGAAGGGTACACATCAGTGTAATCCTTAAAACCCTCATCGTTGGAGAAAACATGGCAAAAGTATACGCCACCTAACGTATTTATTTTCCAACAGCCTTGGCGGCCATGGCAAATTGAAGGGAAAAATCAGAATATAACCTTATGCTAAAATAATAATAATGTAATCAATATACTCTTGGTTGCTAAACAAGGGTCAACATTGTAAAGTGCACTAATGGTATACAATATTCAAGTCTGACATGGACATAGTTGATATAGAAATGCGTTACGGTATATATTCATTAAAACTGTAATAATTTTGTTTCTCATCATTGTATTATATTCCACCAGGGAAAAACGATTTTCCATTATATTGAAAATAAGTTGCATGCATGAAAAACTCAGTTCTTTTCAAAGATAAACTACCTGTAAGAATTAATTAGAAGTAGTAAAATGTATCTATTTTTATTTGGTGTTGCAGAAATAGGAGTAGAGTTGAGGGATAGGAGACATATCTGTATCATGTACGTAATTCAGACTACTCAGGTACAAGTGGCAGATGTATAGCTCGAATGCGCAGAGTTAGGAAGAGGAATAAGGCAAGTGTGTCCACTATCGCCGATACTTTTCAATGTTTAAGTGAAGGAAACGGCTAAAGAGGCATGAGGAGAAATGGAAATTGGATGAAAGTCGTTGGGGAATCCTTGAAATAATTTAGATTGCGGATGACCATTCTTTATTTTTTCTAAGTCGGCCAAGGGGTTGCAAGCATTGCTGAGTGAACTGGAACGTCAGGGCGATAAGTATGTGATGAGAAAAACTTGAAAATCACACATGTAATGCGGTTTTTGAGAAACAGAAAGTCTAAGGTATATATTGAAATAGGAGTTCATAAACTGGAGCAGGTGGAATAGTTGACCTATCTCAGAAGCACTTTGGACGAAGTTGGTCAAAATATAGGACCATAAAATGATGAATCGCGTTAGGCAAAGAAATATTTACAAAGATGAATACATTGATGATAGAAGTGTTGAGTGAGAATGTTAAGAAAAGGTTCGTCAAAACTTCGATATGGAACTTGGTTTTGTACGGCGCAGAAACTTGGTCATTGAAGCAAGATGATAGGAGTTCGTGGTTTGAAAGCTCCTGAAATGTGGATGTGTGAAGGATGGAAAAGGCGACGTGGACAGAAAGGAAAACATAGGAGGAAGCGATGGATGAGGGAGTAGAGGGCATTTTTGGGAGAAAGCCAAAAGAGGCAAGAAAGATGGATGAAGAGCATTTTTATTGGTTATGGGATGTTGAAGACTGTGGTGATAATAGTGGTAAAAACATTACACAATCGAGCAAGGGGTAACAATAGGAGCATGTTGGATGGAACGAAGGAAACATAGAAGTATGCTGAATTGAAGACGGAATTAATGTAGTGTTGAATGTCAGGTTGGGTTTAGTGAAAGGCGAGGGAATCATTGTTGAAACGTTGTGTAGTCAAATTCCATCCAAAATCTGCCTGAATCGGTAGATTACCTCCATGGTGTCATGCCAGTACAACGGTTTCATATAAATATAGATATTTGCATGTGTAAACGTTCTGGGACTTGTGAATGGACCTCTGCAATTTGCTAGATGCCCGGAAATTTCATACGATCATTTCCATTGGTCCATTTAGCTTTTATAGTTGTTTAGTGCTACAGGAGATTTCAATGTCTTTTGGATGTCCCATGAAATGGTAAGAGATATTGTGGCGCCAATTAATTGAGATTAGGAAGAGCCATTCCTTAGCCTCCCTTTCAATTTTATGGGCCAATGAGTGCATCAATATCTTTAGCTAAACCCGTAGTATGGGCCTCATCGTGAGTTCTATAATTATTAGTGTCTCAGTTTATTAACTCAACGGACAAAAATGGTCATTTGTTAACGGCTGAGAAATATAATAGATTTACATGTAGAGGATTTACTTGTATGTAACTCCCCTGCCACACACCTTTTTTGGTGGCTCGCAGGGTATTTATGTAGATGTAGATAGATACAGGTGTATATATGTAACCAGGGAGGTTACCTTACATATCCATTTGTTTAATATCGGAAACATATACAAGTGCGGGATGGGAGATAATATCGATTTATTCTTTGCAAAACATTTCCAATATCGCCATGACCTATCTTTCAAGCAACACCGGTAACGTCATATGTCTTTTTTAAGCGAGCAGAGAAAGCACGGGGTAATATAGGCACTCCCTCCAAACCACCTGCCCCAAAAGGATGCCTATGCATTACTGACGAAGGAGGAGGTATCCGCGACGATGATACGTGTGTGGATTCTAACGTGTTAGCCACACCATTTAGAATTCGCAACGTGTCTCTGCAAGTTCATGGGACACGGTTGGGGGACAGGAGCCTTGGGATGGGGGGAGAGCGAAGAAATGGCGGAGAAAGAGGCGGAGGAGGAGGTGGAGAAGAGGCATATGTCTAGGGATGTCGGTTCTTCGACCGAGAGAGGGGCGATTTTAGGAAAGCGGTTTCGTGATATGTAAGACGCCACCAATTTAATCACCTACGCAGAGAATGGAAGGCTCCTCAAAGTGTTCGAATGCGTGACGCGGGAGGAGTGACGTAACGTATGGCGTAACGAAAACTGAGTCATCACACCATCACACACCAAATAAATGAATCGACTCAAACAAGACTGATGTCTGAGATGAATGACAATCAAATATGATGATTCCGTTTTCGAGCGATTGGAATAACATCTACTAACAAGTCTCAGAACTTCTTTGTTCGCGATTTGAGAAGTCCGTCTTATGTTAATCCCCAAACATAGTCTCCAAAACATCTTATTTTTTGATCCTGAAGTAAACACGCCCGACTGGGTAAACCTCTATCGATTATTTAAATATTTTTCGAATGATCTGAAATAAAACGTTGTCATGGGAAAGATAAGAGTGGAATTTTTTGTTTACGGCGTAATTTTATGGAATTTGCATAACATATTGAAATTAAATTATTGACTTTGTTATTCCACACACATTTTTCACTTCTTTTCACTTTTTCCACACGCACACAAATTGGAGAAAAGAAATTCTTACGATAGATTTAAGAACATTAGAATATAAATCCGTCCTTATTACAATTGCAATACTTTTCCCAGTCACTATAATTTCACGCTCATGTTTTTCCAATTTGAAACTTTTGTAAAAAAAATTAACACTTTAGTTAACCTGTGACTTCCTACTAAAAAAAAGAAGTTAATTTTTAAAATGTTATTGAACTGCTACGTTGACAGAAAGCAATAATGAATCTCAGTACATTATTACAAGAATTATGAAAACTGAATTATGAAGTGACCCCAATAGAAGATGCAAAGGTATTTAAACGCTGAACATTGAATAATTTCAATTAATCTTTATTAAAAAATATTGAATTTGTAATATCGTGAGATACTTTCCAATTAATTGCTCCACGTTTTAAGGAAAATATTCTCTTTTATTAATTTTTTCAAAGAAACATGTCAATTATTGACAAAAAGTATAACCCTCGTACCTGGATTTAGTACCACTCCAAAGTAACGTGACTAGGTCATAAATTAATTTAAAGTTTTACTAACTGATTTATATTTAAATAACCGATATTATACAACACTTTAATGCTGTGAAACTAAATAAAGGGAAAGAAAATCTGGCGAATGAAAACTGACAAAAGAAGTAGAAGTGATGAATTAATGGTTATAGGGAGGAGAATAGGGACACCTGATACCACGAAAACCGAATGAACCATCAGCGAGTGGAGCTTCTATCGAAGGAACTGGGTCAAGCTGTTAACGCGGTTGAGAGGGAGGTCTATCCACCACCGAACAAGCCTCTATCCACTTAGTCTCGCAATACTGTAATTATGCGTGCTCTTACGAGACTAATACCCTTGAGACAAATTTATCACTGAACAAAGTGAAAAAAAACGGCGTTAAATTTCTTATGTTGGTAATGCCTTGAATTCCTCTAAGTTTTAGAAATTCTACGCACGAAAGGAGCATAAAGGGGAGACGAACCACTCAAAAACTTTGGAAGAGATAAATTTACAGGCCAGAAACTTTCTTATTGACGCTACAAATTGAGAATATATAATAGAGAATAGAGAGAGGCAGAGCGTGACTTCTGCTTCGTGCAATATGTTGTTGTATCTCAGGGGTTCCGTATATTTTAGCCATACTCCCTAGCTGCGAATATCTTGGAAATTTATAGTGCAACCTTTCCTAACTACCATCGGCTTTAATCAGCATCTTTTCATGGGAGTTATGTCACTCGTTATGTCATGTGTTCCATTTTCAATAAAAGGATGGCTTTTTTAATGCGACTGGGATCCTGTCTTCTTTACTCGATTTATTATTTTTGTATATATACATAATATGTATGCTTGTATATATATATATGGATAAGAATATACACACACAACGACTCTCAAGTATTTTATCAACTACAGACGCTTAATGATTTTAGGAGTGACCAAGTGCTTGCAAGAAACATTTAGAACCTTACCTATTGGTTAAAAACAGGATGAGCGAAATAAAATATGACTATTTAACTCTCAGAAAATTAAAAAGCGTTTTTTGGACAGTTAAAAAAAATAGCTACACATGCATTAGTATACTTGGTTTTTGATGACTCGTTCAATTTTTAACCAAATTGATGATACATTATCTCTCTTGGCACAGCTAATTGTTATTGACCAGAAAGGCCTAACAAACCTACTAGTCATTCCACAGAATATCTATTGAGACAAGACTTAGTGGTCGAGATGAAACGTAATCATCACGTTCGTTTAAAAGTCAGGTCGTGTCTGTTTAAATAATGTGAGGTAAAGATAAGGACTTGCCCTTCAATTCACTACTAATAGATTCCTAAAAGTAACACTTGAAACTGGTACTTTTAAAAAGGAGATGCTGAGGGGAACTTTGGTGTAAATGTGGATTTTAAAATAAAATTAGTTATAGTGGTCCTATCAGTCGTCGTACCCTTATTCTTCCAACAGCTGGGAGACGAAGAAACAGAAGACAGAGGCGATCCGTGCCCGGTGGTTCCAAATTGAAAAAAAAACGCTGACTTAAACTCAAATTTTGAACTTACTATTCAGTGACCAAGAATATATTACCAATACTCTACAGTCAACATAGCGTACAATATATAATTATAAATCAGTGCAAATTGACCCAAAATGTGTACAAATTAATAAAGTGAGCTAAAATCAATTTAATGTTTGAACGCAAGGGCTATTTATAATCACTCGTGCCAATTAACAGATAACATTTAGTTCAAGCCAGTTAATTACATAATAAATTCTGCAATTTGTAACGGATATGGGCAGCATCGAGCCAGACATTTTTGAGCTTATTCACATGATATTTGTGGCAAAATTTGGGTATTAATACTCATTTTCGGGTCGCATTTACATCTTGCATGGTTCCCTAATTTCTGCTTTATGAATTTCAGTGACAGGAAATATGTAATGGACCGCAGAGGGGAAAGTTAAAAATTTACAATGTGGTCGGAATTTGTTTTTTTTTTTCAAAATGGGATCACTTTGCGTCGCCGGAGTGTTGCGATGTTGTTTTGTTTGAGCAGTACACATAGTGCGACAAACGATAATAATTTATCGGGCTTCACTCATCACCTCATCCTGCACGGAAAGCTCGTGAACATTTGGCCAACTCTTCCTCCACACCTTACAGTCGGGAGCACAGCAGCCTGCTACCTCTGCTGGGCTAGGGCAGGATCAAGACGCCCGCAAACGCACCCTGAAAAGGTTCCCTATTTGCTCAAACGGTACGCGCGTGATTTCGTCATCTCGCCAAATTTAATGCTCGCACCTCCAACCCCTTCACTCGATTAGGCAGATAGTTTTAAAAAGGCACCTCTCTCCCTCCCAGTCGAGTCGGCGAGGAATGAACCCACAGCGGGGGGCACCGAAACGAACTAATCCGATCTACCTCCTCTCCACCACCTCCGACGTCCTACTGCTCCCCTCCACATTTCCTTTACCCTTCCCAAAGGATCTCCCTCTCACTTCTCCTTTCCTCTCTCGCCTTCGTTTCCACACACACACACTCGCAACAACCCCCCTCCCCCGGGAGAGCGACTCGGGAGGAGGAGTAGAGTGAATGCGTGCTCAGATAAACCTTCCTCCCTTCACTCTTCCGCGTGTCTTCACCGAGGGCGTGGGGGGTGGGCGGGGGGAGGAAGAGAGGGAGAGACCGGGAGATCCGAGATCGGAGGAGTGGGTATAGAAGCAGGTAGAGAGGGGATGCGAGTGGCCGGAAAGGAATACTACGCGTGCAGGAAATGAGACAGGGACTGCAAAAGAGAATGGGTTGGACGGAGGGGGATGTGACGACGGGGAGGGAGGCGGGGGATGGGGGGGGCGGAGAGTGGTCTCCTCTCCTCCCTCTTGCTCGTTCATCTCTCACCCTCCTCCTGAGAGAGGAAGATGAGCGAGGCGAGGTCGGCCGGGTGGGAGGGTGGAGGAGGAAGGAGAAGAGGAAATTCCTTGTGGGAAGAGAGGGCTCGCTATTCAAAACAACCGGAGTGTCCCTACCCTCAGGGAATCCCGGGAAAAGGAACGGGGGTGAGGGGGTGTTAGGGTCGCGACCTCATGGAGCACGGGGATTGAAAGCTAGGGGCTTAACCAACTGGAAGAATGCCGGTCGCGAGGGTTTAAATTGTGCGTTGAGGGGAAAATTGAAACCTCTCATTACGTTTCCACGCGAAACAATTGGGACGAGAATAATGGGAAATTGAGAGCGTGGAAACAAACCGATTCAAGGGACTTGATTACGTTTAGCATCGAGGAGCAAGAATGTTTTTTTGACAAATTCTAACCTCCCTGTCATCTCCACGTTTTGGTCTTGGGAACAACGGACAGTTCATTTTTTTCGATATTTTAATATATTAGGGAGTAAGTGATTGATGCCGATTGCCCTTTTACCATTGTGAAAATTCAGTTTATCATCAAATGTGAAATAGATATTTCAACAGGGATTAAGGAACGTGGGTGGATGAAGCGGGGAAACCAATTCTTCCCCAAAATGAACAAGCCTGTTTCACTTCTCCTAGCCCATCCAAACCGACCTACAAATTGACTTTCTTTCCTACAACAAAAACGAATGGAAGAAACATTGGAAAAAGAAAAGTTGGGCTGCTTAAACAAGGACGAGGGAAAATCCCATACACCGAATCCGAAAAATGAAATCGTCTTTCAAACATTTCGCAATACGTGGAAAATGGGGAAAACCCTTAATATTGCAACATGAGCAAAAGTATAAAATAACACATTTCATAATGCACAAGAACAACAGTTTCTTTCGATGAAGCTCTCTTTCCCAATGGCGAGCAATAACATATTTATCTCCAGCTTTCAATAGGTTGCATTACGTGTACTCTCCTCTTCAGCTCTATCAGCTACCTACCCCTTAGGGATTGTATGATAGAACACCCTTTAGTATAATAAATATAGTGTCTGATGTTTTCTTACTGGCAATTCCCTGTTTTACGTTTTTCTTCAATAGTGAATCGCGTGAATGTGGATTTGAAAACATCGGATTCGCATAGAATAATTGGAGCCATGAGTCAGTCACTGATTGCACACTGTGTGTGCTTTATGCCTCTCTCTCTCTCTCTCTCTCTTGTGTACTTTTAATGATGTCGTGCTTTGATATTTCAATGGACCCAACCAATTGATTTGCTGATGAAATACCGGCTTCCATATTGTTCGGGGGGATTAATATAAGCCAGTAAAGTGGGAATACAAGACATAAACATATCGATTGATACATTCCATCTTGATTTTCAACCTCTCCGCATTTGTATCGCATATATTTTTTGAGACGTTACACATAAACCGAATTACTATGACCCTCTATTTTCACTTAAGAATACGGTATAGATAAAATTTTTGGCGAAATTGAAACACATACCAATGGGATTAGATTACTGACAAGCGGATTCATCAAAACTGCGTTCTGAAGCGCCAATATTTAAATATAAGCAAACGGTACTTACTTTAAGAATACGCCTCGTAATGCAAATAATGCAGATCATGACTACCTTATCATTACAGTGTCAAAGTGAACTGTACTTCTCTACGAATAAGAAATGAGCTATTTAAAACAAAAAGGACAAAAACTAAAAGATTAAATGGCGTTACGTCTACATACCAGGCTAATTAGGACGAAGAAAAGACAAAAACTTTTCTTCTTTTTACCGCGGAATCTTACAATAATTCAAATTCGTTATCGTTTGTGGAAAAAATGACATCCTAAATCTGTCGGTTTTACACTTAATTTATTTTATTTACATGCTCTCTCCCACTGTAGTACGATTACTACATTTTCAAACATCATTACTCTAGAGACATCCTTCCAATTTATGTAAGACATTTAATCCGTAATTTAACCGTCCCTCCGTGAATGATTTCCAACCTTACTTCTATAATAATCTTGATACGCGACTGTGTAATCATAGGGAATACACATTAGTGGTTGAACAAAACAGTACACGTGCAAGTATTTATTTTACAATAAACATATCGTCAATCGGAAATGCATAAATTATTTTCTTCTAAATTAAAAAAAAGTCTTTTGTGAAATTTGTAACATTTCATTTGTATTTCGTAAGGTTTGCTTTCTCGTCCGTGAGGTTATTATGAAACGTATTATTCATTGCCTCAGAATTCAGAAAGACACGACGGATTTCACGAATCTAAATGCATATAGGGATAAGAGAAAAAAAAAAGGATTGCCAATAAGAATATTTTTGGAAGGAGGTAGTTGATGACAAGGATCTTGAGTACGGATGTAAAAGAAAATATTAATGACACATTTTGATAAGGAGCGCAGTTTTGTACCCTTCGGAAAATTGATCGATGAGGCAAGAAGATAAGCCTACGTTGGATGACTTTTGAGATTTGAGTAAGGAGAAGGGTGGATAAGGTAAGAGGGAAGGAAAAGAGATAAAACAAAGAGATAATAGGGACATAGCAGGAGAGAGAGAGAGAACGTTGTGGGATGGATCTAAAGGAGACAAGAAAAATGGATGCAGATTATTTCCGCTGCTGATGGAATGTAGAGCGATGTAATAGATGGAAGAACTTTAGGTGAACAAGATGGGAGGGAGATAAAATGATACACATGTTGGACGGGATGAAGGGAGGCAGAAAGAAAGCTGTATTGAGTAAGAGTTAATTGTAGTTTAGTGTCACGTCATGTCACGTTAGATGATTCTTAGAAATGCCATTGGAGTTTGTCTGTGTGCCCATAGAAAAACGCCACCTTAGAAGGTAGACTTCAATCATAATTACGTGTAGACTCATTACCAAACAGCTTTCTCCAATGTATTACTTTTCCAGACGGCCATCGGGGTGAAATTAGACCCGAAGCTGTTTGGGAACTAACCGACTCTGTTGTTATCCTTGCCGCAGACTAATCTACGGGCGGAATTTATTACTCCGGGGCATGTCCTAACGACTGCCCCCTTAGGTGATGAAACTTACCTGGGAGGCAGTACCCTGGGAGACGAAGACAGGGATCCCACCTCACACCCTTCCCATCCTTTCCCTCTACCTCTTTTCCTGAGGGTTCTCTCTTGAGGGAAGGTGATAAAGGTTGGGCGGGGTTGTTCCCTCTCCTTCCTCTCCCTATATTTTCATCCCTTCGCCTCAAAACCTTTTTCCCATCCCCTTCCGGGTGGCGGCGGTAGAGTTATTGCCCTCCGTGGGGATCTCCCGCGAAGGTCATTTGCACCTCGTCTTCCGTCGGTAATTAGGACGGTGGGAGGAGAGCAAGGGAAAACGGGTGAAGGTTTTGGCGTCGGCATTGGCCCACTCACGCACGGCCATAGGCGACAGGTGGGCGCAATGTCCAGCATTGCGACCACCCAAGACGGAGTGCTCTCTCGGCGTGGTTCACTTCTGGTGGAAGGATCCAAATGGACTCCCGGTCTAGGGATCCCGAGGAAATGAGAACATTGCCAATATTACAGATTATTTTACCACGCTAACCTAAATATTTAAACAAAACCCCGATAGTGAATGCATGGGTCTCAAAGCATTATGGCGAAAATTCGGTCGACCATTTTTGGGTGTCGTTACCAGAGAAGGATGAGATGAAAAACGAACCACAGCCATCACAAAAAATTCTTTCTCACGCCGTGAATACCTTTTGGAAGATTTTCTCTACACACTGTTTGAAACAGAAGTCATTTTTTGACCAGAAATTGAATTTTAATAAAAAACTCCCCTCATTCTATGTTGGAAAGATCTTACACAGAGAATACACTCCAAGGCATAAAACAACTGTTTTTCATCAGTCTTTTTCCACGAAAGCGCCACCCAGTGAATTCAAATAAATCCTCTTCTTAGGATAAATTTAAAAGTAAACTTTGCTTTTGCCTACCGCCATCTTTCTATAATGTGTAAGGATTTTATTGCTGAATAGACATTTTAATAAAGTAACATGTTTCTATTTAGCTTCTACAGGAAAATGTATTAGTACTGCTAAATAATTATTTAATTAAAGTAATGCAATGACAAACGTAATTAGGTGTAGTTTAAAAAGTTGATTTCTTATGTGTTTTTCGTTGATTTTTATCTGTTACCAAATTATTGGAAGTGGTCAATGGGAAAGATTGACCAACCAAAGTTTTCATCCAGACATTTGTTTTCCAATTGTATCTTTGAATAGAATTTTTAGCAAAACAATATAATGTCTCGCGAATATCTCTCAAACAGTCGCCTATTGTTGAAAATAGCATTTTTCGATAGTGATTCAGCCCGACCTCACGTAAGTTCTGGTCAACAACTTGAGACTACCAAACGCGTGACTGAAAAAGGCGTCTGAGTCAGTTTTCAAGGTATAATATATTGGGTCAGGTAAAAAAAAACAGTGATCGACCAATGCGCTGACATTGCACATTGGTAGATCACTTTTGGATGACGCGCAGTCGAGTTCAGCAATGCTTCCTCCTGGTACATGAGAACGATCTCTTTTATGTCAAGATGAACACATAATCAAAAGGATACATTATGAAATATTACGCGATTTTTAAAAAATTTGATTTGATCATTATCATTATTATTATTATTGATAGTAGTCATGTTGTACATGTAGGTTTAGGATGAGACCACACACACACACAAGCCTCCGATACATTTTTAAACGTTGAGTAACTTTTCAAAACGTGACACCGTACACTAAAGTAAACTCATCATCCGTCAATGTTGCTTACCTTCTATATCCCTTCATCCTGTCCTACATTCCAGTTCTATTTCTCTCCGTACTCAAACCTAATTTCCTTTCCCTATCACGGCCTGCCATCACACGCATCACATTCCATCGCTAATCAAAATCCTCTGCATTCACTTTCACTATTTCCTTTCCAATAACCATTCCATTTCTCCCACCATACATACCTACGCAGTACTTCTTCGTTAGTTTTCCCATTTGAATTTTTTTTTCATTTTTCGTCAAACCAACACGTCAAAAATTAAAAAAACAAATGTTTCTCGATTATTACGAATCCGTACCAAAATGTCAAATCATATTTTGATAAACTCGATGGTTTCAGGCTTCACTTTGTGGAAATCCATTCTAATAAATCAAAAGAGAGATGGTACTTTTTTCCACACTTTATTATTTAAAGTCGACCAATTTCGTCGCATAGACCTGATGATGTCGCCTATGCGACGAAACCGGTCGACTTTAAATAATAAAGTGTGGAAAAAAGTACCATCTCTCTTTTGATTTATTAAATCATATTTTACTATTTCCAAACCCTTGAATGTAAACCCTTAGAATAGTTTTCATCCGTCGAGATCAGTATATCATTATAATTTTGAATAATATGAAAACTAAGTCCATCCTAATATGTTATCTACTACTGCCATTTAATCCAGAGCGGAATGTGTAATAGTAGGGATAGGTTAGTTTAAAGGTTTCGTGAACTTTGTTCTATGGTCTCTAAAGGCATGCATTTCACACAATCAAGGTTAGGAAAGATATTACTAACCCTTTGGCCACATGCGGTTTCCAAGTTCTTCCAGTCAGGAAATCGAAAATCTTGTTTTTACACCGAAAGCGATATCCTGAAGCAATCAATTGCATTACAACAAACCGCTACACCGCAGTCGGTAGTCGCACGCTTTACCGTCAAGGTTACCACGTCATCCGCAATGGCAAAAACTCATTTCAGGGTGTGCTATTCCAGGTGTAGTTTCATAGGATTGCTGCGGAGCACTCCTTTTCGGCGTTTTCGGGAGCACTGTGTTCACTTCTGTGTGGTGAGAGGTTATTTGATGGAGATCATTTCCGTTTCATTCGCGAAGTGATGTCGAGCCGGCCTCCGTTTCAACCAACGCTCCTAGGATTGCTCGTCAGGGATTCAATATCTCATTCCGCTCCAATGACCTCCTCTCCAAACCCGCTTCCCCCATGAATGAGTCCTTTCCGAGCAAGCAAACACTGTTTTGTCTCCCACTGGACCGTCCAGGATTTCTCTTTTCATCCCTCGCAATTTTACCACCCCATCGAAGAAATGTGCCGTCATAGAGGATGGCGACGCTTATTCTATGCTAACAAAGCGGTAGGTTATTGACCTCATCAAAGAAATTCATGTAGTTAGCTGAGTATACAAGTGCCTCAAGTATAAATTTCTTTACGATTAACAGTTAAAGCAATCTAAAGTTTAACGATCAATGAAACAACAATTATCTGAGCTCATTCCAACCTAAATCGCCTGTTTTTTTATAATTTCGTTTTGGAACAACAGAATAAATAAAGATAATAAATATAAGATTTCACACTTCTCAGGTTAATGATTTTTAACTTTTTGTTCCAAAACAAACTATTAGACACAAACAGTGACACAAAAATAATATTATTTGGAAATTAGTCACAACATGTTCATGAGATCTACACCATTGCGTAGTTAATTACGCTTTTTTCTTTCTTCTAACGTTTGACAAATTAATTTATCTGCAAAATATATTGTTGTGCTTTTTAATTTGTTCAACCAAAACTATTTCCTAAGTAAATGGAAAGCCGAAAAATATCATCATATGAGCACTGTCATTCAAAGGGTTAAGCGCAATAAAATCCAAAAATGAAACAGTTACAATGGTATGGGCACATTTCAGTCGAAATGTATTCTATTTCATTCTTCTTTCTTATTCAGAATACATTCTCTAAGTGCACAAAATCGTACACTATCTTACAAGGATACTTTGCGTAAACGATGTCTAAAACCGTACTGAGATTTTATTCTCTGTGGGACTACATCTTTAAAAATAGGAATACAGCTCTTTATAATAGTCTACAGCTAGTCATTTGCGCCATTAGGGATGGATGGGAAAGGAAGGGTGGAGAGAAACCGGTCGGCATTAGCCTACTCTTGTTGAAAGGTGCCAAGGGGTCCGCAGTTTAACGTCCCATCTGACGGACGTCGTACTCACCCAAAGTGCACCTCAAGTAAGGATCGGGATACCACTGAAAAATATTTTTTGTCTCCAGGATTTGAACCAGGGCCCTCTCGGTGGGAAGCCTGTACCTTAGCCACCATACCATCCCGATCCCCAAGTGGTTCGGAATGGTAGACTACCAAGAAAAAGGTGGCTGAGAAGTTAGTGTGTCGGAATGCCGCTCTGTCAGTTGATAGTAAGTGTTATAATTAACAAGATCAATGCCAAAAAACTATCATTCACTCAGTGATTGAAATCCACTCTCTCAATGATATATGATATCTACAAGAATTTGATCTAACTCAAGAAGATAACGAATAGCATTCACACAGAAGAATCCATAAACTCGACAGCGACGAAGGTTCTGTTTCTCTCAAACAAGGACGGGAGAGTATGAAAAGTAAAGGAGGATGTACGCCGGAGAAGGAGCAAGAGGGAGTCTACTTCAGGGTGAGGGAAGACTGCGGTCGGCAGAGGTTGGAGGGAGAGAAATCGCGCGGTTAGGGCAGTGGGGGCCGTAGGAAACACGAGGGGAACCCGACGTATCGATGGTGAGGGCTGGGAGCCGGAGGGGGAATCTGTGTTCCTGGCAGCGGAAAGAGAAATTGGACGGAGGGTTTGGATGAAGGTGTCGGAGAGGGTGACGGTGAGCAACGGGAGGAGAGAATGAGAACGGCGACAGTTTTGCTCAGCTTAGGAGAGCTTAACACTGCTTTCATTCGTATTGGAAAAAAGGATCGTGTTCGCACAAAAAAGAAAGATTATAGCGTGTCTGAAAGGATGGAAACTGCGGATGAGAATGTATTTAACGCACATGTGCGGCAATAAATAAAAATAATGCGATGAATAGAAGTAATAAAATACTCGCATAAGGATTCGACAGAATTTGGCATTCGTGATCATCCATTTTTTTGGTAAAATTTACATCAGTTGAAAATAGGATTTTACGTGTACAAAAAAAGTACCATAACGCATCTGAAGTGATAAAAAATACATATAAGAAAACAGTGAACGTACGTGTGTTGTGATAAATAAAAAGGATATAATACGTAAAAATAACGACATTTAATTTATTTTACAAACATTGATAAATATTTTTTGTAAATATTATATCCATTAATGGAATGTGCCAGTTTCGACTCTGTTCTTTATGTATTATGAGATCTATCCATATTATGCTTACCAGAACTTATAATGCTGATTATTATTTCTCGTGCTTCTTTTCTGGCTATTATCTTTATCAAATTTTTCGTGACAAAGAAAACAAATGAAAACTACAGTACTTAAAGAATCTTTTCAAGAATCTCCAACATACTATTTGTATTCATCAAAAAAACAGCCAAGGTGAGAATGGACATAACATTAGGTCGATTTTAGGGCATGTAAATGTTTCAACCATTGGAGGAGCGGAGAATACTAGAGATGAACTATTCAAAATACACCGGAAAATTGTAGGAGAGTTAGAGGGGAGTTACAATAAACTAAATGAGTATCATGACTGACCCGAGTAATGGTTAACAAAATGCTTTCCTTTTTGAGGTGCATAAATACAGACGCTTCTTAATCTGTTAATGTTCAGGGAGGAGAGGAGGAAGATCCGGTAGGGAGGGAAGAATTTCATCTCGGGGGCATCCGAGAAAACAATATCCCATCCCCAATCCTCTTTGTTCGATCTCCGGTCTGGGGGAAGGAGTGGGCAGGGAGGGGATTGGGCGAGGAAGGAAGGGGGAAGTAAGGAGGGTCCGGTGATCCGGTTGGCGGATGGTAAGATCCGGAGGGGGAGAGAAGGGGGAAGGTGGAAGGGAGGAGACAGAGAGAGAGAGAGAGGGGGGGGTGGAGGGATAGCGATATGAGGACCGGCGTGGATTAAGGAGCTCTACGTGATAGTGATGAGGAAGAGAAGGACTGCATAAGGCTACCCGGCCGCCATCGAGACGAAGATCCACGTCCGTACAAACTCCTTCGCCTCCCTGTTCAGATCCCCTTTACCCGCCACCCCCCTCTTATTGCCCTCTCCATATCCATAACATTCCCTCTCTTTCCCATTCCGCTATGAGTACGTCTACAAACACGGGGGCAGGACCAAATCCAGGACTCAACCGAGGACGGAGATGGAGGAGGAGGAAGAGTGGACAGTAGCGAGGAACGCGATCCAATCCTTCTCTAGCTTATTTATTTTATTATATACATTATTTTACCATTTTTTTCTTTTTTTATGACGCTTTACATTTTCTCTTATTATTATTGGTGTTATGTACTTAACGAAGAGTTAAATGGAAGAGAGGATCTGATGGTCTCAATTTCGCCCAAATAAAGACCCTAGCTAAAGATAAAATATCTATCTACCCTTTCCCACTCTATTCGAAGAGACGAGGATGTGGAGAGTCCCACAGAGAGCCGAGGATACGCAGCTTTCAGTGATCCCAAGAGGAGGATTTCTGTCTTTTTGCGGTGACAATGGAACCTGGGCGCCCATCCATTTGCCCAGCGTACAGAGATTTTGATCTGTACCTACCGTAAGAAAAAGAGTTTACGCTGCTGCCATATTTCTCATGTCGTGTCCTCAGGCTCGAGGAGAGACCGTCAAAGCACTAAGGAGACAACAGGAGACCGTGTATTCAGGCGTTGTATTTGGTTGATCGAAGAGTGACATAGTAAGTGTTCCCAGGTACCGAAGAGAAAAGAATATCATCCTCGGATAAGGCAATTAGTACCCCTTCCTTCTCTCTTTAAACCACTCACCCTGTCGACCTGCGCCCATTCGTCTATGACTAACACTTTACATTTATAAAGATAGAAGAGACTCAAGACACCACAATGTTAAGGATTAATATAATGGAACAGAGTTCAGGAGAGATTTATCATTAATCAGCTGGAAAAAGTACCTTCATGAATTTTCTTTTCAAATTTTTTATGAGTATCCCATCTTTCAATATTTTACATTTTGATTCTATTGTCACAAGAAGATTGACTAACGTTATCGGAGCAGTGGGAAGGTACAGGGTGTGGCAAAATAACTTCCATTTTTAAAGGTGTTTTAATTTTGAAAAAAGGAAGTTATTTTGCCGCACCCTGTACACGTATACTCAAAATTAAGTTAAATTTGGAAATAAAAAAATTCGTTAAATTCAAGAATAATGAGTGATGGCCCTTTGAGACCCATTTTACAAAAGACAAGGCGAAATAAATTGATGCGAAACAAATTTATTTCCAGCATATCAATTAATCATTACCAAATAAGATAGGCCCTCTAAATTTAATCCTCCCTAACTGTCGAAGGAAAGAGGAATGGGAATGCTCGGGGTTATCTCCGTATTCGATTCAAATGGACCGACGGGTCTGAACGTCAGCAAGGAACAATAACAGAAGATGGTCTATTATTGTTCCTGGATAGGTAAACTCTGTATGGAAAGAGTGTATTTTAAAACTATAGCATTGGATACAGCTTACCTCAAATGTCCAACTAATTGGTAGAGTTTAAGATAAGAAAATATTTAATTTGCGAGTTGCCTTCTAGTGCTAATGTTTCCTATTTTTCCTCGACGAACTACTTACACCCGAAAGAGAAATATTCTGTTAATTCTCAACGAAAACATTTTATACAATGTGACGATACGATTCCATGGCCGCCGAGAGCGTTCATGTAAAGGTCCTTTTAGTCCACTGGGAAAACCGACTGATCCGTGATCAAGGCTTCTCGGTTTCGTTGTCATGCGTCGGTCGGTCTCCTCTGCACTGATACGCCGATGCTAACACACATTTTTCGCATTCGTACACCGAATGTTTCACTCAATTGACGATGTGTTTTGATGCGTTTAAACACTGATCGCTCCATCGGCAGTACAAGCACTGCGAATTCTACAGTGCAGTCGCCTATAGACTTATATTCATAAAGGCTGCCGGCGTAATCTATTCTCAACCATATATCTCATAGGCTCTATCTCTTCCCAGTAAAGAGAGAAAAAATTGGGAAACCTAAAACTTGAAGGTATTTTGCATGCCTTGGTGGATTTTGTCACTTTGAACACGATTTTCACTAAGAAATTAGTTTTCATAAGAAATTTTGTTCTCAAAGGCACAAACACTAGAATTTATTTACTAATAAACGACTTATCCGAAGCTTAAATCATGTTAATTTTTGGGTTGCGACTGTCTTGACATTTTAATTACTAGAAAAAAATAGCTCATTTTCGAGCTAAGTTTTAGATGCACTCGTACCATTTTTAAGTAGCCGGTTTTAGTCTGAACAGAACTCTGAAATGGCGCAACGAAAGTTTTTATCCTTTCGGAGGAGAGTATTTCTTTCCAATATCGGAAAAACCAAAAGTTCCTACTCTCACCAATGAACACTTCCGAATATCGGAGATTTAATCTAGGATAAAGGGAAACTGTGGAGGCGGATCCCCTATCTCTTTAGCCATTAGCTAATCGTCCGCAATTGTTTCTCCGAAACCAGGATCGAAAACTATAATAGAGGTTGACATTAATCCGTAATACCCCTTGCTTCAAAGCCTTGATCTTTGGTTTATTATTTTGGCTCAAATCGGAGCGCAGAATGCAAATTTGCATCCATTCAGATCGTACTACAAAGAACACGGGATTAACGTGTGAACAATAATCCCCGCTATAAGAGAAGGTAAAAGAAAATGTCGAGGATTAATTTCGGATGGATAAAATACGGGAGTTGGGGCAAAGTATTGCTGAAGGTTTTGAGAATTATGGAGAACAGGATATTTTTGGGATGGTAAAATTTCTAAGTAAAATATCGGCCTTTTGAAACCTATACAACACGTTCATAACTATGTTGCGCCAAATCGGGGAAAATAAACAATACTCTAGTGAGGAGCAATGAGGGTCGATTGAAGACGAAAGAGTGAATTTACCATACTTTAATGAGTCGGCTTAATGATCATGAAAGCACAAAGGCACAAAAACTCGCATGAATTTTTAAATCGGTCTCTCCAATTTTTTTCACAGCGTTTATGTGTACAGTACACTAAAAATCCATCACCCAAAGGAGTAATTCCAAGATGATCCGTTCTTTTTATAGTCATTATAAACTAAGCTGGATCCCAGTTCCAAACTATGAAATAGAGTAATGCTCAAATCGATAGAAATTATTTGAACGGTCGCTAAAAATGCTTCGGCAGTTAGAGCACTCAGGAAAATATATTTCGATGCATTTGAATCGAAAAGAGCATTATCGTGCGTACAATGTATTTGTGTTAACAAGTGCTGAAAAATGATGATAGTAATGATAATAATTCGGCTTTATTCGGGCGAGAATGAGACTTTGGCAGTCCCTTCTTTTATCTCACCCAAGTGATAGACCAAGCGGTTCTGTATATACAATGTCTGCTCAAAGAAAGATGAGACTGGATAAATACTTGCTTTTATTACTTACTCTTTAATAATTTGTATCGCCTTCAAAATACAACACTTGGCTGTTGGCTCTCCACTTTATTCTCGGCTTTTGATTTCCAACTGGAACGCTTCTTTTCGGATAACCTTTAAGTCTGCAGTAAAATGTTGTTAGATTTATTCAATAGATTCAAATCGGTATCCTTTAAAGGTGAATTTCAGCTTCGAAAATAGGAAAAAGTCCGCTGGAACAAAAACCGGATAATAGGGCGGTTGGGGGATCACCAGTGGGCCGTGTTTGGTCAAAAACTCAGAAAAAATCAATGATGTGTGCACCGGTGCGTTTCGTGATGAAAGCACCAAGTTTTTTCACATTTGTGGTTTCTTCCGCAAAATGGTGAATCTTAACCTTCTCATAACCTCTATATAGTGCTGCCCACATGTCATTCACTGTTTGCCCTTTGGGGATATATTCATGATGAACAATTCCTTCACAATTGAAGAAAACCATTACATCACCTTCACTTTTTTCGCATTTTCCGAACTGGGTCTTGAGGAAGTTGGCCCCTTCCCCCAATACTTTGACCGACTCATAAATTCATTGCCTGACGCCTCTTAAATTATTTGCATTGGTTCCAGTTGCACTTTCCCTGTAGTAAAAGCAAAATTCAATGCGCACACAACAACATCATTCTCTAAGACATCAAAATTTGTACAGCAAGCGTGTGCAAGCTCAGATAAGAATCGCTGTGGTGCGGAGACTAGTCAAGATAGGGTCAAGGGAAAAGCTAGTTTTACTTATCATCGACGTCACTACAAGGCGACACCTCACTGGTTTTGATCCGTCAAGCAATTCGCACATAGAAAGACCAGTCTCATCTTTTTTTATCGGACCTTGTGTGTGTGTGTATATATATGTGTATATACACACACACGCACATATATATATATATATATATATATATATATATATATATATATATATATATATATATAAACTTGGAAAAGACGCTCTCCGGCGACGCACAAACACACAAACACTAACACAAAAAACACTACACACATAGAAACATAAAAGAAGGACACTTACATTGGATATTTACGTTTCGACGGCACGGCCGTCGTCATCAGAATCTGATGACGACGGCCTTTTGATTCTGATGACGACGGCCGTGCCGTCGAAACGTAAATATCCAATGTAAGTGTCCTTCTTTTATGTTTCTATGTGTGTAGTATATATATATATATATATATACACATATACATATAAAACTTGGGTGATAGTCTCACGGATGTGAATAACAATGTACACCAAGAAAGCACTGGCGAATAATAACGAGCTCACTTAAACACAAAAAAGAAACAAACGTATTCCGAATTTTCGGTGGCAATACCACCGTTCTCAAGGAAGTTCCTTTTCTCAATTGAGAAAGGTGGTATCGCCAACGAAAATTCGGAATACTTTTCAGCTTTTTTTTGTGTGTTTCTTTGTTTTTGTGCTCGGACTAACTTGATTTAGCTAATTAGCTAGCGCGGACTAACTAGATTTCGTTTTCCTTTCATACGTATATATTTCAAAATGGGACCTGAAATTGTCAATTAGTACTAGTCATAGTTTTTTCAACTATCGGATTATCTCTTGCTCCAAAAATTATACTTGGGCTAAGCCAGTCTGCATCCCAAAGGAGAATTTTTAATAAGGTACTTAGTATCCCAAAAAATATACATAAATATACTGATGCGAATAGTGTAGTGTCTTCCCGTAAAAGTTCCGCCGCGATGGCCAGGATTTTATTGTCGTCTCGAGGGGCTGGCTAAAGGTCCGTGTTTGTAGGTAAAAATACGCAGGTGACCAAAACGGATATAAGAGTACAGCCACCCACATGGAGATGGCGGTTGGGACGAAATGGTAGCGAGGGATGGAGCGAGATTGATAGAGAGAGAGAAGGTAAACCCCTAAATAATCGAGGGACATATTCGGAACCCTAGCAAAACCTTCGCAGGACGCTTAAGAGCAGATCCGTCCTCCGATACCAATCCGTAATTTAAAAAAAAACAGAGTCGGAAATCTCCTGCTCGGTCCAGTCACCCAAAACGTGTGCGCTCGTCCCAATTCCGCGGAAGGATTAGGACGCCATTGCGTGGGTGTATTTTAGAGAAAGTGCGAGGGAGATGCACGGTTTGCTAAGAGATCGAATCCCTCACTCAACGCCATCCTCAACGATAGAACCGCCGCATGAGGGATAGACGCACGCGGCCCCGTCTCGCTTTTTTTCTCCCTCGATTTTCCACTCCTCTGCCTTGCTCCCCTTTGATCCCCGACAATGCCGGAGGCGAGGACTCCTCCGCGGACCTTTACTCGCGGGAGCGACGGATAGTTACAGATCCTGCCGTTCTGACCATCCTTTCCTTTTTTTTTTGTTTTTTTTCCTCATCTGAATCCGCAGGAAAAACTGAGGACAAATGCTGGAGAATTGGAGGCAAAGGGAGGAGGAAAAAGGCGGATTTTAGGCTCACCGGCGTGAAGCTATGGGGGAGGTGTCAAGAGATTTTGAGTTGCAACAAGAGCAAACGAACACGAAGAAAAATGGTTTGTGGGAGGGAAAAAATCGAAATCATTTCAATCTGGCCCTCTGCTCGTCTGTGTAAAATCGATGGGTGAGTTGGTGTGCCTCTGCCGTCAGGCGGTTTGGTTGGTGCGTGGGAAGAACGATTTCGTCCGCGCGAAGCAACAGAAGTTTCACGAGATCGTCACTTTGGGGACATCACAGAATGGATGCAGGTTCAATAGACTGAGGGTGAGAGGAAATTTAAATGAACATTCATTATCATCTACGAAACAAAGAGATATGTGAAAAATTGCTCCAGACGAAGTTGGTATGTAGTTGTCGGGGAGGGATGGATGGGTTGTTTTGAATGAATTGCATGAATACATGCTCATTGTACGTTAGTTTACCAAATACAGGGTTGCAGCAGACCTAAGGGGAGGGTAGTATCCTACCCCTATGGGCACGCTCCGTCTTGTAGAATATATTTGGATTCAATAACATTCAAATTTAATATTATTTATCTGTTGGACAGTATTTTTTTAAATATCCTGTCTTCCGAGTAAATTCAAATACACCATAGTTCTCTACGGTTCCGTTAATTACAAAATTTCACGCACACACTCTGTTCCTCTATCTCCTACATTGCTGGCGTTGGACGCGGCGACGAACAGGTTATAACGAATCAGCGTGAACAAACGCAACACCTCTCGTTTTAGTCGCCAGATGTGTCGCTATATGGCGTACTGTCTCTCGTTTCCGTCCGTTGAACTATTTGCGCAGAATAAAATCAGTCCGGTCTTTCTTTGATCACATCTTGTAGTGGGAATGTTTTCAAATTGAACATGTTTTTTTAAGTTTTATTAAAATGAATAAAAGTATTGACGTTTATTTTCTTCCTTGCCTTGGGAGATTTCCCAGATCCACTAATAGAGAAAGGTCATGTAATCAACAAAAATGAATTGTACATTGTTTAATCGAAGAAATAAACCGAGCATTCAACTTGGGGTAAACCATTAACAGGTGATCAAAACTTAATACCTATGGAGATTTTTCTGGAAAAATCTTGCTATTTGGCAAAATACGTAGTGCAGCAGAAAATAACCTCGTATTTCTTTTCTCGTTGGGAAGGGTGCCTCTCCTATTCCACAAAAGGGAACTCAAACAGCAAATAGGGGATCTTCCGCATTTCTCTTCAAAATCCGAGTCAATTCCAAATTTGTCGAACACATCCTTCACTAGATTGATCATCTGGCTATCAAAAAATAGATGAGTATTATTGCTTCCCTCCATCAAAAAAAAATAATTTCAGCCTACCTATTTTTGGATAAATTGTTGTGAAATCATATTTCGAAGGTATTCCTAATAATAAATTCCATACCATAGTACTTCCAAACTGACTTAATATTTTAAAAAATACTCTAATAACAAATTCCCGATCCGTCGGATTGTACATGCCCTTCACAGAGTGTCCTTTCGGGGAAGACAAAGATTAAATAAAACTTTGATTTGAAGTTATTTCAGAGATCTAACTCTGATTTAGAAATTTTATTCATACTAACTAGCTGACTTGGATAGTTCTTTCACCTCGGTCAGATAATTTTCATAAAAGAAGAATATGATATAAATTTTTTATCTCAAAATATGCTTACTACATAAGGTTAATTTAACAGTACTGAGTCAGCCAGATTGATTTTAAAGGGTTAATATAACAATATTACGGGCAAATTTTGGCTTGGCGTACGTGCCGAGTCCTTAAACTATTTAAAAATTTTAATTTAATCAAGGAATGTTAGTATTAATTTGAGAGTCTCACTACGTCTCGCCTGGAGCATTCAAGAATTGTTCTATCTTCTCTTTAAGCACAATAGCCTAAATTGAATAGTGACGCATAGTTAAGGTTAGATTGAACAGGAATAAAACTTTCAGTTAAGTTGGTACCATTGGGTGTTCATATTAATCTAATTCTACAAGGTTTAAAATGTTGTAGTGACTACCTAAATCTAAGCATTAGTCATAAAAAGTTTCGGGAATTCTCTATGTGATTTAATAGTCTAACCCTTGATTAATTTGAGAAAAACTCCTGCTTTATAAATTTCTTATTATCTTACTATTCAAACTTTCATATTAACTTCTTTGACTCACTGATGTGCTGCTTAATTCAAGCAATTTTCTTATTAACTCTTCGAACAATTCTTTCAAGATGCACACGACAGCAATATTCGCTCACTAAAATTCGAGATTCGAGTTCAGAATTCATGAAAACTGAATAAATGTAGAAATTTGTTGTCTCCAGCGTAAATTAATGTAATTTGCATTACATATTTAAATAAAAGAAGCAACTTGGAAATTATGCACAAACTTTATTGAAACACGACCTGGGTTTCGATTTTGGACGCCATCATCAGGTCGATGATGATCAGCAGCTGATGAAGACGTCCAGCATCGAAACCTAGGTCGTGTTTAAATAAAGTTTGCGTGGAATTACCAAGTTATTTCTTTTATTTAAATAAATAAATGATTCTTCCAATTTGGTTACTAATTCTTCACTTACTGTATTCCATTGCTTCCAGAATGCGATCCACGTTTCCCGGATTCTTATATTTCATCCCGAAACGATTTCGTTGTGGGGGAATGCTCGTCAGTTCAGTCCCTACTTTCCTTCAATCTATCTGTTTATCTAGACGAACCAAAGGCACAAAAGTAGCTTTCTATCTAGTTTCCTCTCGTGAAGGGCTTAATCCATCATCGTCGATCAACCAGATCCCAAACACGACTCCCACTTGGGCAGACGTCTCCGACACGCACTAATCCACCTGTAACTTCCCGGGAAAAATACGTCACAGCAGCGGTGGACACGCCCCCCTTCCCCCCCCCCATTAACCCCCTCCCCCGCCAACCCCTTTCCTACCGCACTCCTCTCTACAACCCTAACTCCCACCCTGAGGGATGTATTATTTTTTATCGTCGAGTCGAGGCATTACCAGGGCCCTGCCTAATTTCCATATTCGACCCGGGGATACAGGTCCCACTCGCCTTCCCCTCACCCTCCCCTCCCTCAATTCTTCGCTCTGATTGGCCAGACTTTCAACCTTCGTCTCCACAACACTTCCTCCTTCCCCCCCCTCCCAGTCATCCTTTCGCAGCTCCCAACGAAGGCGTGAGGGTGAGTTTCGGCGTCCTCCACCCTTTAGGCCAGACTCACGCTTCCGGAATGAAAGGTTACTGTGCTCTCCACGTATGATGCACATCCACTCCTTCCCTTCTCATTTACCCCCTCCCCACCTACATCTGCCACCAACGCAATAAACTTCCAGCCGTCGTCGCAAGGGTTTGTGGGGAAGGTGCTATGACACTTACTTCGGAAAAGTAGGTGGCTGAGCCATTTAAAGGAAGATGTGCTTTTAACACGCAGGCAAATCACACTGTGATGTGGTCGGGAAACGCGTCTGGGAAAAAGGGAATCCCCTGGCCTATTTAAGTACACTAAGGGAGTAGGATCATTTCTTAATACCCTTAATTGCGAAAATCTTTCATAAATTTTAACCACGGGTTGGGGTTTCGTATCTCCTGATAATGTTCTCTGAAGTCAATTTTTTCCTAGCGAATTTCGCTAAAGTTTTTGTTAATTTTTTGATTCAGTGTTTTCCGAGATTAATCCAAAACATTTGTAACACTTTCGATGAGGGATATAGAGAAAATAACATTCAAACCACGCAAAAATTATTCGACTGTTCCATCTTTTTTGACAGTACTCCGAAGTAGGGGTTGGGACGCAAAGAGGAAGTGCAATATCCTCCGTTGCAATAAAAATCATGACTAAATGCAGGTTCGATTGACACAGAGTAATATTTCAACTGGATCTAATAATATCTTGCTGTGGTGGGACGTTGTTAAAAACTGCGCAAACCCAGAATTCTTGTGTTATATGGTCACTCAGCGAGGGAAAGAAGTAATGTTTGTTTGCTGTCAAAGTTTTATTTTTTCAACGATGGTTCGCATGGTGATAAAAAAGCACTCCTTAATAAATCTTCCATTTCGTAACACTATTTTTCTCGTAACAAAATTTTCACTTCAAAAATCCATTTAATGTTAAATATGTATCATGAGTTCTCGTAGTTCTAAACGTTTCTCTCGCAAAAAGGATCAGTTCTTTTCTTTGCGTTTCATTCATTCCTCGAGATTTCCATGCTATTTAATTCGCCAAATATTTCTAAGAAATTGCATTTTCTAAAATATAAGTATTTAATAACCACTTTTACCCAACCTTCTTTGTAGTGTTAATAGGTAGAGTTTTTATACACCGGCAATAAAAACAAAAATACGCTATATTGGAGTAATAAGTAATTAACTTCATAAATATGTTAAGTCATTCAGTTAATAAGTAATTAAGTCATCAATGAAGTTTTATATTCAATAAAAAATTATGAACTTTACTCTTTAATGAATCAAATCTGAGCTCTGAATCAAAACGAAACCATGTTAAAGTGGTGTAATTAGACAGAACACGCAAGGGGCTACGAACAGAAATGGAGGGTGTACTCAAACGGTAAAATGATTTCTCATGGGAAAAATATTGACCAGAAGTTTACATATTTTTCCTCTCATGTTATACCCAGTCTCTATTTTCCTCAATCTCTGTTCCAAAATATTTTATTTTCTGCAAGCATTGCTGCTCAGAACAAACCCGGATCCCCGGTTTTGGGAAACTAGCGCGTTAGGCACCATACCATCACGATCACTGCAAGGATTTCGTGCTGTGTCCTTGGGAGAATCGTATTCCTGAGAGTTTGCTCAGGGCAGCCGAGGTGGAGTGGGAACAGCCATTGTTTGCCCATATGCACCAATTATTCATCAACAACCAATCAAATTATATGTCATACAAATTTTAAATAATTATACGTATAGGGCTTGTGACCACTTAGCTAACCTTTTCGTTAAGATGCACCTTCTCTAATGATCTGAAACTTGGAACGTAGGAGTGTGAGATGTAGGAAAAATTTGGCAGAAAACATATTTCGGAGTGTTTGTTAACTTCATGAAAAGCTGACACGAGAACATGACTTGCAAAACGTTTCCAATAAACGTGGAAACTTCGGAAGTAAACACTCTGCAAACGATACATTATATGAAAACCACGATACTCTAGACCGGGGTACGAAAAGACTTGCTGTGGAGCAATAACGTTTTATAGAGAATGCTATCTACAGATTATTCCAACAAATAAATACTTTTCGCCCGCCGATTCAAATAATGAAATAGGTTTAAATTGATAGATTACGCATCATTGATTAAATTGAACGAATACAATAATCAAGTGTTAGACGGAAATTGGTTCACTTTTGCCAGCTGGAAAACACTACAATAAAAATATCATTTAATATTAAAAATAAGACCATATGCAATATCTATGGCAAAAAAATATGCATTTGATAGCTTTTTAAATGGACTTCAATCAACTCATCTGATTTTTAGGAGGAGTATTACTAACACAAGCCAAAATAATTTCTGCAAAGGCACACTCAACCGCATTAAGGTTGAGGGAGGTACAATGCAAATCAATATTGCGTGTATATTAAATTAATCACAAACTTTTGGGGAATAATTTAACTATACACAATCTAGCGGCATATAATTCCTCATTCTTATGTTACGCACAAATCTGAATGAAATTAGTCTTCTGAAATTGGATCCCTGATGAGGAAACATATAGTACATTCAATTCATCACTAGGTATGATTTGGAGTAGGATAATTTTGCAGTAGGGAGGACTAGGTAAAAAAATCTCTAGAATGAAGTCATCGCGAGCTAGACAGAGGCTGAAATGTCCTTCCTTTCGAGAGGAAAGAAATAATCAAGCGATGTGACGAAGCGTACTCTTATTTTTTTGTGCGGAAGCCAAGTCTCATTTTCGTGACCCAGACGCAGAGACCGGAAATTTCCACGGCGGAAGCCATTTGGGAAAAATGGTAAACGCGAAAGTGTACGGAGAGAGGAACGTTGTCTGGGATAATAATAAGTAAAAATGTAAAAAAAAAGTTAACATCTCCCTCCCTCCACCACATGCAGCGACAAATGGAAAGCTAAGCATTCACCAGCCACGAAAATTGGCCCCCAAGAAATTATTAGGCTTTCGCACAAAATTTATCGACTCTCTATGGGGAGGGGGAGGACTGCTTTTAATTCGCGCTGACTCGGTCGCTTGCACTGTAGGACTCTGGCCTCAGGGACACGTGTAGCATGTGTAAGAATATATTCACACTTACATGCAAAAGCTACTTCACAAAAAATACGCACAAACAAAAACACACACACATGCATATATAGCGTAATTGGTAGCGCATCCGCCCGGCAAGTGGAAGGTCCGGTGCTCAAATTCCGGTTATATAATGGCTGTTATATTCCGGAAATATTTTTACATTTGTGATCTGCTCAAAACCGCCTTCCCCACATGTCCTGTGTTCGCCTTTTATGTGTTTTCCTATCCCCTTTCCTTATACCTATTTCTATGTGTGAATGAATATATATATATTTATTTATTTATATAATAACTCCATAACTGCAAGTTTTCCTTTACCGTTCAAGTTTCCTTCTGCTTTTTTAGGGTTTACATATTCCTGATTTAGTGACAATTTTTTAAGAATTCAATGATCAACACGATCTTGACTACTAACACATCCAACATACAGAAAGACATTAATATCATGTTTGGGCCTCAATGGAAATAAGATTGTAGAATTAAGATGCACTCATTTAGCAAGGTAAAGATGGTGATGTCAATTTGATACATAAACCAGAACCACACCACCTTCTTGGGAAATATAATCAGGAACAACTGTTGTAATGGTAACCTAGTTCTTACTCAATTTAATGTCATGTAAGAATTTAACAGAAATTTATTACACCAACAGAAAGATTCAATTGGAGAGGAGGGAACAATGTAGTTCTTAATCAATTAGTAAGTGAGGCAAAATTCAAGAAAGGATAAGAGAGTGGAATTTTATTAGATAGCAGCTGAGTCACCACTAAGGTGAGCAATAAAAAGTCACTATAATTATCCTACTCCGTGGGGTTTGAACCTTTCCCGTTGCCTGTACCCTACTCCTATCCGTTTACATTACCTACAAACAGGCCCTCAAACACTCTCGCCTTTCATCGGTACTCTCTGTCTAACTTCCAGTAAAAAAGGAATTAGTGGAATTAAAATATTCCAAAAACAAATTTTTGCGGTCCGTCTCTGGAATTTGTGCCATCTTCACGCCATTGGCCATACTTTTATCCACATTCTCCGCAACAGCAGAATTATTCTTCGGATGATGAAGGGGTTTTTTTTATCTTGGCCCAGAAATTTCCATACAAATTCAAAAATGTATAGTAGCGCCTGCAAAGGAAGAATCGCCAGACACCGAAATATTTCTTCGGGATGCAAAGGTTCACCATCTTAGACAGATTAAAGGAGGAGATATGGGGGTCATTTTAAATTTAGATACGTGGTAGGCCTACATTAATCAAATGTGACTAAGGCACATTTAAAAAACGAAAGATTCCAGAAAAATATGCAATTAAAAAAGAAAAGTAGTACACAAAAAAGGAGTTTTTAAAAAACATATACCGAATCAAAGCTCTACAAAAGTTAAGCTTTGATTAAATAACGATTGTTCTCACATTTGCAGAAATTGTGAACAATTTTCTCTTTGAAATTCTGTTGTTGTCTTTATCGGATCCAAAATCAATTCAGATACAATAAACTTAAAAATAAGGTCTATATTTTCAGTATATGCTCCATGGACGTCTTTCAGAGGAGGCTATTTGAATATTAATAAATTAATTATATATATATATATATATATATATATATATATATATATATATATATGCGGGTCGCGGTGGTCTAGCGGGTAGAGCGTTGGACTGCTGACCAGAGGGTCCCGGGTTCGATTCCCGGGCAAGGCACTTTGGGCACCTGCAGCTCCACCCAAGTACGCCGTCGGGCTTGGTACATGGGTGAGCTCTACCATCACCTACTAAACCGACCTTCCGGTTGATTACTGTGTTTATGGTTATATATATATATATAAAGGGCTGAGGGCTTCCAATTTTATATATATATATATATATATATATAAAATTGGAAGCCCCCACGAGAGCAATATAATAACACTTTCGCGAAACAGTAAAACACAAAAGTATATATATAGAAAACAGGTAAAAGAACTAACATTTAAGAAAGTTTAAGCTTTCGCCCTTGTTCGGGTAGGACTGAAAGGTTTCGGGCGGAGGGAATGTTAGGTTGCAGCGTTGGAATCGAAAGGTGAAGGGGGGAAGGAAAGTATTAAGGATGTAGAGGTGACGGTTGAATCCGAGAAAATCAAAAGATCGGAAGACTAATTGGAGGAAAGGTGTTTTGATCAGCGAAAATTCCGAAACGTGATTCTTTTCTTTTTTTGTGTGCTTCTGTTTTTGTTTGCTATTGCTTTATTGTTATGTACATATATATATATATATATATATATATATATATATATATATATATATATATATATATATATATATATATATATGTATAGAGTTCTGTTCCTAATTCCTCTTGAGAAAGGTGGTTGGACCACCGAAAATTCGAGAACCAGTGAGTCCCTCTTTTGTGTGTTTTGGTTTCTGTGTTTGTTATGACTATCAGTGAATTTACATTACACGTTTGTGGGTTTTCCAAAAAAGTGTATATATATATATATATATATATATATATATATATATATATATATATATATATATATACACAAACACTAACACAAAAAACACTACACACATAGAAACATAAAAGAAGGACACTTACATTGGATATTTACGTTTCGACGGCACGGCCGTCGTCATCAGAATCATTAAATATCAGAATATATTAAATATATGTATATATATATATTTAAACGTGTATACATATAATTGTTTCACCACAGAACTCCGATCCAACACTTAACTCACTGTCATCATAACGCTTTGGCCTCCTGCCTTACCCCTTTGCAAGTCCCCTCCAAGTGGGCAAGTTAGATAATCAATTTTGAGCGAGCGTCGGGGTCGATGGATCGCGAGAAGGAAGGAACGTACCCGTCCCATCAGCCTCCTCCTTGCTCGTAGGGCTAAGTGACAGGCGGACAGTTGAATCCCAACCCTTCACGCCCCTTTTCTCTTTTCCTGCACAACCGCCACTCACTTCTTAATGCTAATAATGGAATACATATCAAATACCCGTCCGCAGTCCCCACCTCAAACTTGACGAGCTCATTGAGCGACACAGGGGCGATTACCACCCTCTACCCTTACTGTCCCTTACCGGAAAGAAAGGAGACTCCGAAGTGGCAGGGTTTCCATACCAGAAAAACTAGTTTTTCCTTCGCTTCCCTTCCATTCCGGCATGCCCTAACTGATGGATATGACACTGGTGCATACGAAAATTTCCATCGTCGCGTCTCGCTTGGGTTGGGTCCGGTGACAGTACAAGTGACCAACAAAAAATAGACCCAAGTTCCTCCTTCTTTTTGTGTGGCCCATGCAGAACATATGTCGCTACTTCGTTACGTTTGTTTGGACTCTATGATGGGATTAAACGACCTATTTAATCAGCACCGAAATTTGAAAATTAAAGGTAAAATACATTATCAAATTAAATAAAAAAGCTAAAATGGTAGGTGTATTACTATGAATATTAATACATAACGGTAAACATTAAATGAAAAATAAAGCGAAGTCAATTTTAATTCAATGAAATCAATTACAGATGGAATTCAATAAAGTGCCTACCCATTTCGGTTTTTAGATCGACATTTAAAAAAAAATATTACATTAAAAGTTCAGATTATTTCATTAGGCCCCCACCCCACGGTCTATGGGTAGAAAAATAATAAAAAGCGTAATTATTATACCAGGGAAATTAAACAAACAATGAGCTAGAGTTTCATTTAGAATATTTCTTAAAGTACATTCAACTGCACAAAACATGTAGCACGCCATGCTTTTTAAAGTCGCCTCTGTCTTAATTATTAAGATAAAATTTCTCGGGCGTCATTATGTACTCGTAGCTCAATTCTATAAAGCGCCACAACTCACAATGGTGTTGTTTTAACTTGCCTAATTACTTGTAACCATATCTTCGTCAAGGAATACGTTTTTACGTCAGTTAATCTAAGTATGAGGCACAACAATCCCTTTTTTTTATCCCCAAACATGTTGTTTCACAAGTGAATAAAAGAGGTTAAACCAGCAAATTCCACTCTCCCGTTCCACGTTCATCAGTCGCCATTCTTTCCTCTTGTACAACAGGATCTTAGTGTTATTTATATTGATTTAGATTTCGCATATATAATGTATTCAAAACAATGCATTCAAGAATTCCTTAGTTGTCTCCTGTTGAATTCCCGTAATAATAGCAATGGCGAGCGCGATAGAAAGCACGGTAATTCCTCCCTATTTCAGGTCGTTTTCTTCGATTTGTCACTATTTATGTTGCTATTTCTTCCATTCTGAACGCGAAGGAGGCCGTCTACATTGGTAGCACAGTAATCATGAGAGACCTCTTCTAAGGTCAATTGGGCTCTATGGGGCTATGAACCTAATGCCACATCGGTTTCCGTTAGATCCTGGCACCAAGCAATGATAGTGTGGTTGGATGGGTGACCTCTATACCTCTGTGGGTGACCACCATAACGTGACATTCTGATCCCCTATCTGCATCCGTTAGGAAGATTAAAAATTGGTTGGCGCAATTGACCAAGAGGCACAAGTGACCGGGGCTTCTCTCGAAGTCCCCTTCACCCACACTTGAAATCAGTATTAGGCCGAAGAGTTGCCCTCAACCATTGGCTGCTTATAGCAAGCAGAGGTAATCATATTCTCAAATTATGGGTCTTATTTTGGGAAAATCAACTAACCCTCGTGTCTTTGATAGCATCGGTATCCTTCTCGCATTTGTATGAAGTTATCTTTGAGTTGGAAATTACTGTAATTAGCGCCTGGGAATTGTCCAGTGACAAGGATTGATTTGGGATGGGGACGTTATTTTCTATGCTCAATAGAATCCCACGGTTAATGAAAATAAGCAATTTTCCACAAAAATAAAATTTATTAATACGACCGGTTTCAATGCAACTACATCATCTTCTGGTGACCATAAGATGATGGGACTAGAAGATGATGTAGTTGCATTGAAACCGGTCGTATTAATAAATTTTATTTTTGTGGAAAATTGCTAATTTTCATTAATCACATTATTCCACCATATCACGCCTGAAACGTCTCTTTTTATTAGAACCCCACGGGTTTTCAGTTATCTACATCTACATAAATACCCTGCGAGCCACCAAAAAGGTCTGTGGCAGGGGGTTATTTTGTACATATTCTGTTTCTTAGCTCTGCTTTATTATTTTAAAAATATTTTACTTGGTCAATACTCTTATTATTATTCCATAAGAAATTTACCACGAGAAATCACAGTGCATTGGCGGGTACGCAAACGTACGGTCTTGTCTTGAACACCCTGTCTTTTCGGTAGATTAATGAATTGGATTGCGGAGTATTAGTCGTGATCTGGTGGATTCAGAACATACAAAGGATGGAAAGATTTGAAAAATTTCACGATTTGAAGTATTAGTTACTATCCGATTTTAATTTACAAAATTTTATTCAGTTGTAACACACTATGCCCATTTACTACAACACGCGATGATCATGTAGTAAATCAAAACGTGGTGGCAAATAAACCATTCAACCAGTAGATAATTGCAACAATTTTTCTGTCGTAGATGATCTCTTCGTCAGATGGGTCATTTAATAGTAAAACCAGTAACAGATTGCATCATTTTGTTACATTTCCGTTGCGTAGACTTTTGATATCCATCGGTTTTTCATTCGTAAATTAGAAACCAGACTCTTCTCGGCTTAATATATAATTCACCAACTACCAAGCATTGATCGCAAAATAATTCGATCCGCTCATAAAAAGAAAATATTATTCAACTTTATTAAAATTCCTCTTGCACTCACTTGCATGGAGAGATTATGTATAAATACTTATATGTATATATATGTATAGATGATTTCTTCGAAATAACACGGAAGTGTGAAATAAATAACTTTGACAGGAACACAAAATATGAGAACACATAAAAGGAACACTCACACGTTATTTCTTCATAATTTCGACAGAATTGAGCTCCGTCTTCCTCAGAAGATCCATTTTCCCAAGAAGATGCGTACTAACTAATCTTCTGAGGAAGAAGGGGCTCAATTCCGTCGAAATTATCAAGAAATAACGTGAGTGTTCCTTTTATGTGTTCTCATACTGTGTGTTCCTGTCAAACTTTTTTTTGGACATATATGTATACTACATATATGTATTATACATATATATTAATAATAATTAGGTAATCTACCGGTTAAGGTAGGTTTTTGGATGGACACAACTATCAAATAAACATTTTGTGACTCCCCACCTAGCAAACTAATCTATATCAGGTCCCTCTTCATCTCCGTGTACTTCTTTCATCCCTTCATCCCGTCCAACATCCCTATCCTGTTCCTACCCTTACCTCGCTTGCCCAACATTCTCCCCTCTATTACCCTCTTCAACATTCCACTACCGCTCGATACGCCTTTCATCCATTTTTCCTGCCTCCATAGAATTTCTCTCAACAAACCCCTCTCCTCCCCCACCATTTCTAGTACTTCCTCATTTGTTTTCCTTTCGGTCCATTTCACCTTCTCCATTCTTCTCCACACCCACATTTCAAAAGCCTCTAATCTACGTCTATCCTCCTGCTTCAGCGACCACGTTTCCGCGCCGTACATAGCTACGCTCCATATCAGAGTTTTTACGAGTCTTGTCTTAACATCCCTACTCAACGTCCCCGTCATCAACTCCCTCCTCCTTGAGAAAGCCTCCTTGCCTAGCCCAATTCTTCTCCTTACGTCCCTACCACTTTGACCGTATTGGTCCAAAACACTTCCGAGATATGTAAACTGTTCTACCTGCTCTATTTTTTCCCCGCCTATTTTAATATTTAGCTTAGCCTTTTTCTTTCTGGAAAATCGCATAACCTTTGTTTTATTCATATTGATTCTCATCCCATATTTATCGCATTGAACCTCCAATTCACTCAGCAAAGCTTGCAACCCCTTGGCTGACTGAGCAACTAATGCTTGGTCATCAGCAAACCTAACCGATTTTACGAATTCCCCTCCGACTTTCATTCCTACCTCCAGTTCTTCCCATGCCTCTTTAATCATTTCCTCTACATAAACGTTGAACAGTGGCGGTGACAATGGGCAACCCTGCCTTACACCTCTTCCTAACACTGCCCATCCGGACTCTCCGTTCCCCACTCGCACCTGAGCAGTCTGAGACATGTACAGGTTGCGGATCAGTCTCCTGTCCCTCCAATCCATTCCTATTTTCTGCAATACACGCATTAATTTTTCCCAATTCACTCTATCAAAAGCTTTTTCGAAATCTACAAAACAGGCAAAAACGTCCTGATTGTATTCTATATTCCTCTCGACTAGTGATCTCATTACTGCAATGGCATCACGCGTACCTCTTCCTTTCCTGAACCCAAACTGATCATCCCCTAAGTAATCATTTGCCTTACTCTCTATCCTTTTGTTGATGATCCTGAGAATAATTTTAGCTGCGTGGGATATCAATCTTATTGTTCTGTAATCCTCACATGACGAGGCGTTTGCCTTTTTTGGAATAGGAACTAACACCGATCTCACAAAATCTTCCGGCCAGATTCCTTCCTCATAGATACTACGAATCAGTCCATGTATGGCCTTCTTCCCACCTTTCCCTAACCATTTCAACATTTCTACAGGAATATTGTCCACCCCCACAGCCTTATTTGCTTTCAACTCCTTTAATGCCCTTTCTATTTCATCGTCGAAAGGGCATTAAAGGAGTTGAAAGCAAATAAGGCTGTGGGGGTGGACAATATTCCTGTAGAAATGTTGAAATGGTTAGGGAAAGGTGGGAAGAAGGCCATATATGGACTGATTCGTAGTATCTATGAGGAAGGAATCTGGCCGGAAGATTTTGTATTATTATATATATTTATTTATATATATACACACACACACAACCATATATATATATATATATATATACATGTCCTGTGTTCGTCTTTTATGTGTTTTCCTATCCCCGTTCCTTATACCTATTTCTATGTTTGAATGAATATTTGTGCGCCGTATGGCGGAACTTCGTATTTGAATGTGTATCTGCCCAATGTGGCTCATCTCTTCTGACTATGCGTGCCATGAAACGTACTGTTCCTATTCTCTATGATACTTTATGCTTTCTAACCAACTGTCCCCTCTTCTTGTGTGCATTGTCTATTTCTCCTTTGGTAGGTGGAACAGCTCCCTAAAGCCTTCCTTTGGCAAACGATTCGGAGCACTTGGGCGTTTTAAAACATCGTAGATCTCAGTGTAAATTAGGTTTCCTTGGTGGTGTAGTTGGTAGCACATCCGCCCGGCAAGTGGAAGGTCCGATGCTCAAATCCCGGCTATATATATCACATACGTATCTTATATCGCATATATACATGTGTATATATAGAGTGTGGATCTAATAATATATCGTGGATCTTTCTTAATATCTAGGGAGATATAAAAAATAAATCTCGGTGTCGAAGGGTGGCAGGGGGCGTGGAGGAGGTGTAGAAAAATCTTCCCCTTTGTTGAGAGTCAGACGTATATAAAACCGGCCCTGCATGCACTCGGAGTCTGAAGAGATGCCCTCCTGTTCCTCATCCGGGCTGTTCCCACTCAATCCTCCGAAGTAAATTCCCAAAATGGAAGGAATATTCCCCCGCGAACTTATCATTTTTCCATAATCCCCCACTTCTTTCCCCTTCCGAATGAATCCGACTTCGAAAGGAGTGGCTGGGAGGGGAGATGGGAGTGAAACTGAATATTGTTCAATTCCTTCTCCTCATCCTCCCCTTGCAATTCCTCTCTCATCTTTCCTGCTCCTTAGCACTTTTACGCGCCCGCGACCTGAAGGATTTTCCTTCCCAATATACTACTATGGCTTCCGTCGTCTTCAATCCTTAAAGGAAACCAAGTTAACCTTCGTCTCACGAGCCCACCCTCCTATCCCCTTCAATCCGTCCCCTATAACCTCCCCCATTTCTTCTCCACGTGACAAAGAAATAATATACGATCGCGTCTCAAGTTTCTCCCGCCTCTGAAACTTATTCTCTTGTTCAGACTCCAACTCTTTTGCCTCCTCTCATTCAGTTTCATCTCGCGGGCATATACCTGGAGTATATCTAAAAAATGATCCGTTATGCATACGTTGTCATGTATACGGATCATCTGACAATATCGGCTGCTACTCAATGCCAAAAATGCACCGTTGCTCATGGAAGCTAATATGAATGTCACTCAGCAATAATACAACTTGATTTTAAAACGCGAAGATACGAGCATATCGGATTCCTACTGTCACCCACACACAGCACTTTTTCCTTATTCATAGATGAAATAGTTTTTTTTCCCCATCAAACTATCTTTTTGAGTTTTTTGTTGATCCTCGACAGATTTAATCGATCGCCAATATATCCCACAATTATCTTCACCGTTAAAACTTTAATTACAATTTTTATTTGTGTACTTTTTTCACTCAGGATACCTAATGCGTCTAATTTCCTTGTACATTTCCGTTTTATCACTCAGACATAGAGAATCCATATTTTTTATTTCTCATCTGATATCGCTGACGGATATATACAAGGCGTGATCAAAAAAGGAGACCGGACTGATTTCATTCTGCGCGAAGCGTTCAACGGATCGAAACGAAATGGTCCCCATTCTACGCGACCAAAGAAAGCTCGCATGCCCCGGTCCAATGTGAAGGTCGTGCTGGTGTGTTCCTTCCATTGGCAAGGGCTGATTCATTGAAAAAACGTCCCTCAAGGTCAAACCATCAGAAAATATTTCTACTTAAAGGTTATGAAGAGGGTCTCGGTGAACCGAAAGGAGCCGGACATGTGGAGAAACAATGCATGGCGTTTCCACCACGATAACGCGCCAGCTCACAAGGCCCTGATCGTGACAGAGTTTTTCGCCGGAGTCGGAACTTCCGTGATCCAGCAAACACCCTACTCTCCAGAGTAGGGTGTTTGCTGGATCCATCAGACCTTTTTTTTGTTTTCAAAGCTAAAATCAACCATGAAAGGGCGCCGATTCAACTCTATTGCGGGTATTAAAATTAGTTGTACGGCTGACCTGAAGAGGATTCCTAAAGCAGCTTACCAGACAGGGTTCGAGAGCTGGAAGAAACGTTGGCAAAACTGTGTCGTCAGCCAAGGCATGAGGACGAGAAGTTCGATCCATCGGAATAAACAAGTTATAAAATCCGTCCTGTATTTTTTTATCACACCTTGTAGGTTGGCCATTGTCTTCCTCTAACATAACGTCATGGTAATATTTTTTTCTGAATTAGCCTTGTGATGTCGTAAAAATCATCAGCACATTGCATCATTTATATTATGTCGTAAAGAAAGAAAGAAAACACGGCAATTCCACATTTACACTTTTATTAGACGACCATGGTTTCACCACTGCGTGGCATCTTCAGGTGAAGATGCCACGTCCTGCCATCCATCTGGCCACGTGATGCCATCACACCTGAAGATGCCACGCAGTGGTGAAACCATGGTCGTCTAATAAAAGTGTAAATGAGGAATTGCCGTGTTTTCTTTCTTTCTTTACGATGGAAAAATTCCACAAAGTAACGGCTAAAACAGTCTCTTATTTATAGTATTTTTTTAGTATTCCACACGTGTTTTAATATTTGCCAACCATGGAATCGACGTTAAAACGGCATTACTTCATTATTTTATGCATCTCTAATGAATTTTCATCTAATTTTCTAGTCTTATCTAATCGAATCTAATTTTTACTTTTATTTCACGCATCTCTAATGAATTACTATGACTGCAGCGGTAAGGATTTCGATGATAAAACAATAGAGGATCGGGATAAATCATTTGTGAACTGACATCACAGTTCTAGTAAAAAATATTCTCAGTACAAGGGAGCATTTGGAAAGAGCAACTGAAAATATTTTGCAAATGTGGAAAACTTTTCTCCTTGTGGATGAAGAACAGAAATTGAGGGAAAAATCTACACAATTGAAGAAGAGAGATCTCCTTCATACCGTGACAAATTTCGTTGATAAAAATATAACGAAAGAAAGTTCCAATTATTTTGCGAGAGCCGATCAAACGTTGAGTAGACAAGTAGGATTAACAATCCTCAACAAAATGTCTCATGTCACAGTCTTACGCCAATTTGAGTTCTTTTATGGCTAGTGACTGCCAAATAAATTTCTGAATAAAACTGAAATTCGGAGAGACAAAAAAATGGCGATTTATTCTTCACAAAATAACTTCGTTATTTTCATAGCGTCTTTTTTATGTTTTCCATATTATCAATTTAATTTCCAATTAAGTGATTCTATTTTTTCTTAGTTACATCAAATATCTCGAATATAAGCCTCCCTTTCTCAAAATCTCTCACTCATATCTCTCCAAGATCGCTCTAGAGTTTCGTCCTAATGTCCTTCCACTGGTACTAATCCCATTTGTTATTCCTTTATTAATAAAAAAACTAATGCATACAGCTTCAACAATCAGGAAGTATGTATGTGAACAGAAGTTTGAAAAATCCGCCGTGAAAAAAATCGTATGACTTAGGATCGTTGGATCGTGATTGCAAGGGTCAATGTGTCATCTTAGTTCATATACGTGTATTAATGACGAATGATGACAACCAGATCCAGCAACCTTTCATGCGTATTTTCCAATGATGACAATATACAGTTTTTAAAGTACTCTGAGAGGTTCTTATACATTTTTGAAATGTGCTATAAGACTTGTTTCCAACAAGTTTCGGAGCGGCGTTACTACTGTGCGATTTAGTCTCTTTTTTAACGAGCGATGAGTAATACTATAGAAAAAAGCGGGTTGTGCTTTATGTAGACACTATTACAACCATTAAGTTATTGTGCTCATGATATCAGTATTTCCTGAAAACGACATGTACACTTTTACCATTAATTCATAATTCCTAGTGGTAGTCGTCTACTACAGTAAGGACATTTAAATAATGAATTTTCTATGAAAATTAAATGACTGAGACCCCACTTCAGCACTGTTATTTGATGTAGTGCACTTAAAACTACTTGAGCATGGGAAATTTCATCAGACTAATACACGAGACATCAAACTAATTTCTCGTATATCTGACAGAACTCTGGTTAAGGAAAATTCGAATCCTGCCCTTCACATTCCCAATCAAAGATTTGCAATACCTATCTACTTGCAGCACTTGGGACGCAATGACTGCCTTTCACGGGCCAATATAACACAAGAATACCTTAAACTTCTACAGAGGAGTGATATAAAATGTTCTTTTAAAAAATTCAAAATGGAGTTAATGGTAAAAGTATGCCAATGTACAAGTTTTAATACTGTTGAGAATAACTACTGCGAATAGGTTCACTAATAACAGTTGACCAAGAATTTATGCTATAAGGTTACTTGTATTTCTCTGAATTAAGATTTTTTATGTAATTTAAGATACAGTCTGTGAAGATTTGAGTATCTTCCTCCTCACTAACGCAAGCTACGACGTTTATTGCTCAATGTTCTTTACGTGAAACTACCAAATCCATTTTAACCTAACTCTGACCGAGTTACACAGATTACACCCGGATGAGACGGAGGCAAAAGTTAGCAGCTTGAACGCAGTAATTTCCACTTCGTCGACCCATTCTCGCCGCCTCCTGCCACAACACTCAACAAAGAAACCCTTTCCCTCTTCATTTACGATCAACGTGGCACGCCGAGACTCTACCGTATCGCGACTTCCTTCTCCTCCCTCCCTCCCAGCACCCCTTCACATTCCATCTGACTCATGCCACTCACTCATCTAGCTTGATTCTCTTTGCCCAATGAAAGAATCCTATCAAGTTTACCGGTCAAGGAAAACATTCGGGGCAGGAATAAGTTCCACCTGTGATGTTGGCTATCGAGATTTCGACATACGTTTCGCACCAAACCCAAGAAAGTACAAACTACTTGGAATTGTTTCGAAATGACACACCGTAAATTCCCAGTATCTCTCGCATTAAAACGAAGATAAAATCAACGAATTTTCTTTATATCATGGGCATGTAGAAATACCATGTGAGCCTGTTCGTTTACTTGCGAATTTGTACCTTAGTATGTACATGCATGTTGCTTACATGTATTTATTCATTCAGATATTACAACGAACATGGCCTGTTGCATGTTGAAATAGAAATTCTCTCGAAAAAGTGTAGTTATTACTTTGTGTCCCTCACTTGGTAGCAGTGACAGTCGCTGAGGAATTCATGTGTTCGTGTATGTCTTGCGGAGGAATTTAGTTAGCTGGTCAATTTAATTGGTTATAATCATTATTGAGCGCATAAAAATTGTGCTGGGAGTGAGTTGAGATTCGATACAAATTAAACAAAGTTTATGAACTTCTCGAGGAGGAGGAAGGTTAATTTGAACGTCAAAGTAGGAGGGTAAAAAATAGAGTAGTTAGATCATTTTACCTATCTGGGCGGTGTTTTAGACCAAAATGGTCAAAATAGTAGGGAGAAGAATATGAAAAATTACATTATGTAAATAAGCTTTAAAATGGAGGAAGAAATACATGACCGGGACCGGGTTGAGTAAAAAAGTTTAGAAAAGGCTCGTAAAAACTTCCACGTCGAGTGTGGTACGTATTGTACGTTACGGTAACATGATCATTGAAGGAGGATAAATTATTATGAATTATGCATTTAAAATTACTATGGTGATATGGACAAAAAGGAAAACAAAGGAAGTGGTAGTCCTGGTCGGAGAGAAGAATAAATTTTTGGATGAAATCTTAAAGGTGGTAGGAAAGATGAATGCAGAGGATTTTGATTTTCAATGGTTAAAGACGAGGAGGAGGAGAGCACATCAGGGAAGCGTGGAAGGGTCAGAAAAAGTATAAGGAGGCTTTACTGATTGAAGGAAGGGAGAAGGTGCACGGAATTGAAGAACAATTTAATGCAATGTCCGCTGTCAGGTTGTCTTGTTAGGCGAGGCTAAGAAATGTGAGATCGCTCAGTCTTCTGTTAATACAAAACCTACCTTAAACGACACAATAAATATGAATTGATCCCTCCTTATGCTTATGTCTTAACTAACCTCCTTGCCATTTTATCATTAAAGAGAGAGACTTGGGAAAGTGTTATTGGGTATTTTTTTACATCCCGATCAAGCAATTGGTGCCAGTTTGATCGAACATACAAGGTGCATAGCAAGTGTCGAGTTTTCTCGAGTTTTATCGAGTGTGCTCAGTTGGTCACGAAATTTCCAGGTCGTGTGCTCAAAATTTACATCGCAGCTGATATGCACATGCAAACCTTGCGTCATTGGGTGTGGCTTCGGCAGAACATCACCTCACTTCCTTCCCAGCCTTCTCTCTCGAATGTACGGTCATGCAATTAGACTGTCAAAGTAACAGTTGGGTAAAACCGAGGAACCAACCTCCTTCCCAACAAGTCTTTTCCCAAAACAGCCTGTAGTTGGGCACTCGCTGGGACTTTCCGGACGGCTGGCGAAAGATTGTGCCTAATTCTCCATCTAGTCATCCTTCTTTACTGACAACCGACAAAATAGAGGATAAAAATCGCTGCAACAATTTCATAGCGTAAAAATCATTCGCCTTTACACACTCTAAATTGTAGCATAAAAATGCATACTAGCGGATGATTACGTTGAAAGTTACTATACGGGTAATTCCCGCAGTTTCTTGGAATTTGATAAAAATCACTCTCATCCTTATCAAAAGCAAGGGAGAAAGGTTGGTACACAAAATTCTTAGCGGTGTCGTGGCGAATATTCGTCCACCGACGGCTGGATTTCGAACCGAGACGAATCCATCCTGAAGCCCATCGTGTTCGTATTCGGACCCTCTATTCCCAATAGCTACACCATCGCCAATTTCAGCAGGACTTTGAAAGAGTGCCTGCTCGGCATTTCTGCAGTCTTTGAGCAAACTTTAAATCCTTCCATCCCAAATGCAGCTCAACTAAGAAGTACACTGATAAATGTTCGGTGAACAAATAAGTCGTCACAAAAACAAATATAAAATTGCCAAAGTCCCACACGTTATTTAGGGAAAATACGTATATGGTTGCAGTTACATTCGCTCGTTAAGGCAACATCCGGGTTTACAGTTGCAGACGTACTGTTATGTACTTGGTATTTCCTCAACCGAAGAAACGAGTTGTGTCCATAGATGTTATTGTTTTAAACAAGTATAACTTCATCCAGTTCAGTTTTGCATTTGCGGCACCTAAGCACATCCATTAATAATTGCTTCAGTTCCGCTAGTTTCCCAAAATTAAAACTATTAACTAACGGTTCGTAATCGGGGAAGAATGTCGAAAGAGGCCTAGAAGCTTATTCCTATTGCGATGGAAATCGTTGAGGTCAAATTGAGTATTGAATCTTGAGTGTGAAATATTAAAGAGTAACGGTAGTCATTGACGACCTATTTGCTAGAGTAAAGGGGTCAAACACTTTCTCAATTTCGTACCATCGTTTCAAGATCCCCGAGTTGTTCTTCATTTGGGTGTTACTGTTTCAGACGGGAAGTAAAACTGATGGAGGTCTTCCTCATTCTGATGGTCTCATATTATATTATATATTATTTCGTATTTTATAAAATTGTATTTAAAATTAATTAACAGTTTTTAAATAATATAATTTACACAGAATGTCGCAAGTATATAGATAAATTAATTGCATCACTCTTCAAGTTTCCCATAGAGGTATGTGTCGAAAGCATGATTTTTTATGGACTTAAAGGTAATTTTTTTAAGATTTGGGAATAAAATAATTGCCCGAATAATCTCATGATATTTCATTATTATGACTGGAAAAGATTTTTCAAGGATTTCTATCTCTTTGAAACAGTTTGACCCGGAATATCAGCGAATATTCCTTTATCTCTTCTGTCGAATTAACTTGAATTCCCTGACCCGTCTCCCGAAATTCTGAATTCCCCGAGTGAAATATACCATAAGGGCATATTTTTACGACGCTTCGCCTCCTTCCATTACCTTTATACCCTCCACGTCCCCATTCACTTCCACGGCTTTCCTGCTGCTAAATTTAGATGGGGGAAACGTAATTCTATCCTTTCCCATCACCAGTCACCTTCTCACGCCTTTCCCCGAATCGTCATTTTCCCTTTCAAATCTCTGGTGTCCCCAAAACCCAGCTCTCTGGATTCCTCGATCCATTTATGTTCATTTGTTCCTCCTCTCCATTCCTCAAATATTTTTGCGGAATCTTGTGTCATGCCATTTTAATAATCTCATTCATACCAAGATAGGTACGTATACAATTAGTCCACGGCCTTGCACGCTCATCCGTAACATAGTGTTTCAGCAAGGAATCTACTTAGGTTCCAGATTCCACTCCAGCTCAGTGGACGCTTTAGAGTGAACCGATCAATTTTGTATAATGGAGTTCCAATAATACAAAGGGGAAACTACTTTTACACATTAATTTCTATAAAATCATATATGCACACGTCTAAGGAAAATAATTTTTTTTCTGAAAATAAACTTATTTATTTCAAAGGTACTCAATTTTCCATTAGATAGCTGTGTTTCCTTTCTTTTTAGTAAAGTATCATTATTTAATTACTGTAAATTTATATAAAGTGCCCCCGTATTTTAAGCTTAAATACATCTTCATATCTGCTACCACTCTTGAGAAAAAAATAGGGATTCCATAAACTTGAAAACACATCATTCGTTTTAAGTATTTTACATTGAAATCAACTCCGCAATTTAAAAGTTACAAAATAAATTAATTTACCAGTGAATAGGTGCTCGATAATTTAAGCTTTTCATTATATTTAACGTTGTAACCATATTTAACCTTTTAAATATATTAAAAGTTGGCACACTACTACGCGAGTTCATGCGTTGTCTCGTTAGTGACATAAATATGAATGAATCCAATAGTTTATTTCTACGACTCACCGGTCGTGGAAAGTTCATTTAGACACATCTTGTATAGCTTGCCGTTGAGTCACGAGCGGAGATGATTTCCGTACAGGAGCACCGACTGTCCACGTAGGGGAATCAGATGAGTGCATCCGATTAGGTAATCCCCTCGGCGAACGCTCCGTCGTCGACTGTTCCTGTATACGAGAGGCGTCGGACCTCTCTCTCGAAGTCCCAGGCGAATCGATATTAACGGTTTGAAGTTGTGCAGTGGACATGCCCGAGATCCACACCACTGACCAAGAGACAGCGATCCGAGTGATTTTGGGAACATATCCGATGCGACGCGGCCCATGCACTCGTGCCAATGACCACACATCCCCGTCGTGTCCTTTTCCATTAAAATTATCGTATTTTTTTCAAAAAAACATTTTTTCAGGAAAAGGCAATAATTCGGGGTTGGGAAGAACGTGCATTTTGAGGTAACAGTTCACAAAATGTAGTTTTTTAAATCGTTTCGAAGCACGCTCAGGAGACTGAACTCCCTATTATCTGTCCATACGTACACCATTATTTTTTATTCCTACCCTATCAGGTGATATGAAACTTTATTTGACAAGCATAAAAGTGCATTACAAAGGAGTGAAAGAGGTGTGACATGCATTTGCTTAACTATAATATCCAGCACGGATAGTCATGGAGAGGAAACAAGGTTCAACGCTGAACATAATGAAAAGAGAAACTTTATAATTCCACATAATGTGGAATTATAAAGTTTCTCTTTTCATTATGTTAAGTCGATTCCATGAAGTCACGCCCGAGACAACGAATTATATTCAACGCTGAAGGATTTTGAACAATAAACTTGTAAAACACATCTCTCCCCACTGATTGGGACATTGATAAAAATAAGGCCCGGTTAAACCATTTTGGTGTCACAAGACTACAGCAGATATCTCACGATTCCATTAACAATATGTTACACTAATAAACATTTTTTTTCTCACGCCACGCCAAGAATTATCACTGCGTATAAAAACACATCGTGTCCCGATTTTCAGCGGAACTGATGATGGGTGGTGAGATATAGATAGGAATTTTGTTACAAATGAATGATTACTGCAGAGTTAGTTGTAGGTGTAGTGGTGTATGCCAAGCCATGATGGAGTATTTAGGGCGCTTGTGTTTGAAATGCGGGTTTTTGTTATACGACCATAATTCAGTGAAAAGTGGGTTCTGAGTCATCTGTAATGAGTGAGCGAAGGAGTAAGCTAGTTTACTAAGGTGGAGATTAAGACCATGAATGTTTACATTAGATTGGATTCATGAATTCCAGTAAACCACGGTGCCTGGACAATTTACGTAGGGCTTTATTTTGAAATGTAATGAGTATCTGTACTTTCTGTAGAGAACATGAGGGTAGATTAGGTGTATACAGCAGTAAATAATACCCTTGGTCGAGAAATCATGAACAGAGCCAAAGATCCAAGGTAGAGAGAGCTGTAAATATGAGAACATTCGGGGACAGAAATTAAGTCCCCTATTACAAGAAGGGAAAAAGAATCATTTCAAGGTGGCAAGGAAAAATCTATTCTGGTTATAAGAAAATTTTCAAAAAATGTTGGTGGACTTGAATAATTTTTCAAAATTTGGAAAAAATAGGTGTAAGAAAAAATATTTTATGAGTAGAATGGGAAGGTAATTTAGACGAGAGTAACTTGAGTCATAAATTACTCGACAGCGAATTGCTCAAAGTGCTATGGAAAAAGAAGCCGAAGAGGGCAGTAGGAATAGATAATATTTATGAAAATATAATTAAGAATTAATTAATAATAAAATGAAGGTTTTTTTGTAATTAACCATAGCATTTCTGATAAAATAGTCTGGCCAATAGAGTTCAATAAAATGATTTTGATTCGTATACTCGAGTGCGTTCATATGATATCGAGAGTACCTTAGTAATTTTCGTGCGTGTTCATGACAACAGGTCCTCTTTCTTGCTGGCATTCAATTGCGTCCTCTCCCTCAAACTCTCTTTATCCCCTTCTTTCCGTGAGTGTTAAGAGCCTTCTCCTCCCCCTCACTGCCTCTCTGTCTCTCCCTTAACCCCGAAATTGACCCCACCCTAAACCCCTACGGTCTGCCATTCCCTCTTCCGAAGCACTCCCACACTTCCCAACTTTCGTTCCCCGCCAGCACACACTCCTCCGAAACTCAACCCCATCGCGCCATTTCTCCTCCAAAAGGTTTACGTGAGGATTTAACAAGAATTGGGGGCGCTAAAAGCGGCAATCATTCCTCCTAAACCTCTTTACAGTATCTGAACACAAAATGTCAACAATAAATCTTCAATCAACCTGCTCCAAAATTTCAAAAGTAAATCTCTTCATACTCGATTATGATTTATTATAGGGTAATCTACCGGTGAAGGTAGGTTTTTGGATGGACGCAACTATCACATAATTAACTTGTGACTCCAACAAAACACAATCGAGCAACTTAATCTACATCAGGTTCCTCTTTTTCTCTGTGTAATTCCTTGCTCCCTTCATCCCATTCAAGATCCCTATCCTATTCCTACCCTTTCCTCGTTTGCCTAACATTCTCCCCTCCATTACCTTCTTCAACATTCCATTACCGCTCAATACGCCTATCATCCATTTTTCCTGCCTCCATAGGATTTCTCTCAACAAACCCCTCTCCTCACCCACCATCTCCAGTACTTCCTCATTTGTTTTCCTTTCGGTCCATTTCACCTTCTCCATTGTTCTCCACACCCACATTTCAAAAGCCTCCAATCTACGTCTATCCTCCTGCTTCAGCGACCACGTTTCCGCGCCGTACCTAGCTACGCTCCGTATCAAAGTTTTTATGAGTCTTTTCTTAACCTCCCTACTCAACGTCCCCGTCAGCCACTCCCTCTCGATTATGATTACGTAAATGAAAAGGAAAACAGAAAAATGCAAATTAATCGTCTGAACAGTTCCGTAATGAAACGTTACTATCGGAAAAACTATTTTTTTCCTCGAACTTTTCTAGATCTGCGAACGATTAATGCGGCAGAATCCTGCGCTCTCATTCTTACTGCACCTCAAACCACCGCGCTTCTACAAACTGAAATGCGAAGTAAACAACGGAGAGTAAAATAATTTCCTTTTAAATTCATAGATCAACTCCCTTTCCTGGGACGAAACCCTTGTTCAGCCCTAACACCCTCTTCTCCCGAGAGCCTACCCTTCACCCTCTCCCCGTCACCACCAGCACCACCCCCGACGCCATTCCTAAGACCCTCCCTTCTTCTCTCCCCTCCTCGTTATCCCCTGCCCAATCCCGCCCCCCCATCCCTCCTCACTCAAAGTCGTCCCACCCGTCGACTGGCTTCTTCCCACATCCGAAAACCTCAGCAATCGAATTAGAGGGGTAAGTGGGTTTTGGTCTGAATAGTGCGGGGGAGGGGGGGGGGTGTGTGCACGGGGAGGATATGGAGAGAGAAGGCAAGGGTGGGGGGGTAGGAGGGGGCTGAGAGTGCCTCTCGTGAGTGGGAAGCCTCAAGAGGTGAAAGGGAGGAGAATAAAAGTGTGTGTGGTGAGGAGATTGAAGAAAGAAAGAGTGGAAAAATATCTATTGTCCTGTGGCTCACACGTTGAGTACTACTGCAAACCTACGCAAGATCTCGTTAAAGGAATAAAGATCCCCAAAATTGAAGTCTTAGAGACGAAAAATAACCGTGAAACACAAAACATAAAGAAAGGAGACACAGGTGGTTTTCTGTTAAGACGTTCCCAAATATAAACTTGATTTGAAGGGGCATTCTTAAAGATTAACAGTCATTCGTGATGGATCGTCAGAAGCTACACAAATTGACCGTGCCGAGAATAATAAATATCTTTCAAGTACCTACCAAAACTGGTGTTACAAAAAAGAATATGTTAACATTAATAATTGAGGATGGAATTTTAGAATTTAATGCTTGGGCATCCCATAACTCACGAGCCGAAACCAAAGTAACGCAAAGTAGCAAACGCAAAGTAACCACAAATCATTTATGGCATGCATTTTTTCAACTATAAGGTCTCAATGAACATTCTGGACAAGTAATAGGCATCCATTTATGTATTGAAAGATCACGTTGCAATCGTAAAAGTGATATAAATAATGAAATAATCCCTATTCTTTCCTTAGCTTTTGTTCCTTTTGTTACCCTTCTACTGAGGAGAATCTGAGAACGGCGAAATAGAACAAAGCAAGAGTGGAAAGGAATATGAGGGGGAGGAGAGTCACTCGGGTGGTTAAGGTAGGACGACGAGTTGGCGAAGGTGTGGTTTTGTGTGCGAGTGTGTGTGGAACATGCAACCGAGTTGAAATTCAATTAAGTTCCTCTTCCCCCAACACCGCCACCCCTAATCTCATTCTCACTCAATCCTCCCCTCCACATTTCCCCCGCGTTAGTACACCCACATCCAGGTCGCCTCACACCGTGAATCCACCCTTCTCCATTCCTCCCTCAATATTCAACACACCCTTCCCTCCCTTTCCCGACGACGCCCACGTAGCGTAGATAGCGAGTGACTTAAGAAGCAGTATGACCCGCATCCTCTCTTCTACCGAACTTAAAACCTTTCGGGCGTCCTATCGCCTCCCATCACCACTCGATCCCCCATTCCTCGATCCCAGGGGACATTCCACCCCTCCCCTCTCTTTCAAAAGAGTTCCTATTATTAATGCGACGCAGGCGAGTAGCTACCACCAAAAGCTTCTCCGACTCCACCTCTCCCGCCTGACAACCCCTGCTGCGCCCCCTCCGGCCAAGGCCGGAGGGAGAACACTGCCGAAGACCCCACCATCACGAAGTTAAGTTACTCCTGAGTCACGTTACCTTTCGTCCTCCTCCCTTCTCCACCCACAAAAACCTCGCCCCCGTTACCGTGAGATTTCCCGCGAATTTCATTGCTAAATGGAAACGGGTGCTTAGTAATACAATGCTCATGAGATAAAAGATATTCCTAAAAAGGAGATTTTGGCAGTAAAGAGTTTTAAGCCATGTATTTTCATGAAACATTATTTCATACTATGAGGAAACTTAATACACGTTGATCATACTAATGTTTAATTAGAAAAGATGAGCATTGTACGCCATACTTGCAGTTAATAAAATAACTTTACTTATTTCTATTAGTATATTATTACTACATGTGTGGAGACTTGGTAGGCCAGCCCCCCCAGCTTCTCTAAAAATGTGTGATTTTATTATGTACCAGATCTTCGTTGGAAACGATAAGCGGCACTATATACTATCTTGATGTGTCAATTGTATCCGTTAGACCTTTACGGCTTAAGAAAATATTATTTAATACATTCAGTCTAAAAAGAGGCCGTGAGATGCTCAATTTATCCTTTCCATCATTTGTTACTAATGACCCAAATAATTAAAATTCTTTGAAAAAGGTTAGTTACCTCTCATCTCAATTAAATAAGAGATATAAAAATAAACAATAAATTATTGTATTACATGTAAAATTAACTAAAAGGAGGTCAAAAATTACAACAATTATTACTATTTGAGGGAAAAGGCTAAAATGACACAACAGTAAAATTGTCACCCAACCAGTTGGATCAACGCAGAGAGGGATCCGTGAAACCATTAAGTCATATTGTAATTGTGACTGTCATGTATGATCATTAGATTAATGATTTAGACCAGATACTGGAGTGCTGTGAGATATGAGGGTTAAAATTAAATAACATAAGATGTGTAGTACTGAAATTTTGGAATAGATGCCAAGAAAAACAAGACGTTAACTATAAAATAGATGAGAACGAGAGAAGAGGGCAAATGTGTGATTTTTTAACTAACATTAAACCATTTGTGGAATACACACAGCGTAGGAATACGCAGTTCAGACCCAAAGAAGTTAACTTTAATTAAGAGGATTGGATAAATATGTTCCGAAAATTAAAATGAAAGTGGTTGTACGGATTTAGTTGGACCGAATTGGAAATATTCGCCAATTATTTGGGAAACATTGGAGAAAACCTCAATCAGAGAATTAGAAAAGTCTCAGAAAAAATATTCCAGATTCATTCAAATTCATTCCGACGAGATAGTAAGCGTGGCTGGTATACTGAAGGAATTAAGTCGAGATTCCATTGATCAGGAAGGGCAGATGACAAGACTATACGAGAGATGCTGGACGGATCTGAGACCTCTTGTGACACCAAGGTAGTCATTGTGATCCTTAATTATTTTGGTAGAATCAACCACCGAGATAAAATTAGAGAAACAACGTCACTGACAATTTCAAGTAGTCATTCTGCCTTCTTACCGCGCACAATTATTAAAAAAATTGAATCCAATCACCAGAATATATTTACTCAAAGTTCGGAATGTAATTATTCAATAATGCATATCAATTCAAAGCAGGGAATATACGAGTCACTCGTATAAGCATAAATGTGTACATGTACGAGTTTTTTTGTGCTGGAGTTAATTTAATGCAAATGTTAAAATAATGATACATTTGCAAGCATGAATGGTGCTCAAATAACCCCCGACTAAGGTTTTTACGGAAGTGGTTTGCTTGTAAATTTTAGATGTAAGTGCAATTACATGTAGCGGAGAAAAAAATTATTTTTTTTAATATTATGAAAATTCTAAACCACATAGGTAGGTGTCCAGACAGAATACGATATGGGTGAAAGTAGATGGTGAAATATATGGTTGGAAAAAGCAGGAGGCTTCCAGACGTTCACCGTTCTACCGTTTCGCGTATATCATCAGCCTAACCTAAATCATCACCTTAACAAATAACCCCTACAGAAGTTAGCGTCGAGATAGCTTAAACTGGCTCCGCACCCTTTCTCTTCCCTACTTGGAGCTCTGTTTGATTCCAAAATGGCCTCCAAATCCGCCGGACGGAAATTTATTTCTCTCTACAAGCTGTATTGGATTATAATAACCAGGAACGAGGAAGTTCGATATGATGAATTGCGGTCCATTGTCTCCACAACTTCTCTATGGAGGATCAGGGTTGAAGGAGGTCCATAAATATAGAAGGTGTGAGCCGCTCAATTTAAAACTTACATACTTTATGATAATAGTGGTAATGGTTTACTGCTTTCAAAAGTAATATGCGCGAATATTGATAGTTCGATTTGGGTAGGAACGCCAAAAGTTGTAAATTAAGAAATAAATCTAGTTCCAACGTCATTAAAAACATAAATGGATCGGTAGAAAACTTAAGTTTACTGCATTAGTGGTTTTAACAAATGTTCGAATTAATAGCGACAAATTATTAGAAATTAAAATAATCATTAAAACTATTATATTATTGAACAATCATTTTTCCTGAGCTTAAGCATTTGGCAGGCAAGAACCAAAATATGTATATTGTACATTTTTTGTTACGTAGATAGTCTATTCCAAAATTCAGTAGCTATTGCCTATTTTTTTACACTTGATGTAATCGCAAATTCACAAACTTTATCTGATCAGCATTTTATTTATTAAGGTAATCTACCGGTTAAGGTAGGTTTTTTGGATGGACACAACTACCAAATAAATATTTTGTGACCCTAAACAAAACACAATCGAGCAACCTACTCTACATCAGGCCCCTCTTCATCTCTGTGTACTTCCTTCATCCCGTCCAGCATCCCTATCCTGTTCCTACCCTTTCCTCGTTTGCCTAAGATTCTCCCCTCTATTACCTTCTTCAACATCCCACTACCGCTCAATACGCCTTTCATCCATTTTTCCTGCCTCCATAGGATATAGTATATCCCCACAAACCCTCTTCTCACCTACCATCTCCAATATTTCCTCATTTGTTTTCCTTTCGGTTTATTCACACACATTCACCTCCTCCATCCTTCTTCACACCCACATTTCAAAAGCCTCCAATCTACGTCTATCATCCTGCTTCTGCGACCACGTTTCCGCGCCGTACGCTCCATATAAAAGTTTTTACGAGTCTTGTCTTAACCTCTCTAGTCAACGTCCCCATCATCAACTTCCTCCTCCTTAAGAAAGCCTCCTTGCCTAGCGCAATTCTTCTCCTTACGTCCCTACTTCTTTAACCGTATTGGTCCAAAACACTTCCGAGATATGTTAACTGTTCTACCTGCTCTACTTTTTCCCCGCCTATTTTAATATTTAGCTTAGCCTTTTTCTTTCTGAAAAATCGCATAACCTTTGTTTTATTAATATGATCGGTATTTAAAAAGTCCAAATTAATTTGCCCAAGAATTTAAATGCTGAATTCAGTGTAAAGCCAAATATAAATTGATGATAACTTTATAAAAATTCAGTCGTTTTAAATTTGCCTTTACGAACGCATTCAATTCCATCATAACATTTTCACTTTCAACGGTAAATCCTGCTTCCATGCAATTTGACCCTATAACGACTCATTTGTTTCTTTGAAAAAAAAAATGACAGAGTTTATAGAAAGCTCCGTGGAAATAAAAAAGTCCCTATGACTTAGGTTCCATATAAACGCATTAGTATTTTTTATTCATTACTAACAAGGCTACAAATTGGCTAAATAATTTAAAATGCCGAAGTAACAATTTAAATATGGCATGAACGAGATGGTACGTTGAAAATTATAATTTGAATTAATTTTAAAAAAATTAACCAATAAGAGAAAATAACTCCCCTTGTATTACATCATAGTGTCTCTTGCATTTGACGTTAATTATTTATTCAACCCGTTGGCCTCCGGCATATGCAAAGCCACTGCTAATTCCGAGACAATAGAGCATATCGTAATAAGTATTCCACTGAATGGGATAATGCCGTTTATTTTGGCGCTGCTCAACGATCTTCCTCCATTGGTGGATTACAGATAACACATTCCCTCTCTCTCTCTCTCTCTCAAAATCGCATTTTCCAGGAGAGGAGAGCGAATGCTTTCAATTGTGTTGCTCTCAGGAATTCGCACGGATTAGGTTTCAGGCGAACGTAAAATAGGAGTCACTACGTTGCTGAATCACGAATGAACATGCTGGCATGCTTAACCCCACAAAATAAATTGTGCTCTCCCATGGAATCCAATTTGCAATTGCAGAATTCACAGTTGAAAATCTTGTTTTTTTTCGTGAATCTAATTAAGGCTGTTTCGACTTCGCCGATTACTAATTGTTCAGTTTGCAATTGCTTCTTATCGTGAGTTAATTATCTTCCGTAATCACGCCGGTTCATTTGGGTAAGGAGATGAAAACTCACTACTAAGAGATGACCGAAAAAAAGATAATTGACTGCCAGAGTAGCATGGGGTACAAAAGGTGACACAACCTTTGAACCTTAAACTCAAAATACAGCTACAAGGGATTGAAAATTTAAGTGGAAAACCAGAAAATGAAAAAGAAGAGCAGAGTAGTACATCAAATACTCAGAAGAGTTCCTACATAAATATAGTAACTACCAAATCCACGAAAATAGAGTAGGAATAATGGAAAGTTATTAATTCTATTCATGAATTTGCAAAATTCCTTAGTTATAGTGATAAAGTCTTCGGCCATCAGCATGACTTACAAGTCTTGGTTAAAATTTCTATTTATGGCGGAATGCTGCTTACAGTGTAATTATGGATAAATCAGCCTTAACTAATTATTAACAGTTGGCAATTTTCCACAAAATAAAATTTAATATGACCAGTTTCAATGTACCTACATCTTTATCAGGTGAATGATGATTTTGTACTCGTATTTACATCGAAACCGGCCATATTAAATTTTATTTTGTGGAAAATTGCCAATTTTTAATTAATCATGATATTCCACCATATCACGCCTGAAATGTCTCTTGTTAGCATTTAACGTCTTCGAACGTTCGGTGAAGTTTTAAATAGGATTCCTTACTCAAAAAGACAAATGTTAATATAGAAAAAAGTGGAAATACTCCTTTTACCAAAGCTTCCCTTTTCACTTGCCATGGCTCTTTAAAAGCATTCTGACACAGGAGGAATGCTAAAAATGAAGTCGACAGAGAGGGTAACAAATAAAGATGTACTTTGAAGATCTAGCGAAGATAGAAGATGATGAAGATCACTTACTAGAAGAAGATTAAAGTAATTTTGCACCTTAGGACATGTTCTCAGGCACGATGATTTACTGGAGATCATAATCAAAGGAAACGCAAAGAGGGGAAGAATTGAAGTGAAAGGCCAAGGATGAGCTGCAAGAGCGGGTAATAAAATACCTTGACGTGGAACTGAGGGAATAAAGATATTGCCTATAAACAGAATTCAAAGTAATAAGAAACGTCACTTCAAAATTTTTCGGTAAACCCGTTTGAATTTTTTATTGTCCAAACAACTTTTAACTTGATCTGGTACTTTCCCGGCGAATAATTTTTTCCAAGATTGTTCGGGTCTCCCACCGGGTCCACGTTCGTAGGTTTGCCGACGTTTCGATGGCCGAGTCGCCCATCGTCCTCAGGGCATGTCGTTATTCAGTTTTTGGCCGCTTTATATAGTTTGGCCAAGAGGTCAGGTCACGTCTGATTGGTCGGATGCTTTCCGCCTCTTGTTTTGAAAATAAATCCATCAACCGAGACAACGGATACTCCCTCTGTAACGCTTGGAAACCCATTTTGAGGAATATTACGGAAAACAAGAGGCGGAAAGCGTCCGACCAATCAGACGTGACCTGACCTCTTGGTCAAACTACATAAGGCGGCCAAAAACTGAATAACGACATGCCCTGAGGACGATGGACGACTCGGCCATCGAAACGTCGGCACACATACGAACGTGGACCCGGTGGGAGACCCGAATAATCTTGGAAAACAAATTTTAACTTAACTGTTTGTAAAGGTTTCATCATCATTTACATTATAATCACCAAAGTCGGCATGATAGGCGAAGGAAAAGATTATCTAATACTAAGCCTTGTACGGCGCCTGAAATTCATATGTCAGAGGGTCACTTCATTTTTCCGTACTGCTTATGGTTTCCGAAGAAGATCTGGTACCTGAACAGTTACACAGCTGGAATGAAGCTTAAGAGGAACATTATGCGAAGTTTAAGATAAAGTATTATGAAAAGAAAATTTTGGTTTTATGATTCCAGCGAAAATATATTCGTATCCTATTATATCCTTGAGCATGCTGGGGTCCATTCATCAAGCTTTGGCCATTTTCCACTTCATGCTTCCCTGTATATTCATGTATCGGTATGTACGTAATTGCTTTCTTTGTGGGTTTGAAAAATCCAAACAAATTTGAGCAAGACAAATTTAATATTACATACTTTTATGAAAGCTTACAGAGTCTCTTGGAGGGTTGCACAAATATCATCGATTTGGTAACCTGTGACGATGATGATGATGACTATTTAAACATAAATAATATGCAAGGGATATTAGGAAGAGTGAAAGTACGCAAGGAATTAATAAAAGAGTTCGATTTGCGGATGATGAAGACTTACTTAGATGTAGTTATCATTGATTACTCTATTAAAATTAGTGTGATAGCATTCGGTTGAGAATAAATGCAATAACATTTTGGATTTTGACATTTTAGAGAAGGAAGAATTTCAAGATGGTCAAAGTACGAGAGGTAAGGGCAGACGATGAAATGTTGCGTTAGGCAACGAAACATTCAAATGAAGGTTGATGACTAGGACAGGGAGTGAAGAAATTTTAAGAAAAAATTGGTTGAAAACCTTGATATGTACCGTGGTTTTGTGCGGCTTGGTCATTAAAGGTAGATGACGGGCTAGAATTGAAGATTTTTTAAGATAACAGAAGAACGGGAAAGGTAAAATGCACGGTTAATAAAACAAATAAAAAAGTACTGGATATGTAAGAGAGGAGAGAGGATCGTTGGGAGAAATCCAAAAGAAGCATAAATGGTGGATTCAGAGCATTTTGACTGGCGATGGAATGTTAAAGACGGCCATAAAGGGAAGGACGTTAGGAAGTTAGGTTAAGGGAGGAAAAGGATTCCGGTATTTTGAATAGAATGAAGGGAGATGGAAAGTAAGCAGGATTTATGAAGAATAGGGTAGTTTTGGGTGTCGTATGGTATCCTGTTCGACTAAGCCAAGAAATGCATTGAAGTTAGGTCGGTCCAAAACCTTCCTTTTTACAGTAAACTAAAAATTAATAATAAGTAAGAGCGTAACCATAGACACACTAATGTCCACATTGCCGTTTGCCCACAGAAACGTCGTCCTTCATGATTCCGGTTTTTTTCCGGACTCCAGAATGCGATTAAGTCGCTCGGAAGAGGAAAAAAATGGTCCTTTCCTTCGTCACCCCCATCCTTTACCCTCTAATCCGAGACCATATTCCAGGACCGTGAGACGAGGGGAGAACAGGGAATTCAAAAGGGAGGACGTATGGTCCCCTCCAGGCAGAAGAGGACGGATCGATTATCCACTCAATCCAACTTCTCCAGCAACACCATCCACACATCAGCTTCTCCAACTTTCTTTTTTTATTTTAACTTTTTAGGACATTTTCACGCCTTGCAAAATCTTCCCTCCATCCTCCCCCTTGCCAAACCCATTATTTAGCCACGCCGCACCACACTACTCATCCCCCTCCCTCGCCCGCGCCATCGCATTTGGATACCCACCTCCCAGCCCAAGTATATCACTCCGTAGGAGAGGGCACTGCCTTTTACCCATCCATCTATCCAACAATCCAGCTCTAATGCGCTCCTTTTTTTTATCTCGTCGTGCTGGTAACCAAGGTTTCGCATGATAAAAAATTCCGTACGATCCCCATTCACCGTCACGAATGGTGATTTTTATCACTTTTTCCACATTACGGGATGGTGAAACACAATGTGATAAACGGTAAACTGGGTTCCAAGATATCTAAATCACAATGTTGATGATAGGCAATGAAACGTTGCCTAAAATCCTCAAAAATATGGGAACTACATAGTATAAGTACATAGATAGATATTCTTTATTCTCTGACATAGATTTTTTTAGGTGACTATTTATCAGACGGGGTATCACGTAGGTTTTGGCAAAGAAAAAAGAAACGGGGATCACCTCTTTCATCCTCAATAAATTGCACAGTGTCAGGCGTAACATGGTGGAAATCCTTCTAGATGAAAGAAGACACTTTGGTTTTTCCACATGGAGTATTTTTATTACGACCTAGGTTTCGTTACAGCGTAACATCTTCCGGTGACCTGAAGATGTTACACTGCAACAAAATCTAGGTCGTGATAAAATGCTCTAAGTGGAAAAGAAAAGTGTCTTCTTTCATCTTCCATCCTCCGTATAAATGTCAAACATTCTCAATATGATTCCACTTGAAACGCTGACACACACTCCGCGAAAAATTGTGGAATATCTTCAAAGAAATGAAGCTGAAAAACCATATTAACGATGAAAATTTTATGTAATGAAAAAAGTAAATAATTCTTTATAAGAAAAGTTTTTTTGAACAATAAAATCCATGTGAACGACTGCCAATCGCTCTTACGGAAAGGAAATCAAATAATTGAGTCAAATGAAAACCCTTATAACCCAACTTAACACTTAAACGCCCCTAACCTGAGGAACGCGAGTTAGTGGTGATCACTACCGTAATTTAAAGGTGTATTCCGCGTAACATAATTTATATACTTATATTGATTACAGTACAGTTCTGTGTCTGGGCCTGATGTACGGTGTTTTGTCCAAGGTCTCTGTCATTTACTCCTAGTAAAGCTTATTTTCAAAACACTTCTTCCGATGATCTTCTCTACTTTGTGGATTTTGATCCAAAATACTGCCATGATGGCTTAACGGTTCAACCTGCTCAATCTGTCAAATAAAACTTTGAAAGCGCTTCATTATACGTTAGTAATAGTTAATGCACAAACTCAAATAGTGGAAATTATTTTAAAAACCCGAGTCACGTTGAACTAAAACTGGAACATTCACATTTCTAACAAATCATAATCAATTCACATACCTTCATCTTCTAGAAGATTGTGCCGTGTATTGCATTAAACGATTTTCCATTTTTTTTCGAAACTAGGCCAGCATTTTTATTTAATTTTAACTTGCGAATACGTGACTTTCATCAAAATCGGCATTAAGTTATTTTTTCTAACCAGGATCGAAGTCGCCGGATCACTAACCAGTAATCGGTTCCCTTAGTAAAGAGAGCTATGAGAACCAATCCATCTTTCACACAAAACCGACAGATAAGTAAGACGGTCCGCCACAGTACGGTGAGTTTTCCGTGGCACTTTGGTTTGCTGTGAAAGTTGCCAAAAAGTGCGCAGCTAATGCGCCATGCCTTTGAAACCACAAGTCGTGCTTCCTTGCTAGAAAGGCGGACATAATCCAAGATAACAGTTTGGGAAGTGGTTGGTGTTCTATTACAAATCATCAATCCAAAAGAATCTTATGTACGAAAATTTTTCATGTTACAGGACGATAGATTTAATACAATATTAGAACCAGACAAGTAAGTCAGAAGTTTATCATCGCAAAACAACGAACGAGACATAGTAATCGGTGGAAATTTTAATGCCCAAAAAATTTATTGTAGAACATATAGCTATAAATCAAGTGATAGAGACAAAGATACTTGCGGGTCGCTACTGCGTACATTCACTCAAGATACGGTTCCAGAGCTACTCAAGGGCTTAAAGTGTGCGAGGCATGGTCGAGTCTAAAAACTCTTGCCCCAAATCCCCAAAACCTTAGCGAATGAATTCGATTCGAATATTCAGCCAGTCCAGTCTATCCTTCAATCATCTCCTTTTCTCCCCCTCTACCATGCCATCTCCTCACTTCTTCCTTCTTCTTTTTCACTTTCTTCTCCCCGTTTTGTTTAACTGCAACAAACCCCTTTTCACAAAGAACCAATTACTGTGATATCATCCAAAAACATCGTAAAAATACTCTATATCCAATGAAAAAGCACTGCGGTGCAGTTTTTTTTAATTGTTAAAATATTACACCAAAACAACCTTTCATTGGTGTGCAGTCATATTTCCCCAGAAATGAAAGTTTTTTGACAGTGATTTTTTCGTGAAAACTAAATAAATCACGGCAGAAAAATTTATCCCAGCTATCCTTTGACCTGGAAATCAGAGTTCTGTACGATCACAGGTTCTATATTAGTTTTGAATGGAGTAATTGATGTCGTTTTTTTGTGAAACATAAATACAATCGAGGTTTACATTTGACCTATTGCTGTACATCATCGTTCATATTAATGGGACGTCTGAATCCAAATTAGTTGAGCCCCAAGCATATTTAGAGTTTGCTTTTCCTAATGGCTTTGCTACTTAGTTATGCAACTTCACTGTGCTTCAGTGTTTGTTTATTCATTGCTTCCTTAAGGGTACCTTCAGGTGTAGTCGTTTTCTTACCTCTCTGTACAAAAGAAAGGTCCAATCTGGAAATGAAGACCACGTCAATCTCTTTCACGGAGTCAATGCAGAGCATGGTAGATCATCGTTATTTGCCCTTCAGAGCCATTTATTTAGACATGGTTAATGACGTCGACATAGCAGAGTGTACTGCGATAATACACAGGTGGAACATTTAAATTCTAAAAATTAAATTATAAAATTTTTCATATTTTTACGGAAAGAATAAGATATTCATTTCTCGCCTTTATAATACTATATGATCACTTTGATACTAAACTGAATGAAAAACCCGTTGCTTTATAGCCCAGTTTAATGGTTTATTACTAAAAATGGTGAGCAGTAATTTAGAGTGTTCGATGTTGAAACGCAAGACGGAAAGAGAAACTTTTTGTCAATGTCAAATCTCTCTTGGAAAGGAAGAGTACGGGTCTTAAATATAAGAAGGGCCCTGAACCCATGGAATATATAACTCTCTCGAAGATTAAGAAAATCGAGATACCGAAGACGGCATAATTATAACGCAACAAAAACCAAGACAATATTATGGAGAATGGAAGCGAAATATTGACAGTTGATCATGGATATAAATGACAGAGTTTCGTACGGAATTTTCTCTACCCTTTCATACTCGTGTGTGTGTGTATATATATATATATATATATATATATATATATATATATATATAGTCACTTTCTTGTAAAAGCCACGAACGTGCGCAATAAAATTCACTAAATAGTCAAAGCAAACACAGAAACTAAAACATATACATATATATATATATATATATATATATATATACGCACTTATATTCTTATATATATTATACTTATATATAAATGTGTTTCATATGAGTATATTTTTTCCTGTGACCACACAGGCCTTACTTTATGAACACGCCTTGTATGTATTTTCAGATTTTTTACCCCCTCCCTCATTTAGGAAGAGACGACGGGAAAAGCCCCTCACCTCTCTCCCATTTGTTTTATACTCATTTGTCCTCCTTCTCTTATGGAGACATATACAGGATTTTAACGTGAGGAAAGAGAGTGCGACTCTGCTAAGTAATACCCAATAGTATTCTTATTATTAAAAAAAGTAGTTGTACGGTTAAGGTAGTTTACGAGGAGTTGTCATCTTAGAGCTGCAGAAATTCAATCGTTTCACGCAATATGGCAGTGAATGAATACATGATGAGCACCCTGGATTACAAAGTGCCATCCTTAAACTCCATATTCTTCTTGATCTTCCTCATTCTATTGGAAATAACTATTACGTTACTTCATACACCATGGTAACTCAACGTTTTCCACTCTTTCAGTCTTCAACATTCTCCACTCAATATCTAATGAATCAATTATTACCTCAATAATGATAAAAACACACGCCCAATTTTTCTAAGGAAATAAGCAATTTACAATATATATTTCAGTTACCGTTTCTTCTAATGATTACCCTAGCTGCTATTCATAAAAAATTACTCTACTTACTAATAGGTTCATTTTAAGAAATTTAAAAAAAGGAATAGAAAGATTAAGGTACCAATATTTTACATTATTTCAACACAATTATTGTTGTCTCAATCGAACTAAACTTTCCCTATTATAAACATAACAGTTTCAGCAAAAACTTTGTGGAATTCTTTTCATGATGAAGGTAAAAAAAAGAAACTTTACACTTCCACATAAAGATTTAATATTTCACGACCATGGTTTTGATGCTGCGCATCATCATCATCAGGTAACCCTCACCTTTATCTGTGATATTTAGAAAAAGTGTTCTCTTTGATTTAGGCATTGAAAATTTTCCTTTTCTCTTCTTCAAGGGGAATGGCGAGGGGTGGTGTGCTCCGTGTGACCCCAATTTGTACCCACAGCCGCCTCTCTAACCCTCGCTAACTCCACGAAAAGAGGGTGAAGCGAGGAAAAGATATTCGAGGTCGAAACGACTTTGGTGCGCATGGAAAAGGAAGTGAGGGTGGAGGCAGGAACGGGGCAGGGTGTACAGGAGGGTGGGAGGATTTCTCGCGATAGGATTAGTGGACCGGAATTGACGGTGTGCGAATCCCACTACCGGAATTCTTCCAGAGCCAATTTGCAGGATTAACTAGCTTTCGCCGCGGTTCCACCCTTTTAACTCCCTTGCGTCGGGCGGTGTGGCTCAATGTATGAGTTTCACGAGCACCGCGACCGTGGCCTATGAGATCACTTTATAACATGAAATGCCATCAAAGCCGTAAGTGCAGCTAGGCTAATTAACGTAACGTCATATCCGAGGACCGCTAAAGGGTCTGTGATATACGAATAATACAAGGAAGCCCTCCGAAGCGTTGATTCGGATTTCCTGTGTGGTCGAAATAAGACCGCTCGCTAATATTGCCTGTCGGGCCAAAAAATGAATACGCAAAGATAGGCATTCGATCAAAAAAATTCAAATTTTATCCCAAAAATGTACCGCTGAGCTGGTAGATATCTGACAGTCAAAAATGGAAAGAGTCTGAACCGCGCTGTGACCTCAAAATGTCTATTTTCCACCGCTCGTTGCTTGGGAATGTTTGAGGTTTCCAAATTAATCCGGTGACATGACTTTTTCCTTTGCCATAGGAAAAGCATAAGGGTTAACTTTGAGTGATAAAAACTATATTTGCTATCCAATTTTGGGAAATGAAACATATTTACATCTCACCCTCAACGTCATTGCTGTCCTACTCCTAGAAAGAATTCCGATCAGTTCGGCAAAAAACGTAGTTGATGCGACGCTCAATCGTAACAAGCCTACAAACACAGTAAATAATCGAAAATGATAACTAAAAAAACTATGACACATTCATAAACAAGCAAAATTTGAGATATTACAAACCACAAAACCAATCTTTTAAATTCTCAAAACCCTACGTCTCGTGGCCATTTTATGCAACAGAAATTTTCGGCATAGTTGAACCCGCATTGCTATTTCCAAACCCGAATTTAACGGATCAGTCTCCCGTATGATTACACGAAGCTTTATTTAAGTAGTTATTAATCATTTCATAACACCAACTCACAACCTTGAAGACTTCAAATTTGGATAGATATTTAGGAGTGTAATGAAGCGAGAACGGCCCAAATCATATGCGACTATTATTTAAGTGACCAGCATTCATTTATCATATATTATCTCTTCCTTAAAATTAAAAAAAAGAACAAAAATTTCGATAAAAATAAATGACCATAGACATCCAGTCAATATTTTAGGATTTTTAAGCTCACATGCGACGAATATATGCCACAAGGATTGTTCAGTTAGATGAAATCCTTGATTTGGCTTTCTAAGCATGAATTTTTAAAATTTAAAACTGTTTCCTCCCCTGTTTCAGAGATTGTCGAATCAAAAGACATCTTTATCCAAAAAAAGGCTTTCCGAAAAGTTATTTGCTCAAAAAAAAATTTCATTTGGAGCGACAAATACTCACAAAAATGATCGCAATGGATTTCATTAACAGGAAATAATTCTCATGAAATGAATCTCCCTTAAACTCGGACAATTCATTCAGCGTTTCTGTGTGACAATCCATTCAATGAATTGCCGTCACCGTCTTTTGAAATAAAATCAAGTGAAAACATCTTTAAATAAATATTTGGTAATTGAAAAGGATTGAGCTTCCATTTGTATGGGTAATTCAATGATCGAAACCTGGCATTCTGACACACTTACCATCACTTAAACTTATTAGAGAGACAACGTTATATCCTAATGTGCCGCAAAACGCACGACATTATTGGGCTACATGGTTGCCTAACGTTTAGGCGCCGGCATATTTTTTCCGCATTGGTGAATTGGTTGGAATGACCATGGTCAATTGGAGGATAATGTGCCTAATGATCAACCGTGGTCTTTGACTAAGACCATTCTCCCAATATTTTCTAGAGATATAAGAATTGTAATGTTTATCAATTTCCACACTTAGCGAGGAAGTAGAACCACCTTCAGTTCGACGAAGAGGGCAATTATTTGGTCAAAACGCGCATTTTAAGTTCGGTTGCTTTTTTAGATCATCGTTAACAAAGACCAAAGACACTTCGTGACGATATTGCTGTGAATAGCGTGTGTTCCTCATAAAATTGATGTTAAATCGCTTGACTGACACTTTCTCCGTTGGAGGCCGTATCTGTGTCACCGTGCGATTTGGTATGTCGGCCACTAGCGAGGGAATAACTTCCCCGAAACCCGTTGCAGATGACCTATCAATGCGGGTCTCCTTTACTCTGGAATCAACAATGAGAATCCAGAAAACGTTCCGACCTGATGAGATCATATAACTGTGTCCTGTGGTGTCTTCACTGCGGATATAATTTCTCATAATCAGCTACAGGACATGAGCGAATGTGTAGCAATATTTTTAATGTAAATTAGCCGACGTGTAATTTATATTTATTATGTAATAAGTGTATAATCTGAGAATATTTTTAAAATATATATAAAAATATGTAACGTACGTTCAAAATCAAGGCAATTAAACTTTCCGCGGCGCTCCTATTGTTGGAGTGGGACATTTGGGAATTTTTTCATTTCGCGGGTTTGGAGAGTCCGATTGTCAAACTTTTTTTATTATGTTGGCATAGATGCCCCTGAACTATAATAAAACTTTCAGCCGTTTTCATTGTGGACTTTGTCTGTGAGAGCCCCTAAGGTTAGACGTGTTTTATGAGCTCGGCGATTTTCGTTTGTTAAAAGAAATGGATCAAAGAATTTGTCTCAAATGTTGCGTAAAAAAATAAATAAAGTGTAACAAAGTGTGTGAAATGTCTACAAAGGCCTAAAGTGAGTCTGCTATGAGTAAATTAAGAGTTTACGAGTGGTATAAGCGTTTCCAAGAAGGCCGTGAAGACTTTGAAGATGACAAACGCCCTGGACGCCCTAGCACATCAACAATCGATGAAAACGTGGAAAAAGTGAAAGAAATGGTTATGAACGATCGCCGAATCACAATTAGAGAAGTCGCTGATGATGTTGGAATATTGATTTGATCATGTCATGACATGTTTTCTAATTTTTTGGGTATGAAACGCGTGGCAGCACAATTCGTTCCACAATGTCTTTTGCACCTCGATAATGCACCAGCTCTCTCATTGATTGTTCGTAAAATTTTTTCCAAAAACATTACTTAAACAATGCCCCAGCCTCCATATTCGCCAGATATGGCTCCGTATGACTTTTTCCTATTTCCAAAAATTAAGAGAACCTTGAAGGGCCGTCGTTTTACAGCCGTAGATGACATTGAAAGCGCATCGCTGAAAGAAATAAAGGCTATCTCAAAGATCGAGTTTGAGAAGTATTTCGGGGATTGGAAGAAGCGCTGGCATAAGCGCTGGAATAATCTCCAGTGGGGACTACTCTGAAGGTGAAAACATCAGTGTATAAGAATAAATAAATACTATTGTCCGAAAAATTAAAATTCCCGTTAATTTTTGAACACCCTCGTACTCGTTATTCCTTAAATTATCTCAAAGGTTAACGCATTTTAATGTAGCTAAGTTCTCAAGGGTCAAAATTGAAAATAGATATTTACTGAAAACTCAGCAAATAATACAGGATAAACTAATTTTTTAGGCTAAAGACAGAAAATATAGAATTAAATTGAAAACATAAAACACATCACTTAAATGGGTAAATGAGTGAGTGAATGAGAATAAATTAATTTTTGCATTAAACTTGAATATCTTGAAGAGTAAAATTAACATTACATACAAATAATATAGAAAGAGCGATTAAAATCAGGAATCATTAGTTGCTATTGACAATATATTTTTGTTTACATTGACAATATTGTCTAGAATGTAATCGAGGAAGAAAATTGATGGGGTTGTGCTAATTAGAAGGTATTTTCTTCGGTTGTAAAAATGATCCGAAACATTATGAATCCCACGCAGGAGGCAAAGAATACAAAACAACGGGGTGAAATATGAACGGAAGGGAAGCACTACAAAGAAAGGTCGTGGAGCCTTAACCGTAGCCTTTGCTTAAAGCTATGAGAGACACACATCTATATGGATTCATGAAGAATTTAAGGGGATACAGGAGACCTATATCAAACTAATTCCCTGATTACTGACTTTTGACGAGGAATACTATGGTAATACCCCATTATCTTTCCAATGATATCATTTCCCATTTCATATTGGCAAATAGGGTTTCAGTTTCTTATTTGTATGGTAATAACGGCTTCACGTTTATTGATGATATCAAATTTATTTAACGACTAAATTCTTGCCTTTAGCATGTTAAGCAGGTCCGATAAAATTAGTACTGTTTTTGTAGTTCTCATAGATATGTACTACACCTATAAAATGCGACATTTCAAATGAAGCGTGTACGTCACTTTATAAACACCAGGTTTTATTAGAATGCAGGTATTCTCTCGCAATTAGGACCATAGTATTTCTTACAAGAAATTCATATAGAAATAAATAATTATCCATATCGCGAAAATGACTCTCTTTCTCTCATGACATGAAAGTGTCAGTGAAGTGTGAACATGTCAGTTTCACTTAGGCAGAAATTATTTCATTCTGAAATTAATTTATTATTTTTTAATAGTTTTGTACAAAAATTGTACTCGAGAAATGAACAAGAAAATTTTTCAGAAAAGAGGAGAGCCGTAAGCATGCAGAATAGATTTATTTATTCTAAAATAGAATATTTTGGGTGTCAAAAATCTTTATCAACGAATTTAAAAAGTACTTTTTCTAGCAGATATCATTTAAGAAGATTTTCAAGCGTTGTTTAAAACAATATCCCCAAAATGACCAACATATTCAAGAGAAGGTGCAAAATCAGACCCTCCTGAAGAACTAATAATTTTACCCGCATCAAAAAAATAAAATTTTGGAAATTTTAAATGAATTTAGATTCAGTATACGTTTTCATTTGCTCCCTACGGTCTTCTTCTCTTGCACACGAAATTAGCTTCAAACTGAATTGAAAATAATGCAACTGAGTGCAAATTATTCGACCAAAATTTTATAAATCCCATGTAACTCGCGTCGATTAGAATATGTTTCTGGGATTTATGGTTTTCTCATCCACCTCTTACATACCCAGTTTAACCTTAATCTTGAAAATCAAATATGCGATGAAACAATTTTTTAATCGACATCCATTACTACGTGCTACACTCTTTCACAGATGTTCCAAAACGTCAAAGATTTCCACTTATTTTATCTACCGTAAAAAATGAAGAATTCTCTTTTAATAATTAAAAACCGCTACTTCCTTAAACGCTTTAGAGAGAAATGACCATATAACAAAGTCTCACTTCATTAAAGGGATGTTTTAACCATTACTAGTTACAACATATTGCTAATGATGTATTTTCATATAGAAATGAAAGAGTAAAAGTTTTTATTAAAACCAAGGTGTTATCAATTATTTTTTGCAAAAAAACTATCTGGTTTATGATACATTATTTCAACTTGGTGCTGAAGAATATCAATCAACAAAATACTGTTTGTTTTTGTGATTTGTTTTTCGTTATTGATGAACTTATAAGAACACATATTAATTCATGATTTTGATGAGTCAGGACAACACGTGAGTATAATTCACCAACACACGCAGTAAAATCAACATCAGAAGCATTTTTATCTTAAGTAATAAACGAGTATGAAAAGTGTGAACTTTAAAATAGTGGATGTCATAAGCGGCATAAAAGATGTAATTTATTTGACAGTTATGGCATTTGCATTTTATATGATAAGTGTATTTGCATTTTTTTCTCCTAACTCCCTCCTAAAGTTTTCCTACCTTTCATACGATTTGTGAAAAAGCATTGATTTAGACGCCACACTGAACATGCAAGTGGCGTGACAATTGAGTAAACTACGTAGCAGCTGTAAAGTATTTCATGCCAGGCATTTATTACAACACCAGAAGAAAAACGATGATAAGGACTACTCAAAAGGACGAAGGGTATTGGATTGTTATCACATATAAATAAAAGAAGACGACTGCCACTAACAAGAAACAACTTAAAACACTCTTTGGTATGTTCATTTTTCTGTTGGAATAAGCCTGGAAGGACGGCAACTACTTAAGTCGCTGGGGTTCACAATGAATATGGAAGAGGAAACATGAGAGGGGTGCTTTTATGCCAGAGACTATTACCAGACACGCGACATACGAATTAGTCGCCTAATACAATGGTTATGATGGTAACAAGTGCCCAATTTGTTTTCCGAATCCTTTGATAAAATCTAAGTACAGAATCTGCCACAAGAATAATTTGAATGATTTTTCCTGCCAACGCGGACGGCTGGAGTGGGGAAATTTGTAGTGGAAAATGTGGTGGTAGGTCTTGGAAAAGCAACGCAACCTCTCGTGTCAGATGTCTGCAAACCTTTGTATTGTGCGGATCGCTGCTGTGATGGACCCCCTTTCAAGAGCCACGACACGAGTTCAGGATGGCCTATTCCATTTAGTGACGATAAATGATAAACATTTTTGTTTAGCCCGATTAATCGGGTTCGAGAGATGAAGCAATGTCCGAAGGAATAATTTTTCGCTGGCAAAAGATATTTTGGGAAGAGTAAAGAGGAGGTTCACGATGAGGAACACCCTGGATCTCCGTTAGCGAAACAGTTGAGACGAAAATGTGCAAAAAGTGCTCAATTCCGATCGACGCCTGAGGGTCCGAATTTTAGTGGAAGAGTGCTATACTAATAAAACTAAGGTGCCTCGAATTCAGAAGAGTTGGTCATGAGAAGATTGTTTACTCAGATGCCCCTTAAGGTACTGTCGGAAATTCTGAACTCGTGACCGAATGCCTGGAAAACTACAAGGTGGCAATGTTGCCCTAGCTGCCCTACAGCCCCGATGTGGTACCTCCTCTTGAACTTCTACAATAAATGTTTTCTAGGGTTTATTCCACTTACTTTTGGGTCAGAACCTGTACAATCAAGCCGCGTATTTATAGTCGTATCTCACTTTTGGGAGACTCTAAGTGAATTGTTTTTACTTTCATAAAAATTTCCCATGCGAAATCTAAATGTTGGAAGCTTCTGAACTGTCTCCTAAGTCAAACGTCATACCAAAGGAGACTTCTTTTTTCAAAAATCTCAAAGTCCATAAATAACATATCAAAAAGTCTAAAGTGCAATATTCAATGGATACATTTTCAAATTCACAATCTTTGCAATGTTAGAAAAGTATGAACAGTTGGGACGTTTATTACTGTCAACTGAACCTATTTGTTCAAATTACTAGGACTTGTAAACTGGTTCATTTCTGGGAGAAATGACACCCATGAGTAGAGATAAGTTATTTATTACCCTTCTTAGACTCTGAGAAACTCATGTAGTCTAAATTAATCCATAATATTACAAGTTCACTCTAAATCATGTCAACCTTGGTCTGAGGAAATATCCACCAAAAATTATCTTGATCCAAGAATGCAATTTCCTTCAACATCATCGTAATTCCACTCCTTTCCGGAAGAACGATGAACAGCTTTGATATATTTAATGGTATTAGATGTTTTAAGCCGGCATATCTGTGATTCTCCTTGCCTTGGGTCGTATAATAAAAGAAAGTAGGCATAATACCTCACTCTCCATTGTGAACTCTAAAATGGAGTAACCATGCTGACAAACTCCATCGTGGACAAATTGTCCCCTTTGATTGCGTCCTCGCTCTCTCTTCGAAGTGGACGAACGACTGGATGGGAAGCTGGGGAAATAAAAACAAGGGGGAGTGGGTACTGCTTCGGAGGAAGGGACGTCAGTACTTAAAGAAGGAAGTGGAGAGAAGACGTGGTGACACTAAAAAAGAACGCGGACATCATTCTAAGGCCCCCCGGCAAGCGCCTCCTTGTGCTGGCGGTCCGTCGACCATTTCCTTCCAGACCCGATATTGCGACGTAACGACGGCACGATATGGCACTTAAGTCCTTCATATAAGGTGCCGGACGGTCCATTCCGCCCGCGGACGGCGGTTAATCGCCGTTCATCGCGTCCGGGAGGGAATAATGGCCTCCCATTGACGGCCATCAAGGGATAGGATGCGTCTTCCGACGGATAGCCATTCGCCCCACATAGAAGAAAGTGACGGGAGAACGGAGAATCCCGTACAGCCCTCGGAAACAGACTCTGGGCGACTTACTCGGAGAGTACGTATCCTATTTTCACGCTAACGTTTCTTAAGCTTTGCGAAGTGGGGATAAGCGATTTCTGCACCGAATATATGCCGCAAAACTCCACCACTTTGAGGACGATTGTGAATCGTTCCGGATTTTTGGAACATTGGTAGTTGCTAAGGAGTTGTTGACAAATCGAAAATTACATTGTTGTTATTCACAAATCCAATCTTATTAAAATGTGTTTATAATACTTTAATCTAGGCATCATTCTAAGATATGACAAATAATTATCGTTTTAACGCCCGGTTAAACTCTTCCTGATTTATATTAAACATAAAATATTTGTCTGAAAATTCCGCTGAAACGGTTGTCCTGCCGAGTCTCTTTTTTCAATTTATAAATACTCGTAACCGTGACCTAGTGCTGTGTAGAAGCAAAAGGACGCGGTCTGACGCGAATGTCCGAGAATATCGAACGATACATCGCGTCTACTACACCTCACTGGATGAAAGACATGGGAATCTTAAAACGAGAATTGTACCCTCCTTCCACGATCCCCTGCTAATGCTTCAATGCACTTTGAAGCGTGAATCGGCAGGACACGAAATGCTTCGAAGGGTATGAAACGGACCACACCTTGGGATTACCAACGTGTTGGACATAGAAATCGAATATATTAATGATAGTAACCGTTCAAATAATGCTTTCGAGAAGTACTAATAAATACGACTCTTGCGGGTACCATTACAGTCAATGATACTTGAAGAGACAAATTTAACCAATGACTTCATCGCACGCGGCCTACCCGCGGGGATGCTGTTGCATATTGAAGATACATGTTGTGGGTCGCTGCGGCTAATATATGAAACTATAATTACAATTCAAACAAGCTTTCTCCTAATAACCAGCATTTCATTCCTTTTTGGTGCATCAAACCCACCATTTTCCAATCGACGACATGGAATATAATAAGTTTTTCATTGAAGAAAATTTCTGCAGCCCAAAAAACACTGTGTATTTTCCTTTTTTGGTCAACATACACTATTAAATAAAGCCTCAAAACGGTTAAATTTAGTTCTGTGCGTACATTTTTCTTCATTTGGTCAATCAATACAATGTTAATATACCATTCTACTACCATGGATCTTTTAACTCGAAGAGCTGATATATTTTCGCTCTGAATGTTCCATAACTTGGCGGGTTAAGCCTAGTTTTCGAGAAATGTTCCTTAAATTTAAGGGAATATATTGGTTTATAGAAGTTTCTAATTTCCTAATGCTTCCGGTTATAAAAAAATTATATTCACACATTTATTATGAAGACACTGAAAATATTTTATTGGGAATAGTGGTGAGTGATATGGATTATGTCTGATGACGTATTGACACGTATTTTTCGACTCTGCTGGAGCATTTTCACTTTAAATTGATAGCATAAAATTATCGATTGATTAAAAAATAAAACTGCATTGGTATATTTTCAAATTTAAAGAATGAACATTGAGACGCGCGAAAAACATATCGTTGACTTTTACAAAAACAGCGGACGTGCGAAAACAGGCACTGTAAAACGGATTGGTCAAATATATAACGACTTAAAACTGACAAGAAGCATAAAAGAATGTATTCTTAAGACAGGGAAATTTACATTCAAAAATCACACGTTGGAAGAATTATTCAGAGGTAAAACCAAAACCAATTACAAGAGCTCCTGATAATTATTTCATACATTAATGAGTTACGCATAAGACAATGCATACGTATATATTTATTTGCTTATTTATCTATCGCCTAAAACACGCGCAAATAAATGACTGAACCGAAGCGCGAGAACAGATGACTGCCACATTGAATGTACGAGAGCAACAAACAAATTTACCTTTATTCATACCGTACTTACGCATTATCGTGAGGATATTGAAATATTCTCGCCAGTGCTGCCATTTTATGTCGATATAATGATATATTTTTTCACATACCAGGTTTAACGGCCTAACGTCACTGGGCTGAACTAGTCCTTTCACCTCGTGAGAGTTTTGGCTTTGGGCAAGAGCGGCATCGACCAGGGCGGAGCCATTAGATAGAAGGAGCGGAGGCTTTTCTAGTGCTCTCACGAGATCGACGGGCCGGGAAATCTAATGAAAAAGTGAGAGGACGAGGGAGAAAGCGCGCGGGGGTTGAGGAGGGAGTGATGCTGAGAGGAAGTGAAGTCATGTCTGCGGCGGTCGGCGTTCTGTCTGTATGACCTCCAGACAGATGGGTCGAGAGCGGTTCCGGCTTTGTAAACAACCTTTGCTTATGCGTGTGGACCATTCTTGTTTCCATTTTTAACGTTCGTTTATCACCGGAGAACTCGGATCCGAGAAAGTTGGGGCTACTGATCCCGGCCGCTGAGGCATTATTCTCCGCGGAACACATGCTCTCAGTCTGGCCTTCCCCCACCGCTCTTCGGCTTTATTTTTTTCCCTCTTCCATTTTTTCATGCGCATCCTCGCTCCAGTTTTATCCATGTTCTCATACTCCGTGACGCTTGTTCAAGTTCGTCGATTTCCCCATCCGATCACAGTCGGAGTGTGAAAACACACGCGAACATAGAAAAACGCCATTCCTGACACGCACCATCTTGTTTATCTGTAATGCTATGACAGCCATTGTTGACATGAATTCAACATGGAGAAATAAACTGTAAACAAATTGATAAAGGTTTTATTAATGGAGAAAAGGATATATTACCATCACGGAAACGATGAAGGAAGAATTAAATTAACTGATTTAATTTTAAATGAGTTTTCATTGACCTAAGCCAGCAAACAATAAATATATCAAAGTTTAAAACGCTTTGAAATCTCGATTATTAAATCAATTGATTAGCTGAATAACTATTAGTTTCTATGAATGATGCCTAAATTTTCCATAGAATGATTACCACGCAGAAAATATAGAAAAATATTCCAATAAGCAGATCAAAATTGAAATCATTTAAGAGAAAAGAATTTTCTCTAGACCTCATACGACACTTGGATTTTGGTCGTGGGCAGCAATGGACACAAATACCACGAAATTTAATTTCAATGAAAATGCAACCGACGCGTCGCGTCGGTCGGTTGCATTTCTACTCGTATCGGTGCATTGGAATTCAAAATTTTCACGTTCCATGTTTAGCGCCTGATTCAAACCTGATTCAAATTCGTTCGATTTGTACATGTCACTTAGATTACAACGCAAATGTTTAAAATATTTCGGTGTTGAAGGAGATGATAATCATTTAAATGTATGAGTACAAATAGCATTAAAATAAATAGTTTTATGCATTAAAATACTAAAAAAATACAATCACAGAGTAGACATATCACTATTGTCAAACAAGTACTCGTACTATGGCTGAGGTAGTGTCAAAGAGTCCATGGCGTCACGGAGATTGGATCAGCAGGTACCAAACGACAAACAAAAGATAAAGGGGATATTCCACATTAGAAAGTTATGAGCAGTGAGATTACTGGTATCACATCGTTGGTGCGTTCCTTGTAAAACCAAAACACATAAATGTTGCGCCTGCTTCCAAGATTATCTGTTTTTTGTGCAAATTTTACTAATTTGGCCTAAGTCGGAATACATCACATTTTGGCCTTTCACATCGGACTATTAACAGAGAAAACAATGAAAACGATTGCAAACACCCAAGCCTTAGGTAAAGGAAATCCCACCCAGGCGGGAATCGAACCCGCGACACTTGGATAGAGAGACGAGGACGTCATTCCGCCGCCACCGAGGCCGGCGAGCTCAGTTAATTATTTCAGTTAATCTACAAATAACCAAAAAAGTCAACCAATAAAAAAACCTAAAACCTAGACAGTTACCAATTGACAAAAAAAATAATCAAACAGAAAACTTATCTGATCGAATAGATAAGAGGGTAGATCTTAACTAATACTAAGATGAATGACTGCAAAATCTACACCTTTGGAGTGGTGGAGAGAGGAGGTTCCTTATTTGGCCTGTAGTTTTCCCAAAAAAATTGTAGTTAACGAAGAGTTCACGATAACTTCAATTGCAACCAAAGAAATACTATTTACGTCAAAATTGTGAGCAAATATTATAATATATCCAGAAACAAATATACGTCCATGGACCAATTTAACATTGGTCATATTAAATCCGGTAAAGTAGAGTAAACATTATCAGCGATAAACTCTAGAAATATCGAGAACATTAATTTAGTACGAAAATATAATGAAAAGATAAAGAGTAAGGTGTTCCTTGTATTTAGTTAAGATATATTTAGAACACATGGCAAGGATCTTTGATAAATGGGAATAAAAGTTAACTATGAAATTAGATCGTAAGAAAATTAATTTCAGAGAAAATCTGGATGTTTTTTTTTAATTGCTACGAGAAGAGAGTTAAGGGCATGACAAGGGTATGTTGAAGGAATTACGATGGGAATCACTTTGATTCACGACGAAAGTGTACAAGATTTGAAAGGATTTTAGAGGGCACATACGTATATACTTGCCCGTTCGGGCAGTCAATGAACACTTCGGACACCTCTGAGTTTTCTTGCAGCACTCAGCAAATATATTATGGTGCCAAAATACATTTATGGTGTTTTATTTGACTACCGGTCCCCAAACAATTTAAATCAACTTAAATACGAAAATGTAATCAATCGGTCAAATGCACGCATCTACATATATGCATGCTGTACATACATGTATGTGCATTAGTGTGTTTGTGTATGAGTAAATATATATTTTGGTAAATGTATAAACTTATATTTCTGCGTGTTTTGCGGGTGCCGTAAAATCCTCCCGCACCAAGCCCCTTGCGGTGCCTAGCAGGGCATGGTGTAGGTGCAGATGAAGTACGTTTGTTACAAGTTAAAAACATTCAGCTAGATTTTAGCTAGCGTGTTAAAAAAACGGGAATCGAACCAGGGCTCTCGAGTTAACAGTAAAGCACTCCATTCACACACGCCTACTACAATTTAACAGGCTTACAAATATATTATTTCACAAAAATATTTTATAAAATACTGGAATAGGTCCTTGAAAATGAGCAATGTTAAACTATCAAGATTGTTCTGCTATATATATGAGGTTCAGATACCATTAAATATTCTAAAGAAATCTACGGTGAAAGAGAGTTATACCGGCGACCATAATGCATCGTCAAATATTGAATATTAAATTTTATTCCTCTCCCCAGATCATTGATTTGACTTCAAAATGTCGATGTTCGACAATTTTTTTCCCTTCCATACTGATAATCTAACGCCAAATTCAAAGAAAACGGCTTCCTTCTTCTCTATTTGCCTGCTTTTTCATTATATCACGACCATAGTCGGATTTATGAGGGAAAGGAAAGAGACGCGCCGCTGTGAAAGCCCATATAGGGAGGAAGCCTCTCAATTTGGCAAGTCAACCCTCCTCCTATCCCCCTCAGCGACGATGGTCGATTTGGGAAACAAATTTTTTATTGAGTTTTCTTCTCCTAATCGCAAAAATGCGATATTTATACGAGCCACCTCAACGCATTCACAGCAATTTTGCTAACGATATCATGTTTCATCCTGAATCGTGCGGACGAAAATGAAATTAAATATAAAGAATATTATGAGATGATACAGACCCTATTTTTCCGAACTTTAGGAGCCATTATACTTCTCGATTACAATGAAGGGTTAAATATGTTGGTAGAGGTCAACATATTATGAGAGTTTAGAGGCGTTAGAACAAGTGGTGTCTAACAATAGTGATCGCGGAATTCGAAGACGCTCTGTGCGCGTGCACACCGATATGACGACGTTGCGCTGTAGTAAACCGAATGAGAGAAAAATAGCGCGCAACACTTTAAGTTTCAATTCTGGGAAACTTTTACGGAACAATAGTTAAAATTTCACACGATCCAAATTCATAGTAATCAGCAATGCCCTTTTATGCTCAACAGGGAGAGAGGCATACTATATTTGTACTCAAAAGAGAGTTGATGATTCCTCTATGCCCCCTGATGATAATACTACATGCGTCGAATTTCGGGTCGCAAGACTTTTTAACAGTGGTTTTGTAAAATATACCCATCGATAAACTACAATGTATTCTCCATACCAAAAAAGAAAGAAAGATTTGTACTTTTCCAAAGATTTTATTAGATGGTACAACGCGTTTCACCGACTTGCGGCATCATCAGGTACTGATGCCGCAAGTCGGTTAAACGCGTTGTACCATCTAATAAAATCTGTGGAAAAGTACAAATCTTTCTTTCTTTTTTGGTATGGATATTAAATACTTCCACGAAGTGAAGCCTGAAACAATAGAATATATGCAATGTATTCTCTCAAAGTTTCGATGCAACGAGTTTCATTCATCCACGATTCATTGTTTTTTTAATTTAACTGCAGATTATTTACAAAATTTTTTCGATGGTTGCTAAAATTTTCCATCGACGGACAAAAAACGAATTGGAATTATTAGAAAAAAATACCGTTTGATTTCAGTGCAACAAGCAATGGCGCACATTTTAGCCATCAAATATTTCTCAGAATCAACCAGTTCAGTTGGATAAACGAGGACTCCCAATCAGTAGCAAAGGAAAATATCGAACGGATTCAGGCCCTGTGGTCTCGGAAGCCATGCAAGAGTCATCCCCTGACCAATCCATCTCCGAGGCAGTTCCTGGTTTCTTTAATCAGGAGCCTGAACCGTGGAGTAAGCTGAACTAATAGCAACGGGCTTGGGATTCACCGCATAATATGATCGCTGCAGGCAGAGTATACTTCCGCTGGAAAACTATTTTTACGTTCTATAAAGAAGGACCTCCGATAGCGTCCTCTACCATTCATATTCTTGATCCATAACCAATAGCGTTAATGAAATAAGCATCGCTAGGGGCTGTAACTTCATTAGCGTAGAGCTGTAATAATTTTTATTGATCCATTTAATCTCCCCATGGATTGTCATAATGATGAAATGATGAGTATGATAAATCTCCGTCTAATTCTTGATGTTTCGCTTTGAAACCATATTGGAATAATTTTGCATTGTTGTCGCTCAAGGCACACTTGGAACTGCATTACCATATACATCAAGTGCCAGTTTAGGCTACATTTTCACTATCGACGAGTCTATTTTTGGTCATTCACTTTGGTTAGAGTAAAAACCACGATAATAAGTGATTGGATAACTCAACGAATCGTTCCCGATCGTGACTGGGCAACTTTTGGTGAACTTCTGCTTCGGAGATGAACATGAGCCATTTTTCTTTCCGCCGAAAACTCCTGGCGCTGTGCGCACTGATCTGTTCCCGTGCGTATTCTCTCTACTCCAACAATTTGGATTCATAATACAATGAGTTCCCACATTGCGTGTGAATCGGGCTCATGTGAACTAGAGCGGAAGTACCAAATATGATTTCGCACTGGGAACGTGGATTCGGAATATTTCGATCAATTCCCCTACTCGATTTAAGGAGAGATTAGAGCGGGGCGTTATATTTCAAAAACGATAATTTCACTTGCCCCAGCCGAACGCTTTGCTAATTTCAGACGAAAGTGCTTCCATTCCACACGAGTGGAGTTTCACTCACTGATGCGGACGAGACCCCGTAACCCGTATTTCCCCCACGGATATCTCCCGCTCCTAGCCTCAGCGAGGCTCTCTCTCTCGCTCTCTCTCTTTCTCTCCCTCCCGTGTGGACTACTAGTCACGTACAGGGGCGAACACGGGGATTCCCATTTCCGTGCTTGGACTGAAATGGAATTCATAGGCAGGGAAATTTCATCCGTTTACTAGGCCGAGGCCCCACGATCTCTAGTAGATCCACTCTTGCATGTAAAAGTGAAATTAGAGCAAGCATGTGTACAAATGCTTACTCTGCTTACGACCGCTTATTATGTTTTATCTTACCTCATTGAAATATAGTATAATAATTTAAAAACTACACAATTTTAGATGTATATCCATGAAAATGAATTCAAAACCTGTTGCTGGTATAACTTTATAATTAATAGTGGTATATTTATAAAACGACAAAGACCTAATTTTCTACGCATATACTATATATGTTAGGGCATATGAAGAATTGAATGGAACAACATTGGGGAACGCCATTTGTTCCGCCTTAAGAAGGCGATGATTAATTATATGTATGTATATGTATATATATATATATATATATTTATTTATTTATTATATATGATGTGGAAGCACTTACGAGAGCAATATAACTTTTGGACTGCACAATAAAACAAAATAAAATAGATAACACGTAAAATGACACTCACATTGTTGATTGTTTAAGCTTTCGGCCTACTCCGAGGTCTTCTTCTGGTCAGACTTCAGGTCAGTAGGCCGAAAGCTCAAATAATCTTCAATGTGTCCTTTTAGGTGTTATCTATTTTATTTTGTGTTCTATTGTGCCGTCCAAATGTTATATTGCTCTCGTGAGTGCTTCCATATGATATATATATATACATATATATATATATATATATATATATATACATATATATATATATATATATATATATATATATATATTCATATATACACACACACACACCATCGCCTTCTAAACGTAGAGAAAATGGCTTTCTCTAATGTTGTTCTATTCAATTCTTCCTATGTCCCAACACCCATTATGTTTTAATGTAATCTAGGAGTTTTTTTCTCGGCCTTCTTCCTCTTTCTTTTCGAAAAAGGACATCCCCTTCCATTTTATATCATAGAAATTTTAATACCTCCGATCATGCCCGAAAAATCCTCCAACTCTTATCCAATTCCTCATATCTCTGTCAGTAAAAATTAATATCATACACATAGTGCAATAGAGGACAAACGCATTGCTTTACGTTTCTATAGCACGAGCTATCTTCCTCAAAAAAGTACTATAATTTCTTTTGAGGAAGACAGTTCACGTCGATACCTATAATAATGTGTGTATCCTCTTTTGATTTTCAGGTCACTTGCTTCTTTTGGACGCTCTATACATCAATTCTTATCCCCCATCCCTTCTCCCGTATTGACTCCCTCCAATCAACCATTAATTTCCATTTTCCTTGTCAATAGCAAATCTTTTCCAACTCCACCTTTTTAATCTTTTATTTTCTTCCCAGCTCTCTCTCTCTCTCTCTTACTTTCTCTGGAAATATATTCATAATATCTCTTTCTCCCGGTCAATTCTTTTAATTATCATTTTTCCTCTTAGAAGTAATCGTCCTTTTGATGAAAGATCAAAGACCAAGAGTGACGATGAGAATGATCGAGCGACTACTGAGTGATTGGGAGGATCGCAGAACTCCGCAAATGGTTCAATGAATGGTATTCCCTTCGACAAAGCGATAGAGATGGCGGTCGTTTCGAGCCCAAATGGCAGGATAGAGAAAATTACATAACAGATTAAGAGAGGAGTAAAATATTAAGGCACTAGAAAAACGAATAATGACCACGATAAATATTACAGAGTAAAATGACCAAATAAAAAGATTCAGAGCAAAATGAATGCTGAATAATTTTTTTTTTGCATTTTTCTGGGCCGAGATTTGCTCCTTCCGGTGCTGAAAAGGGTAAAACTCTACTTTTCCTGCCAACTAATTCGCGGAAAAGGCCATTTTAGCGAACTTTTAAAAATTAGAAAAAAATCTAAATATGTAAAAAAAGGGTATTCAATACATTTCATTATCACCGTTTAGTGGCAATTAACTAATATTGCTTGAGGCAGTTTAACAATAAGAATTTTTGTTAAAATTCTTATTGGGAAAATTTTATGAATTATATAAAAGGGATTATTATTGCCTCTCATCTGGCATCATTATGATCAAAAGGCATTATTTATTGCGTAATATTATTATAAATAAATGTAGTTAGAGTACTAATCACTAAACAGACTGTATGAGTTTTTTTTACAAAAGAGAGTCTGGAATTTATAACGTTTCGTCTCATTATAAACAGGAGATACGATTCCAAAAAAAATGCGGGGCATTCCGCGACGGTAAGTTTGAACGGAGTCATCCGCTAAATGTGCATAGTAATTATTCGAATGATTTTTTACACTCAATATTTGTCTTATTTTTTTTTGGAATCACAGTCGTATAAGGTCACATCCTCAATCATCACAATCATTTCTCCTTCTCCACCTTCCTCGTTTTTTTTTTGCATTTCGGTCCACTTCACTTTGTCTAGCTTTCTCCGCATCCACATTTCAAATCAATGCCTATCAGCTTGTTTCTTTGTCCATCTTCTTACGCCGAACAAAACCACCTTTCATAAAAATATTTTGACGAGTCCTTTCTTAACATACTGTCTCAAAATCCCTGTCATCAATTCATTCCTTAAAGAAGCTTCTTTGCCCAACGTAAATGCTCCGACTACTTTGATCATTACTCCCGAAAGCTCATGCTCGTGCAATCCAATTTAAAATTTTACTTTGTTAGATTTTCAACTATATATATACGAGTACATTTAACAGCCTATTTATTGGGATGAAGAATTTAAAAGATATTAATCAGGGATTGTGAACAGGTTTCGCAAAGGTATTTATGAACATTTTAGCTGCTTTTCATTTATCGTTGACATTCCGTATTCTTCTGCCAACTTTTGTCTTATTTCTTCATATCTAAAAGGATCTTGTTGCAATAAACCTCGGAATCTTTCCCAATATGCTATTTTTGCTGTAAGAAGTCTTTCTGACACGTCATCGTTTATTAACCACAATATGAGGAAGGGTTGGTGTCGAGATGATTAATTCTTTTAGTTTTGTAGATTACCGAACAATACCGTGTCAGATCGCCAAACTAGAGAAGATGGAGTAGTAAATGCATTTGGGAAAGTATGATAGAGGAAAGGGGCATTAATGGAACATTAGGAAAAGAACTGCGTTAGTAAAACAGGCATTTGCCAGAAGAAAAGGACTGTTGACGGATACACCGAGCAAAAATGTAAAGAAAAGATCAACATAGAACTTTCATATGCAGTAAAGTGCTCTATGGATGTAAAATTTGGTTTTACAGGTAAGAGGATGAGCGTAGGTTAGAGACTTTGAAGATTCAGTTGTGCCGGAGAATGGAGAAAATAAGCTGGATAAGAAGGAAGACAAAGGTCGAAGTTTTCAATACGGTGGGCGAAGAGAGGAAGCTGCTGGAGGAAATCCAAAAGGACAGATAGAGTGGGCGGCTGAAATATTGAAAGGTATTGAATGTTGGTTAGGCCGTGAAGAGAGGACATTTGATACGCAGGGTACAGGAAGGAAGAGATTGGGGTTTTTTTTAGATAGCAGGAAGGCAAGCAGAAGAAGTTGTGAAGAAATAAACAAAGAAAATAGGAAATCCCACAATACTTAGAATAATAAATATTCATTAGAAATCGTCCAAAAACCTACTTTTACACGTAAAATAGGTATAAAATTTCGATCGATTGAAATAATCAGGACTAGGGGGGAGAGAAAATCGCCAAATAACCAATAATTTGTTCATTTTGATGCATGTGCGCAAACTATCGAAATTCGATTAGAAAATGGGATAGTGGCGTTCTCGATGCACGATTATCGATACAATACATGATTGCCTCGTGACTCAATGTCTTTCAGCAGATGCCGCGAAAACATTTCCATTTGCGAAGGTTGTCACGCGAGGTTATATTTATGATCCATTCCTATTCTGAGTTATAACTGCTAGTCGCGGAACTTGGCACCAATCGATTGAGAAGCCTGTTGCTACTGAAGAAATGTATCATAGCGGGCGTAAATATTGGCGAACAGAAAAATATTTGGCTTACGTACTGATGTAGGAGGTCATTTAAGAGATTTTAAGAAGCCACATTTTTCAAAATTTATCTAAATTAGATAGAAAACCAGGTTACCAGTGGAGGATACATGCAATCCGTTGAAATTTTTCCAACGGTGAAGCCTCAATCCAAAATGATTTTAATGCCATTCTGAATAAATGTTTGGATAAACTGGACAAAACAGAGCAAATCTTTTCAGAATTTATATTACTACATTACGGAACTAATCGTTAATATTTGGAGAACATATTTAAAAACAAAATATTCAGGCCAAGGCACACTTTTGCATTGGTAAACGTTTTGTTTTGATTTGATTTGTGTAATAAGGAGGCAGAACGAGGAGATTTCCATACATGGCAGTTGAAAAGTTCAATTCCTCCCGTTTTATCTTACATCCCACTTTGAATTTTAGTGCGGAGTTCTGATAATTATAAGTTTTAAGTTTTTAAGAAACTTTAAGTTTTTTTTTAGAAAGTTTTAAGTTTTTCTAAGAAACTTCTTAAATTAATTTAAAATTAAATTCATTGTCAGGAATTACTTTTCATTTTTATTTAACTGCAAATGAAGACTTATTAATGTCTCATATCTAGGGAATAAAGCATTGTTGATGCTAGTGGAAGCATTGAAAATGAAATTGGGGTAACTACTATTTTTATGGCCATATATATATATATATATATATATATATATATATATATATATATATATATATATATATGGCTTTCAAATCAAAGTAAAATCACGAGTGTACGTGAGAGAGAATAGTATTGGAAATATAAATTGTATAAAATGTAAAAAGCGTAATATTCTTATTTTATTCCCATGGTACATTCTGGACGTAAATAATTTTAATGTTGGCTGAAATGAACGTCAAAATGCCGAGAAATTTATCTTTAGATAGGGCAAGTTTTTCCATTTAGAGATACAAGCCGTACATTTTAAATTTCGAGATGCTTATTAAGAGGCATATATATATATATATATATATTTTTTTTTTAGGTAATCTACCGGTTAAGGTAGGTTTTTGGATGGACCCAACAATCAAATAAACATTTTGTGACTCCCCACCTAGCAAACTAATCTATATCAGGTCCCTCTTCATCTCATATATATATATATATATATATATATATACATATATATATACACACATACATATATATATACATATATATATATACACACATATATATATATATACATATATATATATACACACATACATATATATATATATATATATACATATATCTGTTATCTCCACAAGGAAATCTCTACAATAAATTTTCTACAAGGAAACGTTGTCACAAGCTCGAAAAATGAATTATATAATCTTTTAACTCAATTTATACTTGAAGTAGCAAGAAGGTAATCTTAAGTTGGAGGCTTTTTAGATGTAAGCGTGTAAACGATGAAATCAGTCAAATGAACGGAAAGGAAAACAAAGGAAGAAACACCAGACATTGGGGAAGATAGAAAGGTTGTTGGAAGAAAATCAAAGGAGGGAGAAAAAGTTTTACGAAGCGCTTTGAATGCAATTTACGGTTTCAAGTTGTGCTATATTAGATGAGACGTAGTATTTTAGCGGTGGTGATTCATTGTGTTCATCAAAACCTACCTAACCTGGTAGATCATTACTAATAAAAATACTTGAAGTGCTGCTTTAATACAATAAACTTCATCTTTAATTTTCTCTGCGTCACAAATTTATTAGTGTTGTAATCATGCCTGTGAGGAACTCATGCTGCCGTAGTTCCTCGAGGATTTCCAACTCAGACCTAAAATAGAGGCTTTCGAAAGTAAAGGAAACGGAAAGCTCCATTCACATGTTTAATCGGAAACCAAAGCACGCAAAAATGGGAGGAGGTTGCGACGTACGTCCCAAAATGGATCCGGCAGCTCTTCCGCGATCCGTCAATTTTCCCCCTCCCCACCCCTGGCCATAACCGTAAGCCACGGCCTTCGAGCAGCTCCTCGAAAATATCTATGTCATAAATCTCGATTCGCATAAATCTCACTGAGATGCCTCATAAACGCTTAATTTCAAACGGCTCCCCGGCGAGTACCCGCACGACGCCCGCCGCGAATTAGCTTCGAACCTCCCCATCGCCTACCCGTTCCCCTTCCCCTCACACTGATACACCGAGGGTAGAAAGTTATTTAGCATCGGGAGGGCGCGCGTCGCTCTGCAAGCGTGGGAGGACGATGAGAGAGAGAGAGAGAGAGGCATGAGCGAGGGAAGGAGGAAGCAAGCGTGGGGCGGGGAGTGGGAGGATAGGACCATCTCTCACATTTGGTCGACGCTGTCGTCGGCCCCGACGCGCTTTGAATAATTGATGCAGAGGGCGAAATATATGACTGCGACGATTCCCGCCAATGATGTACTGAGGAGGGTGCTCTCTCATTAAGAGCTCGGAAATTCCCTCCCCCTCACACTTTCAAGGTCCTAATTTTGAGACCCCCCTGGGAAGACTTCCATCCATGTCGGCGCGATCCCTGATTGGATATGTAATTTTCTGTCCGAATCGAAAGCGAACCTTTCCCACGCCAACCAACGTTCACAACTGCATTGCTTTACACAATTCATCTGCGATCTCCGGTTTCATAAAATGCAATATTGATCTCAAGAAAATAACGAAAATAATACCTTAACGATGGTCGTCGCCTATGAAAATCTTTTTCTAAATCCCAAGCTCACCTTTTAGCTGAATACTACAAATGATTTAAATAAAAAAAGTCCTTGTGGGTGCGTCCCTTTCTCATCCAGTAGTGGATATAGGCCACCTCTTAATTAGAGACGATTTCTACGCACGAAAAAATGATTTATGAACAATTTTCCTTCAAATAGAGTTGAAAATCATTTTCAATTTTAAAACTATCGCACCAATTTAGACGGCGAGGCTCACTTTAAGATGAATGCTTTCATCGCTCTGTGTGGATTAGGCGTTCAATATTAGGTATAACCAATATTTATAGTTCATTTTATCAAATCCAAAAATGTTTCCATTTTTAGAAAAATTCTTATGAACAAGATGGATGCCATAGTGTCGCAATTAAGTTTCGAGTGACATCGGCTTTGGCCAACCTGCTCCAAGACAAGAATCATTCATAATTGGTGTATATTACTAGAATAATGTTCCACCTACTTATTAACATCAACTTTTAAGACATCAACGCAATCCTAGGTATCGGTCTCCAGGCCAGGAATAATATAAGTAACAAGGTATATTTCGTTAAATCTCTCTGATAGTAGAATCTGTGGATGAAATGTTAATTGATTTTGTGTTACAGCGTAAAAATGTATAAATGCAAGATTGAAAATGTAACCCATAGTTATAAAACTAATCCACGCTTCTTACCTTACCAGTATCAATATCAGGGGTTATGGATAATCACCAAAGGGTGCCAAGACTCTAGGAATTTAGTAAAAAATAGGTAACTAATAACTATCCAACTGTATTGAGTAATTTATGTCCTAGATTTTCTTTGACATAATTTCCAATATTCATCGCAATATACCGCATTATAACAGTGTCGTTTCTTCTTTATTGATCTTTTATCGGGCAATTTATTTGTTATTAGACCTCCCGTTATCCGGATTTACTGTCTCTTATAAAGTAATTTTCTTCATTTTCTAGTAAAACTATAACAGAGAGAAATAAATTCTCCACTAAGTCCCCTTCGGCCTCATCATTATGGACGTCTCTTTCCAAGACAGGATTTTATGGCTTTAATTTCATCCTCCACAACCCGATTACGACAACGTAATATTTTATCTTTTTGTGAGGGGTTATATAACTCTCTCGAAGATTAAGAAGATCGAGATACCGAAGACGGCATAATTATAACGCAACAAAAACCAAGACAATATTATGGAGAATGGAAGCGGAATATTGGCAGTTGATCATGGATATAAATGACAGAGTTTCGTACGGAATTTTCTCTACCCCTTCATACATGTAGCCAAGATTCCTCTTAAAGATCCGGGTGATGTTTATCATCAGTATATTTGCCATAAAGATTTAGCTGACTGAAATTTTTAAGCACGGAAATTAAAATCATGGGAAATAAGTGGCGCAAGTCGTCACACGAGTGATTACAAGAGCTCCTCTTCACCATTTTACAGGTATCTTTAATATCTCCCTGTCTCTTTAATATAATACCTGTATCTTAAATATTTCCCCTACTTAATTTATATTTTTAAAAAAATGCAAGTATGGGTTTGGTGCTGAAAATTTTTTAAGTTTAGCAACGACGTAGATTCTTTGAGCAGAGCACGAAATCAGGAGGATCAGGGTCGGAGTGCATTGCATTCCTTGTGTTTACATTGACTCACGACCGTAGCTACGTTCCTTGTTTTTTTTAAATATGAACAGATTCCATAAATAGTTAAATCTATGCCGTACCCAGAAGACAACCTAGCAGGTGTGCGGCAGTGGTTAGGTCACCAACCCCCGGTAACCACAAGGATAAGTGTTCAAGGCTAGTGATTTGAAATTCATTGGGTGTGGTTTTCCGTTATTTAGCTTGCTTTTTATGCTCGATAACCGTACGAAGAAAGAGAAGAATCCCTAAATCTATTGGTGATGCAGTCTATCTCCATTATCGAGTTGTACAAACGTCTAATTAGTCGATAACACGATAGACATTAATGGTTTCTTCGGTTTCATATATCGAGTCTCCTGTATCTTCTGAATATGTCGCCTTAGTCTCGCCTTCTCCCGTCGCACTTGGAGGATTACCACATATAGTAATCAAGTCAAGCTTGCTTTTTTGTCATAATATTCTTCACAAACCTAGCGGTTCTTCGTCGAAACTTTTACTACAACCTAAATTATCTCCTTCTCAGACTTGTACCAAATACTAGCCGTGTATTGGAAGTGCAACTTCACCAGTGCAAGTTATCATCTTTCACTTACTTTAGCATAATATTTCCCGAATTACTTTCCGAATGATTCAAAGTTTCCTCAGGGTATTTTTACGAATCTTCCTAACTTGCTGGCTTCATGATAAGATTTTTTGTGAGCGTGTCGCTCAGTAACTGAACTTATTTCAAATATTGTATTTCTAACTCATCAATTCCGAATGCAGGGTTGGGTTTCCAATTACTTTATTTTAAAGATGTCAACGATGTGTATTACGAATTTTAAAAATTTAATTGAAAGTCCTTCATCCCTTGCGACAAGTCTTTCAAGTTTATCACTGAGGACGTTATATCACTTATGTACATTATAAATAGTAGTGGATCTATAACACTTTCCTGCGACACGCCGGATGTGAAAACTCGTACCTCCACCGACTTAATGCCATCTAATATCACCATTTATTTACGATGCGATAGGAATTTCCTGATACCGTTGATTGCATTCTTGTTTTCATCGACATGCATCAGTTTGTTTGCCGACCCAGTGTTTTACGTCAGGTTTACTATTTAAAATTGCACTTTTTCAGTAACCTCCTCGTTTCTCATAACCCGTGTCGAATCACAAAAAAAAACAGGAAAGAAGAATGAGCCAGTCGTGGTAGGCGGTAAACATGCTTCTCTTCTGTCCGCGCGTATGTTTGGAGATTCGGTCCATTGCATAAATCGAAATCAATCCCTGGAGGGTTCAGTCCGTCCCCGTATGTTACGCAGCAGTCGTGCTTTGAATGATTATGTTCCTCTCGTCACATATGAGAGGAACATTAACCGTCCTCCGTTGAATGGCCAATAAAATGGCGGAAAATGGAGTGAGTTAAGCTGTGGAGTGAGCTAATAATAAACGTTGTCAATATAAAATGAAATACGGCGTCTCAAGGTTTCAGTTACGTCTTTCGTGATTCCGTCCTGACTATACTCCACATAAGACATCAAGCAACGTTCCGCTTTACTTGAATCTTTTACACATTTTTTTAAATGAATATATTTATTTATCAGCTCTTAAAGGCCATATTTTTAAAGGGAACGCAATTTAAATTTTTGACTGAAAATAAGTTTTAACAAATGTTGGCGGCTCACTAAGATACCAACAGATAACATAATTTCACAGAAGTATTGTCATCATATCCCTTCTCTTCAGGCAGGATTATACAAAATTATATCCCGATACGAAGAAGGGTTTCGAAACAGAAGAGGGGTAACGGGGAGATTGGTGAGAGAAATACAGACGAGATTTGCGAAAACTTGGGTATTAAACGTAAGGGTTGAATGAAAATTTGATGTTCTCTAGAACATAACTAGTCTCATAACTCAGAGATTTGGGTGAGCAGGTGTAAATTACTCTTGGTCACATTATATACAATCTTGCTGCCAGTATAGGCAGTAGCAGCAGAGTGGAAATTGGAAATGTCTCTCTAAATGGAAATATGAGATGAGAAACATAAGAAGCTACACAATGAAAATACAAACATAAACTGGAACGATAGTTATACGTGAAAAAGAGAACAATATAATATACAAAACTAGAATGGGCTCGAATAAATTAATATTACTTAAAATACATGGACAAGGATCAATAGAAAATTATTTATTATGTTTTTTTTTAAATAAATACATTTTTTGTGGGCTTGCTGACGTGATCTTCCAAACGAATGATTTTTTCCCTCCTTCAACCCCCCCACCCCTTGTTGCAACTATATATGTGAAGAAGATACGCACTTGTGCACACACCTGATGATGATGTGAAAACATCGAAACCGGTAGTGTCGAAATAAAATATCTAGTGGAAAATTGCAATACCTGTGGTTTTAATAATTAATTAATGTGATCTTCCAAAGTTTGCACAAAAAAATTAAAGAATTACTTTTTATTTGTGTTTGAACGATCGAGTGAAGGAAATATTGTAAGGTTTGTTCGATTCCAAAAAGCGGTTCTGGAGGTGACAGGGTGAACTGAAATTGAAAGGGCTTGGATATTTCGTTGCGCAGGGGAATGTAAAAGTATAAAACATTGGAGAAGGAAAGAAAGAAGGGCTAGGCATTGGGCTAGGTGTTAGGAGAAATTCAACGAGGGCGGTTTGAGTGGATAAAAGAGATACCGTGAGGAAAAAATGTTAAATAAGGTGCTAGAGTGTAGAATATAGGTCAAGAAATGGAAGAAATAAGCATTTTTTTAAACATAAATAAAGCGTAGAAAGTATGTAGAAGAATTTTTTAGAGTGATGAAAATGGGAATGTTCATTTTTTTTATATTGATGAGCAGCCCTTATACACTAAAAAAAACTGTTATTAGGGGAGCAACAGTGTTATGCAAGAGGTATTACAGACCCCTTCAAATACAAACCTGTGATTGTTAGACTTTTTCTTTAAAGTATAAATATACTACCACAACACCCGTGCTTTCTCCCAGGTTTCAAATGCGTTGCACAATAACATGCGAACATAAAGCTGTGCGAGAACTTTTTAAATTAAAGCAAAACTCATGTAAACCACTCTGTCATTGTTCATGAATGGTGTAGAGGTAAACGATCCCTGAGAGATTGGCATCACCCCGCGATAGATGTGGTGGTACGGTTGAGGTACGTGATATTATTCTAGCAAACAGTTTACACGTAGCGAAAAAATGCAATAAATAACAAATAATAGAGCGCGAGTTGCTCGAACGAAAAATATAAACATATGCAAAGAAAGGAGAAGGAAAAAATTGACTCCAAAAAGGCAGTAGTCTTAAATGAATCAACAAACGGATAATAATGCAACAAAAAGTATAAAAAAATGCACACATTAAAAGTTAATGAATTCAATAGCTGAAATGGTAATTAAGGCAATGATCTCCATTCCTTAACGGTTCCTGGATTGTCTTTAAAGCTTTCATCTACATGCAGAACGCCAACACTTTTTTGAGGCGACGATAAAACTGATGCCAATAGAAATACGAATCCAATTAGAGAGCAGTTATCACGACTTGCAAAGCATCCATGTGAATTAGATTCACAAGGCACTTTAAAACTGCTATCAACGACAATACAACCGGAATTCCATTTGCATCATTCAAATTATCTACTTTTGCATTCCTTAAGAATCCTAAATACGAGGTAGAGGTAATATTTCTTGTTTAGTACATTCAAAGGTTTATTTTATACATGCAACTCTAGGATGTAATTCACTGGAGCAATGTTGAAAACAGTCATTTTTGTGTCGATTAAAATTACTTCTCAAATTAGAGAACTAAGATATGGGATGACGAATAAATTGAGGGTCCATTTGAACTTTTGGCGACCCCCCAATTAAACAGATCAAGAGAATGTGAAATTGCTACGTGAATAGATAGAATTAGAGACAATGGAAAGAAAAATACATACAGAACAAATACAATTTTAGTGAAGACGGTGTAAGGGTGCAAATTTAAAGCAGAAAAAATTTTTCTTGACCGGGACTTGAGCCAATTAACCACTCTTAATGACATTATGTGATTGCTTTACTTGCTGCTCACCCTTCTTGTGTGTGTGAGTGTGTGTATACACACTAATCAACCCGGAGGTGGGTTTAGTTGGTGATGGTACAGTTCTCCCAGTACTAAGCCTGACAGCGTGTGAATATTCACACATCAGGGTAGGGGGGCCAGTTCCTTTCCCTGTGCCGGTTATGGTTTCCCAGGAAGATCTGGTACCAGAAAAATCACATAGCTTGGGCGGAGCTGCAGGTGCCCAGACTGGCTTGTCCGGGAATCGAACTCGGCCCCCCCGGTCAGTAGTCCAACGCTCTACCCCCTGAACTACCGCGACCCATGTATGTACGAACATATTTATATTATATGTGTATACACGTGTGTGTTAAAGTATACATCGATATATTTGAAACGAGTATGCACAGCGAATGACATTGGATTTTCATTTTTTAATTCAAAACTCGTAACTTTTCGATGTCAAATGCCCCAGCATCTTCGGTGGCTACTTATTCTGATGCAACCGCATAAGCGAGTTCGTGTCATCAAGTCAAAGCGTCTACGGACACGGCTACATTTCTTCCACTTATCTTTTAAATCTAGTAATCCCGAGGTTATGACACGCTAAACTCGATTCCCCCGCAGTAATTTACACGCCACTTTCGTTTCATTCAGTGGCTCCGCGACCGTAGTAACTACTCAACGTCATTAACGACGCCCGACGGTGACCACACGCACGTGACCTACATTTAATGAGGCTAAGTGAATTTCACAGTTACTCGTTACTGAGTCGCTTTACAAGATTTTTGAAAGCCAATGAATGAGCGGGGCGGCAAAGGTCCTGGGTAATTACAAAACTCTAAGGCTTTGCTGTGACATTCGTAACCAGCAAACAGCCGGGAGAGGTTTCGTAGGATGGAATTCTTTTTTTAATGGTTTTAAATCGTCTACGGCTCATCGTTGCAGTTAAGAGGAGACGGATCCACAAGGAGTGATGCAACAGGTTCACGGCGTCAGAATCTAATCCTGTTGCCATGGAACATGACGCCTTGTCAAGTTGTTTAAAATGACACCATGTCAACGAAGGTTTTAGATTATTTTGGGTGCGTCGATCGCTACGATCAACCAGCAGCACCAAGTGCGTTTCAGCACCACTCTAGCACCATTAAGTCCGAGAATTAATCCAATGAGCTTGACCTACGTTGCTGAAATTCGTTCAAGGTGTTCCATCTATTTTCAGTAAGGTATCAAACGACGCCTAACATTTAATTACTTTCAAGTTTTTTCGAGAATATCGCAATCTTGAAATTCTTAGAAGTAGGTACAATAGGTTGACAAAACATATGAATGAATAATTTATTCGCCAATAGCTATGAAATTGTAAGTACTAAAAATGTTGAGCTACGATCTCGTGTGGGCTACGGTTCAACAGGAACACAACTCAAGGTACTTCTCCTCTTCCACAATCCATAGTTGCATCTTTTCTCGCAAACTTCTCGAGATACGCGACCCCATCCTCAGATGTCGTCACTCCCACCCATCGCTTCTTATCTCGACGTCAACGTGCGTCTAATCGCCACTTGCGCGCGACATCTAATTAAATGTATACGCGCGAGAGACTCGGCTGGCAGTGACAGAAAGAAAAACAAAATTTTAAATAATGAAAAATCAATTTAAAAAAAACAGTTTCTGGTGTAACTTATGATGTTATACTATAACGACACCTGGGTCGTGAAAATAAAAAACTTGATGTGAAAAAGCAAAGTGGTTTAATTTTTAACAAAACGTCAATATGAAAAATCAAACTTTGCCTGGAAAAAACACACAATTAGGGAATATTGAGAAGAGTGGAATATCAAGATGCAAGAACAGAGAACGGAAGAACAGTTTCTTTTAAAATGGGAGCTGTCCTCACAACCTCCAAAGTCCGATCCTTTTTGTACTGATGATAACCTCTGATTTTCGGCAATAATATCACGGAGGAGTGCCAATCGAATTAGACAGGCACTGGGCCAAAATATGGAATCTGTCAGGAATAGGTTCAATGTTATGACTCAGTCAGAGTGTCTAAAATGCCCACGTAAAGGACGGAGAGTATGTGTAGATTAAATACCTAGCGATAAAAAGCTTCTTTTGCATGAGGCGTGGAGAATTAAGTTTGTCAAATTTAAGAAGATAAAATCTTCACCATTAAATGTGGAGATAGGTATTCGAGATATGAATGACAGGCTGTGAAGTATTTATAGAATCAGTTAGGCTTAAGGATGATCAATCTTTAGTTTGTCAGTCAACTATGGGGTAGCAAGCACTGCTGAGCGGATTGGTAGGGCAGTGCGACAGTGGAATAATTATAAATGCTAAAAAAAATAGATTACACGGTTTTCCAAAAAGAGGGAAGTTAAGTTAAATAATAAGAGTTTATGGACTAGAGCAGGGAGAGTATCATCCTATCATGGAAGGGCATTTGGCCAAGATGGCCTAAGTACCAGTGACATAATAAGAATAATTATGCCAGAAAAAGTAGCTTTCACAAGGACAGGATCGATGACAGGGACTTGGGTATTGGTGTTAAGAAAAGGGTCATCAAAACTATGAGATGGAGCTTGGCTTTATACGGCGCGGAAACTTAATCATTGAAGAAAGGTGATAGGCTTAGAGTAGAGACTTGGAATATGAGAGTGGTGGAGAAGAATGGAGCGCTGAAGTGGAGAGAACGGAAAACAAATGAGGATGTGAGGTTGGAGAGGAGAAGGTGTTTTTAGGAGAAATCCAAAGTAGGCAAGAAAGGTGGATAAAGAGCATTTTGATTGGTAATGGGATGTTGAAGAGTGTATTAGAGGTAAAGCATTGGGCAAGGAAGTGAGGGGTAGGAAAAGGATAGGCTATTGGACGGGATAGAGGTAGAACAAAAGTGTGCGGAATTGGTATTGTACTTTCGTATGTCCGATTTTTTTGTTAGTAGAGGCTAGGAAATATTTGGTTGCATAGTTTTACAGTCTGTATCAATCCTAAACCAACCTTTACCGCTAGAATACCAGTAATAATAATAAAGTTGAACGTACACAATTTTTTCGAACGATACGATGGATGAAAAATACCTGAGCCAAAATGTGAAGAGCCAAAGATATTTTGGAGAACAACGTCTTCTTAAATAGACGCTACATGTTCGAAGTACTAACTTCGTTATTGGTAGCGTCAAAACAAGACGTCAGTATGGATTCAGCGTATTGCGTCTTGGCACAGTATTCTTGCCGTTACTACGTAGCATTTCCACGTGAAGAATAATTTACTAATATGTATTTACCCCAAATTATTGTATTTATTTAATATTTGAAGAAATAAATTAGCTTTTATTGATTTCTTAATCAGTATAGCTTGTGACGAAAAACATTTTTGATAAATATTTGAGTGTTGTGATTTAGTTAAAGGGAAATCCTAGTACTATATGCTGGCACTATACTTCGAATACATTTCAGTACCAGGTAAATACTTAAACTCTAAAATACCTAACGGTGACCCCGAACCACTGAAAACGCATTCGTAGTCACGTGAGTTTAATTAATTTAAGACGCATTTTAATGGCAACTATTAACCTTTGTAATTGTCATCTACACGTACTTCCGGCATCACATCAGCACCACCACGGTAATCAACCCGAAAGTTAGTTTGAGGATAGATCCAACGTAGTACTGGACCCAATGGCGTACGAAATTCACACACCACAATATGGCGTACCAGTTCCTTTTCCTCTACCGCCTGTGGATCCCAAAGGATCATACGACTTGACTAAAGTTGAGGGTGCGCAGTTCCGTCAACCGGAATTGAAACCTGACTCTCCAGTCAAAATTTCAACACTCTACTCATTAAACTATCACGTCCTCTCACTTTTTGCTTATACGTATATTCGAATAGGAAAGGCGATTTTCTGCCAAACAGGACACTATTCACACATTAGGAACAATATATTATGTGTGTTCTCCATGGCTTAGGGCTAGATTCGATGAAACGTCGAAAGAAAACTTCGTGTTAGGACATTAAAACGAGGAATAACCTCCAGCAATGGTACTAACGATTTCATCCAAGTTGTAGGGACCTCTAGGTCCCACGCACGCACACTGCTCAGGATGAGCTAGCTGAATCGCAAACACACACGCATTTCACGACTCCTTCATTTCACCGCGCGCGGTGAAAATCGATTAGAGACGACGCTCACGCTCACACGACCGGGAGATCGGTCGACCGCAAAAGGAGCGGAGATTGGCACGCGATAAAAAGTTGCCGGGCGACGAGCGCACGTGCGCCACCGCCGGGGGCCGGCTTCGGTCCACGCCACGCGTGATCGGAAGCCGACAGTCTGTGAGTTTATTTTACGTAAATAATGCGTTGCGAGACTCGATGATGATTACATCACATAGCAATACGGGAACTTACTAACCCCGAAGGTGTAAAGTGGACAGAATGTTCCTGAAGCTGAATTGAGGTGAGAGAGATGGAGCAAGAAGAATTGATTTCGACATCTCATCCTTCACAAAGATTGGTAATTATTATTTCATGGTTAACAGTTTAAGGTAACCATCCAACTCAGAGTGTTCTGAGAGTCGGCATGAATTTCCTTTGCTTTCACACCTTTTTTACGAAGTTTTTAATCACTACTCGAGTGTAAATTTGTTCCAAATTTACAAATCAGTACACGGGGACAATAACAGAGTGAAATCCGCACCATAGTGCTCTTCCCAGAGCACGGAGTTGTTACGTTGTTTACTCGTAAAGGATTACCTATTACTACATGAGAAACTCGTGCTAGCGCTGATATCTGATGGTGATTCCGTGAACTTTTCAAACTACCCTCCTACATTTCTTGGTCTCGGCTAACAGGAAGCAACCTCAAAATACGCGTAACAATTAACTGTTATTCAAATCCTCTTATTCTCTGCTCATCTCCTTTCGATCCGTCCAGATCATCTATTATTCTCTTTCCCATAACTGGCTCGTCTAATGATCTTTCCGATACACGAGTATCACAGTGCTTTTCAGTATTTCATTTTCAACGAAAATGCTCTGCCTCTACCCTTCCATTGTTTTTTGCATTTCTCCCTCTCCGCCCCATCCGAACCTAACACTTCGTTTGACTACCCTTTGCCAAATTTATATTTCATAAATTTATCCATCACCTTACCTCAAAAACCTTCAATCTATCTTCAACGATCAATTTTTCAAGTCGAACAAATTCATGCTTCATATCGAAGTTTTCATTAATCTTTCCTGATTATTCCTTATTGAACGTTCCTGTCATCAACTCCCTCGTCTTTACAATTCAATTCTTCTTTTGTCCCTATTAATTTAACAATCTTGTTCCGAAACACTTTCAAAATAGGTGCAGGTGCTGCACCTTCTCTGAGATTCCTTGTATATCTTTTTTCCATCATATCTACATCTACATAAATACCCTGCGAGCCACCGAAAAGGTGTGTTGCAGGGGGAATACCCCACTCTAACTGCAAACCCCGGGCCTGTATTTCCATTTCATCAACTTCACCAACTTCCTCTGAATTTTTCACTAATGCCATACCATCTGTTTAGTAAACCAACAGTATTTGGCTAAAAGGCTGATTTGATATCAGTGAGAATAGAATACAAAAAATAATACTACGCCCTTTAAACCGTATACGGCGTGTGAAATTTACCTATTGACAGGGTAATAAGAGTGGCTAGATACTTTCTTTGCGCTGCCTGTATGCTTTTCTAGAGGATCTAATAACCGAAAAATTACACCTCTTAGTAGAAGGTGGTGCCCAAAGGCGTCAATCGAAGTTCAACTCGGCCCCTCTGGTTAGTAGCCCAAGGCTCTGCTAACTGGACTACCACGGCTCTCCTTTATCCATTAGACGTGTCAATTCCCGTAACATCGTCATAGATATTGATGAGCACATAGATTTAAACAAAATTTTAACCAAAGTTTAATTGACGAGAAGTAATCGCATTTACGGGGGTGGACTTAAATTAATACTACTAGAGTCGTGAGAAATTGGTACTGTAAACAATTTAATTCCTTTTAAGGCATAACTCGTCAGGCTGCGGGTTGCTAAAACATTAGAATATCCATGAAGAAATTTTCAACCAAACAGTATCAAATATGACGACAGTAGTTTTCTTGCAATATAACCTGCTATAAATATTTTTTTCTAATTTTATAAATACAAATTCCATTTCGCATGGGACTGTAATTACTATTATTTTACCGATATTTGTTTCTTTAAAAAAAACTAGCATACACGTACAGTGGTCCTTATTGCTCAAAATAGTGAGCTTAGTATTTGCCAAGGTTGCAATGATTTATGATGGCTTCTTTAAGTATTGAGGTGCCAGTGGTATACCACAGGGTTGCAATTAGGTCGCAGTTTTTTGATTGCGAAATAATGGAGGGAATCGAAGGATGCACAAAGAAGGGACATCGTCTACCAAACAATATTGATCAGAAGTTTAAGCAACCCACTGACCTGGTTAGTTATTAAAATGATCATTACGGTACAGTTAACAGAAAATATATTAGAGCGTTAATAAGTGGGATAATATTTAGCTAAGATAATATTATGATACAATCATACCCACTGTTTCGGGTTATTTGTATAATATACGCGTAATTACAATCATTTTCAACTATTACGCTCATAACATTAGAGAGCATTGTAATTAATAAACAGTAATTTTTGATAAGCTTGTACTTGACAACTAAACGAAATCTAATTTCATTTCTTGCTCCTATTAGTTCTTACTTCATTTGCGTATTAGAAACGAGAACGGATATTTCTTGTTTTCATTTCATATAAAATGTACAAACTTATGCAATACATTTGATTTATGCATGTTTTAAAATGCAAATGCCACTGTGATATCACTGTGCACGCTAGTGTACCTTTTTTTGCAATATTTATGTTTAAAATAAGTACTCTTACGTTAATCCGTTAAAAGAACGTGATTTCCCATAATCACGTTCATATTTCGAACTGAAACGGACCCAGTGTCCTTGTAAACGGGAAAACTTGGGCATATTTTTTAATTATTCTTCACTAGCACCAAATAGGTTCGTAGCCTACCAACTCTGACGCACGACTGCGTGAAACAATTTAGTCCCTCGACGGTTGGTTAATGCCCCTAGTGATTTTCACCCTCGGATACACGTATCTGAGAGTCCAACGCTCACCATGAAAACAATTTCGACCCGTCGAAGACGATCGGCCATTCCAGACCGGCTGCCGTTTTTACGACCGACGAGCCAAAAGGCTCACAAATTGCGTCGTCGCTAAACACTCTGGGCATCGGATTTCTGGCTTTCGGCGATGACCTTGGCATTAAACGAGGAGTAGAAGGCGCCATAACATTGTTCGCAACATCCTTACCGAATGTCGATTAACCCTTGGTATTCGGAGCACTACCTCACAACCAGAGAGAAATAAAAAAATCACAGTAGTCAACTCGAGGGCAGAGCTCATCTCGTACTAACCAACGCATTGGAGTAATAAGGGACGGGTAATATGTAATTTCTTTTGAAATTATGGTTTCTCAAAGAAGATTCGATGCCTGAAATATCAATTAGAGGCGTCACCCGGAATCGAACCCGCGTCCTCCTGTCAATAGCTCATCGCTCAAACAAAACTATTACCAACATCCCATAAGGGTAAATCCCTTAAAAATGTATTTAATTAGAATATTTAATGATTAAATTTTTCCGTATATAAGAATAAAGGGTTCCACATGTCCAAGTGCATTGTACCCTGCAGGTCAATCAGAGATACGTGACAACGTGTCACCTTTAAAATTGCTCGTCTATGAGTAACTAAAAGTGAGTAGTTTTAAGTGATCGAAATTATTTTAGCAACATATTACATAAAAGTACGCTGAGTTTAACAGAAATTCATAATCGTGCCGGGGGAGCTAATATCTTTTCTGCAGGTAATGGGAATGATGGAATAAAGATTAGATAAAGCAATACTCACATACACACAAATTAGGTGACTTGGCATAAAATGTTCACCATTTATTACCTTATGATAATGGTATATCATCTCATTTAGCTTCTAGCATTTTCTTTACTTCTTACTCTAGACATGACGCTGCTCTGTAGCTTATATTTTACTATTTCTAACTTTGATTTGCTATTTCTTAAGATATATTCGACCCCCTTACTCTTTTTAAATTCTTAACTCCATACTCATTCAAGGTCTCGTTTTACTTGAGAGCAATAGGGGAAAAAATAGGAAAAAGCGAGAGTTGAAATGTTCAGTTGCCATTGAGTACTTAAAAGAGGATTAAGGTCACTCATCAGACTCAAAACTTGTTCACATCTACTGGAGCATAAACTCGAATATTTTTGGCAGGGGATTTTGCGCAGAGCTGCTTCAACAAAAAATAATTTACGCCTATCGAATTTTCATAAATTTGTCCACAATGGCAAGTCATCACCCGCCATATGCAAACATCAATTCTCTTAAATTTTCGTCGCAACGTTTCGACCTCTGTGTAAGAGAATTCGTACAACGAATTTCCATAGAAGTCTGAATGTAATATTTTATCCCCATATCCACGTGCCCGGTTGTTACGTAATGATGCTCAGGAACTCATACGGCAATAGAGGAGTCAATTAATGCGAAAAAAAGATCTAGGATAGAGTCATACACATGTATTGTACGTGCCTCTCTGGAAACACCTACAGGTTACATAGATCACACGAAAACTCTTGAATATGCAAAGACACTAATCCATTTGTCAAGGCAAATCGTGAGCATCTATTGTTCCTGCTATTGCGACATTTGATATGACGTAGAAAGTCTATTTAAGTATCTTGAGAACCTTAACTGGTCAAGGACGGCTAAAACATCACTTCCTCTTTAAGACACCAAAGGTGTATTTTGATACTCATGGGATCGATATATCGTAAAGGAGCCTACGGAAACAAATATGATAGAGAAACTGTTGGATATTATGGATGAAGAGGGGTTTAGGTTCGGACACAAAACTACGGTTTGACTTTGAATTTGTATTTTTTTAAAATTATTTGCTCATATAGGTTTAAATTTCATCTCCCGAAAACGTTTTACATAGATAGATTTTTATTTTTCATTATGTGTTTTCGGAATTATACTTTTTTGATTGTGATCATATTTACGCCAAAGCAAAAGAAAATTATTAAATTTTTCAATTGATAAAATGCAAAATTTTCCCGTCTTTTGGCTCAGACAGGAAGGGTTCAACTCGGCGTGATGAACTTATAAAATATTACCCGATTATTTGGTTATATAATGAATAATCATCACAATAAGAAATATTTACTACACACAATTAATACTATTATTAGGAGTACATACGCAACTTAAAAATTAGCACGTGGATTTTCATCGCGGATTGAACCATTACCATTTTGATTCCAGGTTTTATTAAGATTGATAATTAAGATGACATAACCGTGGTTTACTCCTATAAAAACTCGAAGCTCACGTATCTGAAAACTGACACAAAATAAAATCATAACAAATGATAACAATAACTAATCACCCTCAATAGTAGGTCATTCTCTTTTCCACTTCCCAGAGTGATCGGAATGGTGCGGTGGCTAGTTTACGGGCTTCCCATTCAGATACCCTGGTTCGAATCCCGACAGTGATAAAGTTTTCATAGTAATCCCAATCCCTACATGGGTATAATGTGAAGAGCACTTCAAGTGGACTGCCATCCGTCAGAATTCGACATTAAAATTGTGTAATCCCATTTGTTTCATTCGTTAATAGAGTAGGTTAATGCCTTCGCCGGGTTTCCCTCCACCCTTCCCTCCCCACATTCCCTGACTGTCGTACCTACACCAAAATGCCCATCTAAGTATGCACTCCTAGTGATGATACTAATGACCTCAGCTATCGGAGGTGGATGTCGACAGGGTAAGGTACTTGTACAAACAATCTAGCCAGCTTATTCCGGAATCTCAAACCCTTGACAGTATAACGAGGTTGTCCCGAGCAACTGCATTAAAAAAATGTGGTTGGGCGCCTTGGTTAACCCCCAGCAAGGCCGTGACATTCACGTTGGTTCGTTGCACAATACACAATCTGAATAATGTGGAACTTACTGCAGCGTAACAGGAAACGTACGCTATTTTAATACGCAGTATGAATACTTTCGAACATAGAGAAATGTCCTCAAATGACTTGAAAATGTCTCTCCCTCCTACTTAGGTGTTCCGGCCACTAAACAACGAGTCACGATGGACTGAAACTGCAGGAAAATGGGCGATTTCGAACGTCCTCTGCTGATGATAGATGCACTCGGCTGGAGGACGACTTATTGGCGAGCTGCGATGACTGGGAGATGATAAGCAAAGCCGAATCGGGTACGGGGTGGACAACTCGAAGTAAGGTTGCGAAACAACTCTCCAAGTCCAGACGCCCCGCAGCAGGAGAGGAGTAGGAATACTTGCCCCTCAAGGGTCGTAAACACTTCATTTGTCACCCAACATCCCCGTCCGTGACGTAAAAGATGTGATGAGGTGGGAGGGGAGGAGAGATATAAAATTTCGCCCATCTTCTCTCCCCCACAACAATGGGAGGAAGTGTATCGACAATGGCCTCCATCCTGACGAGGCAGGTTCCTTAAAACGGTCCGGGAATCGATTTCACGTCCCATTCCTGCCTATGAGTGAGCACTAAAAACCTTATACGAACGCGCCCTGCGTAGATGAGATCGTCAAATCGTCATTAAGCATAACGACGGCAGGACGATTGCGGCCGATGAGCAATTTCAACGAACGCTTACAAAAGTTAACGGTCACCGCTTATGGTTATGCGAACCGGTTTAAATTCATGCCTTCGACGCAACCATTCAATAACTAGGGTCGTCAATCACCCCATTCGTCGAATTGTTTGAGCGCAGATGAACACATAAAAACACAGCTAAGAACGGAATGGCCATACGGCGTCAAAAGGGAGATGTTAATTGAGCTTGCTAATTTTCAGTTTTAGAATGTGAAATAACCCACTAGTGGGATACAAGCCTTCTGAAATTGTATTAAAACCTAGAGAAATAAAAATACTGACATTTTGCATGCAAAAAGGTATCGTATGTCGACAATCACACGTAAACGCTATTCAAAACGTATGTAGTACGACTCAACGGCGTCGGATAATCGAATGTACAGGAATATCACATATCTGCGTAATACGACCTTGGACGAGTTTTGAATTGAAAATAAATGAAAAACTGGCAATACCTGTAGCCAACACATAAAAAAACACAACTCTTACCAAAGGTTAAATAAAGGGATGTTCTTCTAACAGTTAAAATGATATGTTCGACTGAATGAAGAGATAATGGAAAATAATAAATGGGGATTAGATAATTAGTATTGTAGAGCAACCACTTGAACACATACACAATGAAACAATTACATCATTCCAATCACAAATTCAAATATTATTTTAACGAGTTAATTAACCACACGTTGCCAGTGGAAAATTAAGGAGATACCCAAGCAAATCGATTTGATTGTTTAGAGACTAATCAATCGTATAAACGACAGTTAACGCAGTAATGTGTTGAAATTCTCATTCTAAAATACATTACGCCTTTCTAGACAAAATATTTTATCAACAAGTCACAGGGTGTTACTTCTGGTAAAATTATGTGACATCATTATACTGATTGCAAACGACCTCTCGAGGCGCGGCACGGAATAACGGACAGTTAACATCACCTTAGGTATACTTAGGAGGGCAGAATGGTGAGGAGGAACATGGTTTATTCATCATTAACTTTTTTCTTAGCCTGCAAAATTCAAATAAGTTGAATATTCCGTAAATGCAACACGCAAAACTTACTTATCTTCCTGTTCATTTTAGGAAGTCAATACATTTTACAATGAGGTCTTTCATTTTAAATCTATGCATTTCTTAGGTGAGTTACATGTAGTTTATGCACGAATGACTCCTAGTATACTCAAAGCTTTCCCTTGAATTGCAAATTTCTTCTAAAGAGAATTTTTACATAATTATTTTTTAATAGAATTATCTTCCCCTTAAATTCGCAAAATCATTCTAATGTGGAACATCGTTTTTAGAATTAGTAACGATTGATAAATTCCATACGATTCAGAAAGCGCTGACCTCATTTCCGTATACAATCAAATTTGAATTTTCTTCCTTAAAATTAAATATCTATGCTCTTATGTTCCAAGTTTATGTTATAATTAAATTCTCTCTCTTTTATTACGGCTAAATATAATCCCGAATAATTAAACACCTCTTGAAGATCTTCATGAATGTGCTTTAAACCTTATTGGGTCTTCTCATTCTTTTTTCAGCACACGTGCTAAACTGTCATTCCTCAACATTTTCACACACAAATCATGATCTACGTAAGTACATAGCTTTGTACTTAAGTTCAACTTTTTGGTTGAACACGAGAAACTGATAGGGATACAGAAAACTTAACCGCGGTGAGATTTCCAATTGAAATTTTAATGAATGATAACAAAATCATTGAGCATTTGAGCGGGTAATATGCTTAATACTTCTAATATTATTATAACCTAAGAATATTTCTTACCTGAAAGTTATTCTCGTCAATCTAAAATATAATAGACCTTTTTATAAATATGACATTCGAAATATTTCCGACAAATTGGAGGTTAAAACTGATTATGTTCAACATCCAATCGCTATATAAATATGCGTGCTTTTTCAACGTTCCGAATACTCGATTTTTCCCAGACTACTTGGCAAAAACCCAAATTTATAATAAAGAAAATTTGCCAACTCACCGGTAGATGCTGAGGTTGCTGGCGGCTGCAAAGCTTTCTTGTGCTTTGCTTTGCTGCGAGAGTATAAGCTCCCTATCTTGCTTTGACCGCAGCCCATTTCTCTGTCATTGGGTGATCTCTTGGGACAGTTAGTTGATCGAGGAGGGAAAGACAAAGAAAGGGGCTATAATACTAATTCCTCCGCCTTTACGGAAGGCGGAGGATTACGTAGTCTTCCGGAAGACCAAGTAGTAGGCCGTGGAGAAGCACGTCCTCTACAGAGCAGACGTACGCACGCAGATTTTATAGCTGCTTACGAGTTCACTGAAAACCCAAGATTCCTAAAACCACACTTCCGTCGAACACAAACACACAAAACACTCTCGTATTAGACGAAACAGAACCGGCTCTTGTATCCTCCAAGAGACTTTATAGAAGACGTTGGGCGAAGAACAGAGCGGAGGCTTCTAGAACACTTCACAAATGTGACGATTCGCTCGGCATTGACGGAACATATTTCCGAGGGTGTTGTTTCCAACTTTTTCCGAGTTAACTGGGAGCATTGGGTCGCTCCGCGGTGGGGCGAGTGAGGTCAGCTGGGCGTTCGTCACCTCAATGGCCAGGCAGGACTCGCCGAGCTGGGTGGCCTGCTGTGTTGACGAAACCACTAAAACGAAAAAAATTAAAAAAATTAATCAGGCCGTAATGTTGTCCAGTAATTAAAATTGCGTTTACGTACTACCTAACAAGTGTCATGTTCAAAGTTCAAATTGATACCAGTACCAGATATAATTATATGCAAACGAAATCGTAGTATTAATTCTGGTGAAAAACGATGTACTTTCTCCATAGTAAAGTAAAATCATAGTAAAATTAAAATTTTTAAGGGTATCCAAAATATTTCTGAACTTCGCCGTGGTTTGCTGTGCAATTGAAAATTGCCCAACCTAGGCAATTCCATTTTTACCACCTAGATGGAAGACCTGAGTACATCCCTATACGTGCTCCACACCAGCCCATAGCACCTAACCGAATTTGTCCAAAAGTTTAAGTGGTTATGAACAACATACTGATGAGTACGGGTGCCGGGGACCAAATATTTTAAGACGCACAATCAGATTCTCCGTCATATTTTACCCGAAGCCAAATCAGTCGGTCCAATACGCCCAAGTAGTGAATATCAACGGGTCGTAGTCATGACGGATTGGGTTTGACGACTCCGACATGTTCCATTTTGAAATCCGATTGCAAAATGCGTATTCGATGCCCGAACAACAGTCAGACAATAATGACCGTTGACAGAGACAGGGAGGGGGGGAAATGGACGAAGTTTGAGATATCATATTTATAAATGAGTTAGTTAGTGGATGTAATCTCTCTCCCTTCACAGTGTCGATGCCATAATTCAATGGAAATCATGAACGCTACTTTAAGATAGGATATTTTTTTCCCACTGGAAAACCTGTTCCGAGGCTGCCTTGGTTCGTTGTCATGCAACGTTATTAGGTCTTCCTAAAGCTGCCGGAGTTGTTTCAGCTGTTACAGCTCCCTCTCTTGGCCAAAGAATCGGAGCACTTGGTTCCATAAAGATCCCGAAGATTTTAGTGTCAATTACGTTTCCTCGGCATCTTCCCAGTGATGTCCCCTGTTCACATTTTTGCATTTTGGGAATAGAAAAAAGTAGCAGGTGTGTGAGATCCGGCGAATAAGGAGGATGATCAAGATTGGTGAATCAATTATTTGCCAGTAACCTTCAAACAATCATAGCTGAATGTGCAGGTGAATTGTCATGGTGAAGGATCCATCCATCGACTTGAGTCAAATTTTGTCGCACGTGATCTCTCAAACGCTTGAGAACTGTGAGGTAAAACTCAGTATTTACGGAAAGGATGAGGGACCGCACACGATCAATGTTGTCGTCAACAGAGGTGGTTGAAGGTCGTCCTGGCCTTGCATCATCCGTGGAATCTTGTTGGCCATCATTGAAACGCTTAATTCACTTAAAATCGGATGTTTTCTTTAGAGCAGTATCACCATAAACAGTTTCCAATATTTTCACAATAATTTATTGATAACTTTACTGCACTTCACCAAAAACTTCATGTTGATTCGTTGCTCCGTGATTTCCTCAATTTCCATTTCCGACAAACAGTTAAAACAAGGGCAACAGAAACTAACATAACTGGCACCATACGCACAGCTCGACGATCCGCCAAGCACAGAGGGTTCATTGGGTCTCAGGCAAATAGCGCCGCTAGTGGGCGGAGCTATAGTCCGCGTCATAGCCGCCAAATTGCACCAGTTCGCGTATTTATCGCACGTACTATGTATTTATATATATATATATATATATATATATATATATATATATATATATATATATATATATATATATATATATATATAATGTATAAAAGCATACGCATATCACAATAATATCACTATTAAGACATGGACAATTTAAAAATACAAATTTTATACCTCATTCGTCGTCTCGTCTTCGTCAAACGATGGAGAAATGAATCTTCCTCGTTCGAAAAACGTAGCATTAACGTCGAAACGTAAAAATATATGCATAAGTGAATTTTTAATTGTTTCAATGCTTTAATAGTAATTTTAAAATATAATGTGTTGTCGTTACTCAATTTCATTTCGAGAATTTGGGATACGTCAGGCTGTAACGACTCAGCTATTGGAATGTGTAGTATAGGGTTGAGAATACTTTGTGCCATGCAACTCAGGGGTTAGGAGCATATTAACATGTTGCGCAAGGACCCTTTAAAGACCTTTCCTAATTCGGTTGTTTCCTGCCAATAATAGCAATTATTTAAACCAAATATTTGCCCAGAACGAAAGCTACAATTTCCTCGTCTCGTTGAAGAGGTAACACAACGAAGAGGGAGATTGATTTCCTAAGAAGATATCCCAAAGGGGAACATTTCCCACGGGAGTTTCCGTCGATAGGGAGCAAGGGTGTGGTTGTTGAAGAGATTTCTTCCAGAGCGGTGTCACCATTCTGAATTACGCCCTATTCTCTCTCGCTCTGCGGTGCAAACGCGTGTGTCGCCTTACATGAGCCACATCCTCCCCCCACCCCTCTCCTCTTTTCCACTCGTAACACCCACACCCTCCACCCCAACTTCCTCCCCCCCCCCAGCCATTGGTCACGAGGTAGCAAGCGGTCGGTGAGATAAAAATGTCTACACACCGTCCTTGGATCTGATCGTCTTTTGCCAACCCGCAGGTATTTTTCTGCCTTCCTAGACGATCGAGGACTCAAGGAAGCCCACTGTCGGTTGGTCTGGGGGAAGGCGAGATGAGATATTTTTATAAGACTTGTTTTCTTGGAGACTATTTTTTCCCAATTCTCCAGTTCAAGGGGGTTCTTCCCGCATACCGAGTCGCAGGTTAATTAAAACTCGATCGTTATGAATGAGAGATCCACCGCTCAGCGCGATGCTTCTTGTGAATTTGAAAAAAATATATATCACCTGCCCGAACGGAGAGGAGGGAACAAAAAGTTGGTTGGCAGTTGATGAGAGTACAATTACCATTTTTAAGTGAGAAGCTCATGAAGTGCGAATCTGTAAGAATGCGCGTTTATATGGAAAGGAGATCTAAATTACATTGCAAAATCGGTGATGTAAATAGAGGAGAAAATAAATTAATGCGCCGGAATGTTCGTCCCCCACATTTCCCATCGATATATTATTATTATTAATGAAATATACACGCACAGGTAGAGAGTTCCAGGTGGCACACAAATCAATATCGTTCCAAGATAACTTGTCTTTACAGTTTCAAATCTCGCGCCATCCACATCGCTTGTACTGTTGCAGTGTCACATACGGTCACCGCACAAATCATCAGCCTGTTTCTTCTTGTCTAGTGGCTATCTAGCACATATTTTCTAAAAACCTCAATCATATGATAGGAGCGACTCAAAAGAACTCTCCAGGGAGCTGGTTTTATTGGAAAAAATACTCATGTATGAAAATTGAAACTTTTTTCCATTTGATTTTTTTTCAATTTTTATTCTAAACCTGTTTTTCACTTAAAATTTGGTTTTTATTTTTCCTTCGTTATTGTTTCCATTCATCGTCATTTATTCAACTATACACCTATCTATATACCTATACTTATCAACTATAGTCACACCAAAATGACTCCTTATTCATATTGCAGATCGGAGTTCAATTGGAAAAACAAGACATGAAACAAACACCGCTAATAAACAGATATCTCATGCGAGCCTAAAATTTCAGTGGGCTCCGTTAAAAAGCAATTTTTTTCACAACTATCGAAGGTCTTCTCGTTAACGTGGGGCATCATGGGAACTCATCGCAAGCGCAGAGCATTCTATATCAATGACATCGCGAGTCTTTGTCATTTATTTGGTGAAATATTTGACCTGCTCCAACTCAATTACGTTACATCAACTCCGTTACGTTCATCAATGACAATTAGTGTCAGGGGCAAGATTGCACTCCGATGGATATTATTTTTGATGCCTCACCAATTAACAGCGGGTGCCGTTCGAATGAACGAAACACCAGTACCCAAAAAAATAAAAATAATAAGAGGGAGTACCCTTCGGCTGCATTTATTCATTTATTACCGATGGGACCGAGGGAGTTGGGGCAAAAATGGGTCGAAATCGGGGGTAAGGGAGGGGAGGAGGGCGGAGGGATGGAGTGAGGAGTGCAAAGGGGGTGGGGGAGAGAGCGTTTTTGAGCGGGATGAGAGATTGGGAAGGGATTGAGAGCAGAGGGGGAGGAGAGAGACTGCTGGGTGGAATTAAACGCGCCTCCCTCCGTCAACAATGAAACGAAACAATTACGTCCCCCTTTCCTCTCAATTCTGGCGGGACATTTCCTTCCTGTTCGAAGGGGAGACTGTCATGGGAGACGGGGAACACTACGGGTACCCCCGGAAGAGGAAGGAGGAAGGCGCCGTAGTGGAGGAGGGGATGGAGAGCTATCGTTCCGCCCGGTGATGCGCGGAAATTCAAGAGCGGTGCCCCTCCCACTTCCCAACTCGACGGCACCGACTTCCTCCCCCCCCCTCCCCCACAGGCGCCCCCTTTTAGCTCTCCGGTGAATTTACGAAATGAGGATCAATTGACGAAAACATCAAAATTACGCACGCTCCACACTTAAGATTCTCCTGTCGCTCTACGGTACCACAGAATAACAGGGTAGTGTACGTGAACAGCATGTTTCTGTAAACTTCTGACCTCATTAGTAGTCGAGTGGCACCAAGAGTTTTACCATAACAGCGGCATTATACTAATATTGTAAATGCATTGGTAAGTCATCAGTTGGTTACGAGGAACTCAATTAAGCATTAGGCCTGTTTTATGCAATAGGTAAGGAGAATGGACCCAATATACAATATGCATTTTCCAAAATCAACTAATGGGAGGGGCAGGGTTGACACTTTAGGTTCCAAATCAAACCTGTAAACGTGAAAGACTAAAAACATATTTATATTTTGCGTATAATTTCGAATTTCAGTCGTAGATGTGCCACAAAATAAATTTATATTTCTTTCAACATTAATTGGCTAGGTTTGGGTGGGTTTCCGATAGCCCTTGTCACAAGACACCACTCAATTCTGAAGCCATGACAATAAATATTGATAAAAATCTTACTACACATTTGCACAAATAACCCCTTCTGAATACTTCCTTATGCAAAATTTCTATTCCTTTTCTCCTTTCAACCTGAATGTTCCAGTATTATCCCCTCTTTCACCATCGCCAGCATTTCTCGGTATCTTCTACATCCACTTATCCCACCTTTGTATATTTACCTACTAACCTTATTTCTTCGTATACCGTAACTAGAACTTCATACTTTATTTTCCGTCCATTTTATTTTCTTCTTTTTAATACACTTCCACATTATAAAATCCTCCAAACCTACGCTTATTCTGTTGCCTCAATGACCATGTTTCTGAGACACCTAAGAAATATTCGCTCCATCCACTCCTCCACCACTCCATTATGGTCCATTTTTTTCACTTACGACCTAGGTTTTGATGATGACTTAGCACGTTGAAACCTAGGTCGGACATAATAAAACTTATGTGGAAGAGCAAAGTATTTCCTTCTTTAGCATGAGTCGCTTCCAACAAGTATTGCCTCCAACCATCTCATTCTCTTTCGACAATCGGGGGATCGGAATGGTGCGGAGGCTAACGTGCAGGCTTCCCACCGCGAAGGCCCGGATTCAAATCCTAGAGACAACAAATATTTTTCAGTGGTATCCCGATCCCTACTTGAGGTGCTTTATGGAGAGCACTTTGAGTGAGTACGACGCCCGTCGAATGGGACGTTAAACTGACCCCTAGGCGCCTTTCGACAAGAGTAGGCTAATGCCGACGCCGGGTTTATCTCCACCCTTTCTTTCCCAACCATCCTTAATGGTGCAAATGACCTTAGCTGTCGGTCGCCTCCCCAACAATACCAACCAACCATCTTTCGACATTCTTCTTTGTTTGACTCAAATTTAAAAGAGAAGATTATTTTCCTTCTTAAAAATATTTAAAAGCATAAACCAAAAGGTTTAATTTAACAAATGAATAAAATATTCAAACAGCGCGGTATTATAAGACATGAGAATTGAATATGTCTTTCACGTGGAACGCCACAGTCTTTTGGCTTACTTCAATCATTCCTGGAAGTGTTTCACTAATTGCAAATGACTGCCTTTGAATATATTAGTAACTGGAACGCAGTAAGAGGTTATGTGTATGTTTCATTAATGGGAAAAATATTTTCTTGTCATATACGGACTAGGTTAACTATGCAGATAAAGTGACAACTAGAGTGGATTCTCCTTTAAGGGGTATTGGATCTTTTCAATCCCCATTCAACTCGCTCCACTTCCATAGGAATTAAAACCTTATTTGGAACCGAAATGAAGTGAAACAGCATTTTTCTTAAATGACACACGTTTTTCGTCAACATTTTAAACTCCCCACGCTTACTCCCATTTTAAAAATCGAGAGTAAAGAATCAATATTTATTAAACATCCCCAGAATTAAAATGGTCTGGGATAGAAAAGGAATTAGGGCCAATATGTTCATGAGCAAAATATTAACTCAAGAAAATGCGAAAAAATTCGTCACGTCCATGATAAAGTTGGGTTTCATCGATGTAATGTAATTTTTCCCAGCGTTTTCTAATTTATCTACTCAATTTATTTCTTGGAGATTTGATTAAGAAGAACTTAAATATAATATGTTGATCAAATCTTCCTCAATTAGTTGGTCTATAAAAGGCATCAAATTGAGAGAGTACTGCCTTTTAGCACTGTCTTAACTGTAAGATGTTATTTTGAAAATGCTTCATAAGTATGATGATAGAAGAAAATCAATTATCCCGCTATGGTATTACAAATTAACCGACCAAAGATTTGGAAACTAGTATCTTTTTTTAATACATAGCCAGAAAGACAAGTTTAGTTATATTTCAAATTTCAATCATCATGAGTAATTTTATTTTAGTTAATCTTTTCTGGTGATTAAAAACTTAAACGTTTTCGCTGCCTCTACCAATCACAATTAAAAATTTTTGTTTGATAAATTCAGCAGGATGAAATGGGGGTAACTTATTCATTTATGAAGGAAACACTATTATTGAAATCATCATGTAATTGACGTTAGTTAAGTAATTAGTTAAATAAGGAGATAAGTAAGAAGAAGAGAAAGAGTTATTAAATTAAGCCCTCTTGACTAAGCCACTGAGAAAAAAAGAAAAGTTAAAGGGCGGAAAATTGCTGAAAAATCGTCGAATGCAAACAGGAACTGTAACCTGTCCTAGGGTCTGAATGGATGAAAATAAATCCACCCGCGGGCACCACGAGTACGAGAGAATTACTCGCAAGCAATATGAACGAGTTGAGGGATGCCAAAAAGGGAGCAATAAAAAGGCAGCCATTGTTCCTCTGCGAAAGTTTCTTCACCATCTGCCAAAAAACTTCACGCTTGGGAAAGTGAGAGGAAAAAAAGGAGAATTGATAAAAGTTAGCAAATGATAGTTATGGAAAATTTAAGAGTCACATAATGTGTGAGATGGGTAATGTAGGGGAGGTAGACAAATACGTATAATAGAATGGACGAGCATCACTGATAGTGTGGAGTGTAGCCGAGCTCAAAATAGATGGAGGGACGATGAGGGAAGGCCTACAGAAAATACTCGATATGGGTAAACCAGGAGTGAAAAAAAATGTTTCCCTGGGATCATTTGACACTAATGCTCATCTCGTAATAATATTATTCTTATGAGATGAGCACTATTGGCTCTTATTACATTCTTTTTCCTTCTCCCCGAAACTTCATAATTAATTTTGATAAAATATATACATCGTGCACAATTTTTTTATATTGTGCTCTGGTAAAAATGAAATAAAAATGAGCAAATAACAACTGATATTCATTTGGGAAGAAAGAGTCCTCTTTTTCACTCAAATAGAAAGGGACGGTATATAGGAGCATATATATATATATATATATATATATATATATATATATATATATATATATATATATTCATATATATATATTCCTATATATATATATTCATATATATATATATATTCATATATATATATATATATATATATTTATGCTCTCCTTTACCGTCCCGTTCTATTTGAGTCTCATAAATTCCCGGTTTCATAATTATTTTTATATATATAATGACTTGGTAGTCCAGTGGATTTTTTTAATCCCACATCTTGGTAATTTCATAAGTATAAGCCGAGATGCGCAAAGGTATTCTAGGCAATCGAACCAGGTTCCTAAGGTCAGTAGTGTAACACTTAACTCACTAGACTACCACGTCTTTTTTCTGTACATATATAAACATAGAGGAAGAGATCCTTCTTAACGGAGGGATGGCAGGTAATGGAAGCCCATGAATCAAGATTTCAATCCATTGTTGAGTAGTTATGAATTTTAAAAGGTAGGTTGAAGTTTAGTGTTCAAAATAGAGCATAATAAGTCTTCCGAGGGTCTATCAATAATCTTGAAGCATAGTTGGGAATCACTGTATTTATCGCTGAATTCTAAAAATAAACGTCAATTAAGATTGTTTAATTATTAAAAAATAATATACCTACGTTCAATCGCATTTACTTGAACGTAGGTAGATAGTTTTTGTCAAAAACATCTAATTTATGGAGTTAAAAAAAGCGTAATTCTAAGTCCAAAGTAAATGGTACTCGTAGAGGGATGAATTCTCCATTCAGTCCATGTTTTATGACTACGCAATAGTCGGGCACTAGAGAATAGCAATATTTTCTGGTATTAACATACTTCTTCCGAAAGAAAAAGGTTAAACTATTACCTGGATAAAATCGAACTCATAAAATTAACGATCTGAACTTCGCCGCATATCAAACAAATATTTTTTCACAGCTTTCCAAACTTTTTCGGTTACTCAATTATCCATTAACTTCGGCATATACTCTTAGTTTTTATTTTCATTGACGATTGAAAAGATATTTTTCCTGGCTTCTTGCTACCGAATTTGGATTTAACCAAGGTTTTTTTTCATTAAACTACACCTGATTATTTGGCTGAAAAGTAAACCTTAGTGCAGAAAAAAGCATACCAAGCATCTCCGTGAGAAGTATTGGCTTAATAATGACGAAAATATATATTGAGAAATGAGAAAGAAAAGCATTAGCAGTATAATTATTTTTAACAGAAAAACCCTAATGAAGATCGACCAGTGTTCTCAGAGCTTCCCCCGTTTTAATATCATGATGGACAAACCTAGGGCGAGAGCTTATACGCAACCGATTGTTCATAAAAGATATTTAATGAAAAACAAAAAAAGCACAAGTCATCGTCGACCTTCTGTTGGGTCGTATTCTCAACTTCGAATCATCCCGTGAATTTCTGCCCCGATCCGAGCGGAAACCAAAAGACCGAATGGTCGGAGGAGGAAAGGGGATGAATTAGGGGTAAAGGTGAGGCAGAGAGTGGATAAAGGGAAGGACTGTCGCGGGTCGAAGTAAAGGGTGAGAGAGAACAGGGCTGCTTCGAAAAGAGAATAGAAGAGAAATGAATTAACTTCATTGTGCTTCGGGAAAGGCCTCCAGGAGGAATAAACCAGATGGGGTTGAAAGTGGAGTCAAAAGTACGAATATTAATGAGAAATATAGGGAATGATAATTAAACCCATCGACCTTTATGGCTCCATAAAGCAAACCTAAACTCTCGGATCCTCTCAAATATTCGGAAATAAAACGTAAGAATGTTGCCAGCAGGATAATGATAAAGGTGAACCATATACGTGCAGGTATTACATGAGTAGATTGTCACACAGTGAAAACTCCATGACCGGACGCAACCAATGAGTTTACCAAAGATGTAAACATTACCACTAACTCAGTATTTCGGTATACCGAAAAGAGAATGAGCTTTATTGACGCCTAATAAGGTAGGGAAATACAATTATTCAATCCTTTTAATTTAATTTAGACCGCTTTGAAAGCTCTATGGCAAGCTGTATAATAATTTTTACAACTAAGCGACAAGAAAATGAGTCACAATTAAAGTTAAATAAATTACAATTTCGTAATAGGAAAATAATTATTTAAAAAGTGTTCATACTTGATGGTTGAAGCAAAATGATCGGTGCACAGGTAGCTGTAAGACATCTTACATTTGGATTGGGAGAATCACAGGAAAAAAGATATAAGAAAAGGGAAAAAGTGAAGTAGTATCGGTACTGTTTCGCGGTACGATTTTTTTCCTTTCTCCCCATTATACCTTTTCAATTCTTCACCACACCCGAGATTTTTCAAGTAACCGATCCACACGCATCATCACGCTTCAATGATCAAGTTTCCGCGCCATACAAAACCACGCCCCTCAAAAAAGCTTATTCGCCCCAACTGCTTTGACCATCGTCGTCCAAACTATTCCAATATAGGTAAACTGTTCTTATTTCCATCCTCGTCTAAGTTTCCCTCTTTTTCGCGTGGCCTGTTTTTTTTACTTGGCTGTGCCATTTTATATATATATATCATCTGTATATATATATCATCTGTATATATATATATCATCTGGATATATATATCATCAGTATTTTCAATCCTAGGATTGGTTTATTGCAGCCCTCCATTCGCTTCTATATATATAAAACTTGGACCGCAACAAACAACATAAGAACTCATAAAAAGAACACTCACATTCTTAATTATATATATATATATATAATTATATATTATTTCTTAATAATTTCGACGGAATTTAAATCCGTCTTCCTTAAAAGATACAGTTGTACTGCAATCTTCAGTATTACTGTATCTTTTGAGGAAGATGGAGTGTCCTTTTTATGTGTTCAAATATTGTTTGTGGCTCTCCAAGTTTTTTATTCAACACTTCCGTGTTACTTCGAAGAAATCATATATAATATATGTAGAAGGTATATACACACAAACATATATATATATGTAGGCACAAACATACTCATACATATATACACAATATTAAATGGGTAACCTATGAATCAATCAAAATATGGTTGCAACATATGAGCAAAATGCTCAGTAATCGTCAAGGATAGTGTCATAATATCTTCCCTTAAAAGTTTCCAACGAGCGAGAATCCCTCAAATCCGTTGTAATGAAATTTCAGATTTGTGAATCTGACGGGGAAGGGAGAGAGAAGCTATGGAAGAAATAATGAAAAACCCAAGAGAGGGGAGAATAAGAAAGGTTTGGAAAGAGAAAGTGGGGAAAAGGGGAATAGCACACCCTGCGGGTCAATTAAAAACAAGGAAAAAAATGAATGCAGGAGAAGACGGTGAAAAGGCGTGTGGTGGTCTGTGAGGCAACCCTCCCAACCCCTCTCCCCCCCTCCTCCCAATGCGGACTCCTCTGTTCCACCCCCCCCCCACTCCTCTCTGTGTCCCTCCCCCCCCTCAACGTTATTTTTTCTTTTAATATCGGAAAGGTCAGGTGCCGGAAACAATGCAAGGGATACGGGGGAAGAATGAGAGGAGTATAGAAGAGAAAGGGGTGGCAGGGATTGTTTGGAGGCCGAATGGAGTACGGGGGTTTTCCTACCTCCACCATCTGGATCCCCCTACAAATCCCCCGTGCAACTAATCCAGGGTGGAGTGACCCCTTCCCTGCAACTCCCGCCTTCCACAGGGTGGACACGCAAAAAGGGGTGGAGGACGAAAGATCCTTTTTTCATATTATCATTTTATTTTTTTTTCCAAGGGAGTCGAGGTGGGTACTTGACGTGCATGCGGATGACCCTGGAGATTTATTTTTAGGGAAAGTGGAGAAGTAGGAGAAGGGTCTGACCGTTGGTCTCAGACACCACAAACTCCAGGGCAGTAAGGTTATCGTCACTGATGATGATGATGATGATAAAGATTATCATTAAAAATGCTATTTTTAACGAAAAGCGCGTTTATTAGTGCCTCAAAAAAACCCATAAGGACCTTGTCGCACGTGTTAAGAGTTTACACTCTGGATTTTTACCCAATAAGCCATCCAATTCGACTCGCATGCGTTATTCAATACAGTGCCGTATCCTTGCACAACTAGACTCGCACATTTTTGCATAATTTACCATATGAATAAAGGGTAAATTAGAACGTTTTCATCTTCCTTTAATGTTGAAAACTCCCACTGCTTAAAATTTTGAAATAAAAGTTTCACCTTCTATTTATTTATATTTGCGCGGTAGTAACACCAAATACCACCCCGGCTGTCACTTTCATGGTTGTTTCTGATTCGCATCTGCACAAAACCCTGAGGGTAATTAATAACCTGTCTTGAACCCTTTCTCGCTCAGCTTTTCTTATGATTCTCACATCTTTTCAATTCAATTACACAGTGGAGTACATAATCATACGATATAAGGTGCATACAAAATTGCTTCATGACACAAGAATTCTGTCGTAAACGTTTGAACATAATATTACTTGCATCTTATCAAACTTCGGTGTCATTGCCACCGAATGGTGGAATGCATAAAAATAGAATTAGGAAATATTTAATTCAGCGATCAATTTAAATAAAGAGTATACAACGCTATTAGACCACATTAGGTTGAAAGTTTTTTAGGACGAAACTTGAAGCAATAAAATAACTATCGATTTCCAATAACTTCTTCGTTCCCAGTAACGGCCTTAAATTCCCGTAATCTAGAACCCTTTATCCAAATTGCATGGTGTATTGCATAAATTTGCGTTAGCACCCAACGGGAACTTAAGGAAAATAAAACACGTACACTCCCCGGTTTTATCTAGGCATGCATAAAATCTATCGAACTAAATTCTTACATGTACTTAGTTTGATAAAAAAATCAGTCCTACCAGTTTTGGGTGCGACTCTGTGCTCAAATAATGACGGAAATCAAATTGAGCAGTTTCAGGCGTGATGGTGTGAAATTCGAACATAATTAAGAAAAGATAGTATTAATTTTCCACTAGATAAGTTTGATAGTATGACCGGGTTTCGATGTATTACATCATCTTCACGTCTGAAAAATGTAATGCAACGGAACATGTTCGTACTATTAAAGTTATCTAGTGGAAAATTAATACTAAATTTTCTTTATTACGGACAGAGATGCCGTAGTCACGGGGAAATAGTCGTGGTACGCAAGAAAGAGTCTGAAAAGTCAATTTTCAGTTCACGCCAGTGCCTCGGTGGGGAGAAAATCTGGACAGGGAAGAATTCGTGTTTGCGATCGTGTCACGTCGTAATTAAATGGGGTCAAGCGTTTCGGTCCCGGGCATGCGTCCGCCCAAACCCCGAAAGGGTCTCCTGAACAGAAGAGATGTGGAGGGGAGTGAAAGAGAGTGACCTATTGAATAATTACGGAAGGCTCAAAAACTTTTCTCCTCCGCCCAACCTCTCACAACCTGTTTGAATTCGCATTCGTGTTGAGGAGTCTGAAATATGGAGGGGGAGTTCCAAGGAGGGGTTGAGTGCATGAGTCAAGAGGCGCGGGTTGTGAGTGGGTGGGGTGGTGGGCAGGGAAGAGAAGGGATTGTTGGAGAGATCGATGCCGGCGGATCTTCGGTGACTGGTTGGCAGCGTGTTATTCCTTACGTTTTCCCAAAATAGAGGGCGTTTCCTGTTGCCTCAACGGTCATTATGACGTCGATCTATCCCAAAACTCTTCTATGTGATTTCTTGGGCAATACTCCAACTTGTGATTTGAGGTGGGAGAAAAAATATTACGATATCTTTACCTTATAGCTCACCTCGTTCGATGCGCGAATGAATGTGGTAGGCGTGGTCCATTGGAACACGCGTGTGGAAACAATGAAATGGAGTTTTTAGTTCTTCTGGGCTTTGAGCATCTGGATTCCTATCACACAACCGTTTATCAGCACAGCTGGGTATCGGTGTAAAATGCGCCAAACGGCGCAGTGCTTAAGCATCAGTCAGTCAGTCAGCATCTGGATTCCATATATGATTAAATGTCCACTTGGTAATTCTCCTTACTACCAAATAAGTGTAGCGTTATAAACTTCTCGAAATATAATCAGAAAGAGTGATGGTTAGCCACTCTACTTCGGATCTCAACCCATTATTAGGTAATCTACCGGTTAAGGTAGGTTTTTTTAGATGGACACAACTATAAAATAAACATTTTGTAACTCCCCACCTAGCAAACTAATCTACATCAGGTCCCTCTTCATCTCGATGTACTTCTTTCCTCCCTTCATCCCATCCAACATCCCTATCCTGTTCCTGCCCTTACCTCGCTTGCCCAACATTCTCCCCTCTATTACCTTCTTCAACATTCCACTACCGCTCAAACGCCTTTCATCCATTTTTCCTGCCTCCATACGATTTCTCTCAACAAACCCCTCTCCTCACCCACCATCTCTAGTACTTCCTCATTTGTTTTCCTTTCGGTCCATTTCACCTTCTCCATTCTTCTCCACACCCACATTTCAAAAGCCTCCAATCTACGTCTATCTCAACCCATACCCAAGAAAAAAAGAAGAGAAGTTAGCTAGGAGTTATTTTAGATAAAAAAACTAACCTTCAACTCCCACTTCACCTCGGTCTTGGGAAAAGGGTGAGGCGCCCATCGTTCCCTTTACTGCCTATTTAAGCCGTCGTCACCCCTAACACTAAACGCATCCTTTATCTAACCATGATCCGTCCTGCAGTAACTTACGCCGCTCCAATTTGGGCTCACGCCACCAAAACCCATATAACAAGAGTCACCAGGTTCCAAAACAAAGAACTACGTAAAATCTCTTCGGCCCCATACTTTATCAGAAACCACGATATACACAAGGACCTTAAAATTCCAACTATTCCGAATGTCTTAATATCATCAACTCAATCTTTTCACTTCAATCCTCCACTAATTTACTATTAACGTATCCATGGAACTATGACTAAAACGCTGACCTAATACACCCTAGACCAAAATTCGAATTAATTCAATTTTATCACACCAAAAATAAATTAACATGAAACATTAAATGAACCTTTTTCATTTCCATAAAAAAAAACCCACCATAACTCCCCGTAAACAGCATTTGCTTGCTGGGAACGAGGAATAGCACCTGTGGGCGGGCGCCCATTGACATCTTGCCAACTGCCAACCGGCATAATACTAATCCTCACCTTATGCTTTACTTAAACTGGGGAGGGACCATAATTTATTGCTCAAATCTCTAGATAGTCGGTCGCGACAAAATTTGTGAAACGGTTTATCAAATAGGTAATGGTTAATAGGTCTACGGCATTGGAAAGTAGTCATTAAAGAAATCCGACGAGAAGGTTGAAAGCAATGCAATTTTTATCTGATCATATTTCAATTGCAACATGTAGCTACGTAGTGTGAGCTCGTATATGGGATTCTCATGAAATTGTATTGATTGACTAATTAGATCGCGCGTAGTGTAGAGGAGCAAGATTTATAAAACTTTATGATAAACATAGTAACTTATCTAAATTATTAGAGGAACTAGGTTTGTGATCACTCAGAGTGAAGGTTAAGAAATACAAATTAAATCCCTTGCATAAATTGGGAAGCGATGTCTTTAGAAATGGTGCTAAAAATCATTGTTAGCTCAACCACGAAGGGTTGGATTTTCTGTTGAAATGAAGACAAAATGGCTTCATGCAAATATAATTTGGATTCCGGTGTAACAATCTGTATTTACTTGGTACTGCTATGCTCAAATATACATGACGATTGTTGGACGCAAGAATCTGTTAGAAAATAAGTATCGTACTACTGTTTTCAGTTATGAAAATTGAATTTAACTCATTCATTGAATGCATTTAACCATTTTTTAAACGATAATTCTTTCAGTATTCTTAAAAAGGATTTTTTAAAATATCAAGAGGGCAAAATGACTTGATTTAAGCACGGACTTTCACCATAAATGTCACGGTTTCCCTTCAAATGTGTAGTACTTTATGGAAAACGAGGACTTTCTGTTTGACATCAATAGGCAATGCATTGCAACGTGTCTCATTAAATTAAACTGATTATTAAGATTTATGTAAGCTGGGACTTAACTTGACGTTACAATATATCAAAAATTTAAATTAAATGTGATTTACACTGAAATAGTAACAACTCCTTGCGGAGGTCTCACTTTATGTCATTTTAAAACACTGTCTCGCGTTGAATTCCAACAATTCAACGGAAAATTCACTATTTCGAGAAAATTTCATTTCTGTTTGTGAAATTAAAGTCTCCATCCTTCACCGTACGATACACATTATGCAAGACATAAATGATATGAGGACATATTTGAACCTTATACTGTCTTAAAAGGAGAGAAGTAGAACCGTAAAATTTTACTTCACCGAATATTATGCTGTTTGCCTCCGCCACGAGGCTCCGGCTCAGAATAAGTGTTATAACCAGCAATGTGGCGCTATCATGACATAAGGGGAAGTGCTTTTAGTTAGGCAGCGTTCTCAACGCTGAGACCGTTAGCTCAGTAAGGGTTCCTCACGTAATATTTAATGTAATACTTTCGAAAATTTTCGTTGGTAATCATTGTTAATTGTTCTCTCAATGTACGTATCTAACAACTACTCGAAATGAAACATCTCCATTGCAAACGATGTCACAGTTGTTCCGCAAGGCGGGCGGTGTAGAAAGGCCAAAGTACTTAGACAAGTTTAGGGAGAAGAGCGGCTGGAGTGCCAGTGGATTACATACTTCCTCATTGCGAGGCCGAAGGGATCAACAGGGACCGAAAGCGACCCAGGTAATGTATGGAGATCCACAAAACGAAACATAACTTAATCATTCTCCCTTGACCAGCGCATTTCGTATTCACCAAAGTTCTGACCTGAAGCAGCTCAATATCAGACAATCTGAAGTGTGCACCGTATTCACCTAATCGAATTCAGAAGAGCTTCACCAGTTCGTGTTTCTGATTCGATGTTCATAATCGCGTCATCGCGGCAGACTCATTTTATAGCAACAAAACACAACCTTCACAATAGAAACAGATGAACAGAATAATAGCGAAAACAAATATGAACTTAGTACGAACGAACACGACGAAAAACAGTTCAACAACAAATACGAATAATTAAAATTAACACGATAAACGAATAAAAATTGTTATTTACTATTGCAAACAACCTTGACTACAATCGAAATTGGCGGGAAAATTTACGTCGATTTACTCTTGATCTATGTGAACGGGCGACATCATTCTCGACAATTATTGACACGGATTTCCATCGTAAGATGCCTGAGAATGGGAACAGTCTACATTACTCCTTATATCTGTATGGAATAGAAGGTTTCTTCATGGCGACCGTCGAAATATGTCTCAGAATTTTTACCCCCCCCCCTGATTGGTCGGAGCGACAAATAATAAACACGGCCATTTTCACACCTGGCAATTACTCGACATGTATTGGATATCGTGGAGTGGAGAGAGGTTTCCATTTCTCGTGCCGCTTATCACCAGCTTCCATCGGTTGATCGCATTTACATTGCTCCCCTCCCGACCCTTTCGGCCTTGACCTCCAATATCCACGCACGGGGGTAGTTGGGAAGGGCGGGGACACGCGCTCGATGACCTTTGCGGAGATAGCGAGAGAAATTTCCGCGGTTAGTCCGCCGGCCTTACCCTCGGGACGAGAAGGATCTCTACATTTTTTGGCGCTGCGATGCTGTGAACGTTCCGCTTTAAAACGGATCCCGGGCATGGCGCAAATAGAAACTTGACACAAAGGTTTTCGAAGCAATAACAATAAAAGGGAGACAAGTTTTAAGAGTACGAAGAAATTAGCGCAATATTTAATTTGTTGGGATAGGGAGTAAGGCCAATCAATGGCTTTCCTAAGTAACCCCGAAATTCTCATTCCAAACTGAAACTAAAGCATTACGTAATACTTACATATATGCATATATGTATACACGTATATACTTTTTGCATAAATATATCAAAACAAAAAATATTTTTCCACGCATATATATTTTTGTATATAAAAAATATATAACATTTGGACGACACAATAGAACTCAGAATTAAATAGATAACACGTAAAAGGACACTCTCATTGTAGATTGTTTGAGCTTTCTGCCTACTCCGAAGCCTTCTTCAGGTCAGTATATATATATATATATATATATATATATATATATATATATATATATATATATATATATATCCCGGAAGTGTTTTGGACCAATACGGTCAAAGTGGTACGGATGTAAGGAGAAGAATTGCGCTAGGCAAGGAGGAGGGAGTTGATGACGGGGAAGTTGAGTAGAGATGTTAAGACAAGACTCGTAAAAACTCTGATATGGGGCGTAGCTATGTATGGCGCGGAAACGTAGTCACTGAAGCAGGAGGACAGACGTAGATTGGAGGTTTTTGAAATGTGGGTGTGGAGAAGAATGGAGGTGAAATGGACCGAAAGGAAAACAAATGAGGAAGTACTGGAGATGGTGGGTGAGGAGAGGGGTTTGTTGAGAGAAATCCTATGGAGGCAGGAAAGATGGATGAAAGGCGTATTGAGCGGTAGTGGATTGTTGAAGAGGGTAATAGAGGGGAGAATGTTGGGCAAGCGAAGAAAGGGCAGGAAGAGGATAGGGATGTTGGACGGGATGAAGGGAGGAAAGAAGTACACAGAGATGAAGAGGAACTTGATGTAGATTAGGTAGCTGGATTGGGTTTTGTTTGGAGTTACAAAATGTTTATTTGATAGTTGTGTCCATCAAAAAATCTACCTTAACCGGTAGATTACCTAATAATATATATATATATATATATATATATATATATATATATATATCACATCCTTCGTATCAGTTTAATCGACATGACTAGATCAGAGTGCTATCCGTAAATAATGCGAAAAAAATGAGATAATTGGTTCTAAATTACGTATTTTAATGACTGAATTAGGAAAATTTCAACTCTGTAGAACATGAAACATCAGTGTATATAAAATAGCTTTCCTCACTTTATATATAACTTTCTTCCAGGTTTGTACTCAAATATCACAACAAGTGCAAAAGTGTTTTCTAGAAACCTCCAACTTGATGAAACAATATGACTATAGGGTTTCGTGGCTTCACTTCACGTACATATTTGATATCCACACACAAATCAATACAAAATCTTTCAGTATGGAAAACAATATGAAGCTTATTGTATATCTGTAGGTCAAACATTTATGGGGTTAGAGAAAAGATAGAAGAAAATTTCCGAATTAAAAAGTATGTAAAAATTAAGATCCGTCTTCGAATAAAAGTTTTGGGAGGACCCTGAAAACTATTTCATGATTCCTACGATTTCTAAGAAAAGGTTTTGCGTAAAATCAATCTTCAAACAAACATATATATCTTCCGTCTCACTTCCCTTAGTCCAATATTCTTATCCCTTTTATACTACCTTCCCGAGAATTCTCCCTTTTATACAAATCTTGAAAATCCAATAGCCATTCATAATCCATCCATTCATATCCTCATACCAGTTTTCCTGATTTCTTTCAAATTTTCGTCGAATACCATGCCTGTTGCTTCTCCTATGTCATATCCCCCATTCAAAACGTTTCATATCTATGCTCACGAGATATAATAACCTACTGCCCTTGAATTTCATGCAAACAACTTCATTAAGTTTTTTACATGTAATTGAGAAAAAGACATTCATAAATTTTCCTTCGCTGCCATTAGCCTATGCTGGCTATTGATGGCGCTAGTGTACCAAATTTGGATTTCGTATGAAAATGGTGGCCGCTTTGGCCCTTACTGGCGGGATCCTGAGCAAAAATGTTACTTGCAATACCCAAGAAAACTCTGTTCGTAAATAGAATGCGTTATTACTGGAGCATGGCGATCAAATTTGGTGGTATGACCGCAGGAAGAAATGATAAACTTTTAATGGAAAAATTGGAAATCATAGTTTTAAAACTAATAAAAGGTTCAGGGGTAATTTCACGGATATAACATCTACCTGAAAAACATCTTACCTTTGAATACGAAGCACCGAAATTCTTTAACAAAATGGGTTTCAGCGAAAGCTAGCAGAGATACGTAGGTGGAAATAGATTTAAATGAAACACTCTGCATCGTCATATTTTTTAATTTTTCCAAACTGACAAAATTTTAAATTTTGCCAAAACTGTAGAAATTAGCGTAAGCTTCCTTTAAAAATACTAAATATAATGACCTTTAAATGGTATTTTATGAATTCACGCTGGTCTTGACTATTTTTTTTTTTGCATTTCAGCTAAACTTTTAAATGTTTAACATTCACAAAACGCAATTTTTAGGCAATTTATTGATATTAAATATGATCATTTGGGAGGTAACATTTCATTTAAGAATGAACAAAATGGCAAGTAAACATTGTCTTTAATTATTATTGGATATTGTAACTGCGGTTATTTCTTAATTTTCTCGGAGATAGTTATAAGGAAACATTGTGGGGAAATTTCTTTCAGACAATTTGCCAGCGAGAAGAGAATATATATTATTTCCTCTTGACATTAATATTTTGCGCCGATCGGTTAAATAATATCGCCCTTACGTCAAGCTTGTCTTAATTAATGTTACATAATTTATTTACCCAATTTATAAGTTCTATAATAACTTGTTATTAAGATAAAAATAACTCAGTTGCAGAGAAAGCATGACATTTTATCGATCGCCCCATTATGTACTTGTATTTTGCATTCCCTACATCTGTGAAAGTAATAAAGTTTGAAAAAGAATAAAATGCCGTTATTGTGTTTTGCCAAGGTCTGATAATTTACCGCACTCCCTCTCTTTCCCTCTCTCTCTCACGCACTTTCTTTCTGTAGAAAAGGAATTATTTTACTGATATTATTCCCCTTTATCGATGCTTGACACATTATATTTCCCACTTTTCCAATCAATAATTAAATTTACTCTTTTCTTATGAAAATATGCATAAAAGAATAATATCTGTCCATAGCAATAGTAATATTTTATTTAAATTATGCCGTTCCTTATTTCCGTAATAGTTCTTCTGGATTTGCCAAAGAGACAAGGGAGAAGTTATTTGAATATGGCTCAAGCCATAACATATTTAACCTACTTTTTGTCGGGATCCAAACTTTTGCGAATAAAAAATGAATGCACTACTATCACGGATTCACGGTATAGGAATACATGTTCTCGCGAAAAATGAAATGGATTGCGCAATCGCATAATAATTGCTAATTGTGCGTGTACATTGGAGAATTTTCCCACTTTGTTTGAATGAAATTATTTAATTTTCTAGAAAAACAACCGAAACTCGCATGGTTTAAAAAATTACCATTTAATTTCAAGTTGAAAATAGTATTTCGATCACATTTCAAAAACTAAAAAGAACATTCTAGAGTGGTTAAAAACTGTATTTTTACAACATTTATTTTGTTAGATTACACATGATTGGGTGCGATATAAATTTCATTAAAATCCAATTAAAGGTGGATACTGCGAGACACAACCTGCGCTTTTTGTTCACGATGTTCTTATTTCGGGAGAGAGGGCAATGTTCCAGTGGACGCGATTTTTCTGGATTTTACGAAACCCTTCGACAAAAGTACCTCATAGTAAACTACTCGCAAAGCTAGAAGCATATGACATAGATAAAAATGTTCTGGGTTTGATTAAAGACTTTTTGCATGATGGGTTCAAAGAGTAGTTATAGATGAAGTTAGCTCAATTTCAGTAGAAGTTACTTCAGGTGTTCCCCAGGGAATTATCATCGGACCTCTTTTATTCCTACTTTAAGTTAACGACATTCACTCCGGAGTCACTAGTAAAATACTAGTAGTCATTTGCCAATGATGTAGTGGTTTATCGTAATATACGTGATCCTGATGACACAACGGCTTTATCAGGTGATTTCAATGCAATAAAATGCAGGCGCAACGCTTAGCAATTTGATTTAAATTTTTTAATTAGCGCGTGGTGATAAATTTTTCGAAGAACGATTCCCACCCGAACAGCTACTGCATTGGAAACGTCGAAATGGAATGTGTAAACTCTTTTAAGTGTAATTTATATAAAAGCATTTTGTCTCCTATCTCTTCTTCTTGTGTATGTATGTATGTCCATTGTAAGAGTGATAATTGGCCAGACTTGACCGTTGCCACCAGCACAATTGTCTAATTGCAACAATTTTAACTCCTAAATAAATTAATTAATTAAATACCTAGCCGTTAATCTCACTCACGATCTCCTCTGGGTGGCACATATCCGGGGAATATGTGGACAAGCTAACAAACAATTGAGATTTATTAGAAGAGTACTTGGGGAATGTGATGAAAAAGTCAAAGAGAAATGTTATCTGTCGTTGGTTAGACCTTATTTAGAATATGCTGCAAGTATATGGGATCCTCACGAAGTTGAATTGATTACCGAATTGGATTGCATACAGCGTAGAGGAGCTAGATTTGTAAAACCTTATTATGATAAACTTAGGAGCGTATCCAAAATAATAGAGGAGCTAGTTTGAGAATCACTCACGGAGGGAAGGTTAGATTAGAGATTAAATCTCTGGCATAAACTGGAAGGGTGTCTCTTTAGCAGTGATGTTGAGAATGTATTATTACCCCCATCGTACTACGGTAGGAGAGATCATATCTATAAAATTATAGAGATTAAGTGTAGAAGAGATAATTTAAGATATCATTTTTTCCGCAAACGATAGGGGATCATAATAACATTGTCCGACCACGGTAGGGTCATTTTCGGGTAAAATTATTCTGATGTGTATTCAATATCACATCCTAGTGGTGGCTTGCATGGTACATATGAATAAATAAATATAAATACATAAAAATAAATAAAAAATTAAACAACGTGCTACGTTAACTAGTGTATTCACAATAGAACCTCCATAATTGATTAGACGCAAGACAGACGCAGAGTATGAACACTCCTGGAACAATATAAAAAATTTTCCTCCTATTTTTTAAATGGCGCTTCACTGTTTCAAGTCGTCTAAAAAGAACGCTTGATGCAATTTGCGTCTATTTCTCTCAAATACTCAGAGAATGTTTAGCAGCAGGTTTTTTTTCTATTCTTCCCCCTATCTTCCATTTACCTTCCGTTTCCCTAGTTTAAGGAAATGTATTTTCCATTTTTCGCTTTGTTCATCAGCGTCTGTACAGTCATTTTAAGCAAAAGAAATAGATGGGTGCAGGGTACAGCTTATGACTCGCATAGCTACCACTACCACGTAGTATATAGCGTTAGCAGTACATAAAATGGCGTCGTTTAGTGTACAAGAACAGCGCGTGATCATTTCGTTGTCCTCGCTTGCGCGGTTTAACGACCATCGAAATTCATAAGCATTTTAGTGAGACAAGCAGTGACTGTGTTATGAGCGTAAAAAATGTGCTTTCGCGGGAGCGCTGGTTAAGGAAATGCCGAACTTTAGTTTGACAACGAACTCAAGATGACTCTGTCATGTACCAGCCGGTTTTACTCTGAGGTAAAGAAACCCCAACATACTAGTTCTGAGACCTCATGAATTCGATCGTTGGGGGAAAAATTACGTTCGTCCATGATAAATTTATGCTGAAAAGTAAATTATGTTTCAATTTTTTGCTGGTTTTTCAGAGACAAAATACGTGTTTTTAGAACCTGAACTCACCTCGTAGATTAAAGATTTCAAATCGACTCAATGTAGTAGTGTCGTCACCTCTACTAAAGATTCTTTCTTAACGTCGCGGTATGCTAATGTCTTAGGTTTCAAACCAAGTCAAGCGGCTACAACGACTGCGCTTCGAAGACTTGCATAATAGCCGCGACCGCGTAATGAAAACGATTCCAATGCGCAGATAATATTGCGACAGAGTTGCGACCACAAAGATCCTTTGGTCGAATTATAATCGCATAATAAGAGAACCGACTGATGTATTTCGTTTCGCTCGTCGGCAAAAAAGAAGGACGAACTGCAAAAGTCGTCCCGTGGGCATGAAACTAGGGCTTGGGACTCCGCTCTATTGAGATGGCGAAGTAATGAAAATATGGAGACTTAGAATTATGTAATTCTACTGTAGTACGCACCGCTGCATAAAAAACTCTCTCTGAAACAAGGCCCAGAATCTGCTAGGATTTCTGTTTTGTCGGCAACAACTAATATTCCAAAATGCATACGTGGAACATAATGCAAGTGTAGAACAAATAAATTTAGGAGATCATTTATCTCACAAATACCCTTCATTTTAAGTTTAAGTCAATCATGATAAACTGTTCTATAATTAATCTCCATCTTAGGAAGTGAAATTGAGTATTCACCTCAAGCGCACAATAATTTTCAAAATTCGTGTGGATATTCACCGGCGGGACGAGTATTAAAAAAGGCGAACAATTTCGTTGTGTTGGCATTCAGTGAAATGTGGCAGAAGTTCCGAGCTCTCAGTGCAACGTGAAACTATTGCAGTTCAACTGACGTGGACCAGTATCAGTCAGCAAAACAAAAGTTTTCAACTTTACCGAATCCACTGCACCGCGTTAGTGCACAGGCTCTTTGAAACGCCAGTACCCTCTACGATGGCGTACATGGCGGTGTTGAATCAATCAGTTTTCCTCTTCCCTCTTACTTTTTCGCTCACGATTCATTCGTCGAAGACAAGTGAAAATGGTGCCACCCCTAACACAGGGATTCTCAAAAAAGGTGGATGAATTTCGAGATGCATATGGAAAATTGGGACAACTATTCAGCCAGGGAAAGGAAAGCAAATGAGAAAGTATTAGGGGTGGTGGGTGAGGAGACGGGTTTGTTGGGAGAAATCCAATGGAGGCAGGAAAAATGGATGAAAGGCGTACTTAGCGGCAGTGGGATGTTTAAGACTGTAATAGAGGGGAGAATGTTGGGCAAGCGAGGAAAGGGTAGGAACAGGATAGGGATGTTGGACGGAATGGAGGGAGGAAGGAAGTACACAGAGATGAAGAGGGACCTGATGTAGATTAGGTTGCTGGATTGGGTTTTGTTTGGAGTTACAAAATGTTTATTTGATAGTTGTGTCGATCCATAAACCTACCTTATAGGATAGATTACCTAATAATAATTTAGCTAGGTGAAATATCTAGTAGGATACGCACAGGCCGTAAAAGTGTATTGTTTTAATTTATTTTGCAACATGCAGTTATGTTAATTGACTGTCACAAATTTATATATACGAGTATACATATATATAGAAACGAGTATATATATATATAATATAAGGGATAGGATCACATACAAAGAACGAACATATATTATATATATATATATATATATTACCCATTATTAAGTTCGGCTGGGGTTGATTCTTTCCATGCATCCTGTGATCGTTCTTTATATGTGTTCCTATCTCTTTTTCTTGTATCTCTTTCCATGTGAATTAATATTAAAGCATAATTGTTCATCATGCGTTGTCGATTTTTGCTTCAACTCCAAATGCCATTAAGGCTCATTCATCCGACACTGCAACTTATGCGACTTATTAATATCGCCATGAGAAAGTATGACATGCTTGGATTCAATTCGGTCTCTCTGATTTACCCAAGCGCATGCAAATAGCGAGGGCGGTAAAATATGTCCTACTGTCAGCTTAGCACTTTTATGCGAGTACGTTAGTTGATATGCACTCATTTACGTCTATTAGTTTTGTGGTATCCGTCTGAAAGCGTTAGCGGTGTACATCCTCATCCTGCATTTCATAAATTATATTTATCCATTAACTGACTTCATTTAGTAAATATATTCAGTGAATATGGCACGGTGACTTTCAAGCCAACTAGAAATTTGCGGCATATAACACTCATAATTAACCCAAGTCAATAATATGTTAATTACGCGTAGCAACTGAGTGCATCATTTTCGACATTATGTGCATTCAAATTGGTCGTTACCGTGTCAACAACGGTAATGCACATAAGCTGGATAAATGAAATGGATGTAAATGAACGAATATGCCTATGTAATTATAATAATTTGTACATAAAATCAGACGTTATTGAAGCAGGAGGAAATTCCAAGGCAAGGTCAAATACTAGTATACTAACGATATGTGATTTTGTGTAACTACGATTGATAGATAAACATGGTATGCACTCGTAAATACAGGAATGGTCAACTATTACCTTAAAAGGAAACAGCTGATTTCGTTTTCGGAGTGATAATCTTTGAGCACGATATTTAATTACAGCACAAATTAACTTGATCAAATTAAAAATATAGAATTATTACTCAGTAACATGAAAGATAACCGCTAAGCAGTTTAAATACCATATTTCGGCAAAAATGTGTCGCTTTTGGCCCTAACGGCAGTTTCAGATAATTTCTGCAACGCTGTCGCAAAATAACGAAATGCAACGAAATACGATAGCTTTATTTGCTCAAACATAATATATCGTCGAGAGTGAAGCAGATGAACCTCGGTCGCCATATTGTGTAGACGCAGTAATGCTTCTGAATGGAAGTCTTGGACTTTTAGATACGTATATGTCTACCGCTTTAACCTGCGACTCCGAGGAAATTAACTTTTTTCCCTAATTACACTAATTGAGGATTGAACCACCGTAATATAAAAAGATAGATAGTCACCATTAAAAGACGTATTAAAAAGTCGCCCAAAACTCTAATGATTTATAATCACAAAAGAAGCAAATCTAACAATGCCCATGTTCTTAATTTGTAACTTTGCATGATGTACATATATATGTATTCAGATATTTATGTATATATATATATATATATATATATATACATATGTGTGTGTGTGTGCATGTGTTGGTATTTATACGTACATATTTATGCGTAAACGTATGGTACCCTAACACCCCCGAGCATGCGCCTTTGCGGTCGCCTACGGGGTATTTTGTAGATTTAGATTAAAAATGAGTTTAGATCAAAGGAAAAATCCATGATTTTAATTCAGATCCAAATGATCTACCGCCAAGACTGCTGCACCACCTTTAACAAAATTACATAGAGAATGACAGCATAAATGAGTTCTTTCATGTTGCTGTGGGAGAGTGATGAAAATTTAAAGTAACGGAAGGATTCAAATCATGTTCTTCTGAAAGAGAGAAGCCATAAAAGAAACACCACTGAGAACAATACAGAGCTTTTTAAGAATTGCTTTAATTAGAGCCTCATAACTGCCTCTCAAAGCCAGTAACAAGAGGGGAGCAATGGCAAAAAATTAGTCTTTAGTTGATTTATTTACTGCTGACGAGGAAAGTATTAAGTATACTCATCAGAAATTTGTACAGAGAAAGAATTTTGTGCACCAATTTCTGGTAATTATTTGTAATATCCTCTGGTCAATTCCCAGTTTAGAAACGAATCAACCCAGACTGTTGAAAAAATATATGTACGGTACAGATTTATCCAGGATAAAATGGAATAACTACTGAACGGAACCGTTCGTGAATTTTATATGATTCACATCCACGGACTATAGAAAATGTTGTCCCTAAAAAACACAATTAATTTTATCAAAAATGTTATAACATTTTCTATATTTGCCATGATTACAGATGGGAGAATCTCCAGCTATATCTATTATATGTTATAATAGAAGAGAAAAATCTCTAATTCCATCACGCAAACTACAAATTACAAGTTGCTTGGAGATATCACGGATTTCGCTGGGAGAATACGAGTATATATATATATATATATATATATATATATATATATATATATATATATATATCATTTTTATCTTTGAAATGGAACGCCCTTCGGCGACGCACAAACATTTAAACACACAGATGCAGGTCGTCGTCATCTGATGACGACGGTCGTGCCGTCGAAACGTCAAAAACCACATTTGTGAAGGCCCTTTCTTTGTGTTTCTATGTTTTAAAAATCAGAATATATATAAATAAATATATATATATAAATATATATATATATATATATATATATATATATATATATATATATATATATATATATATATATATATATATATATAAGTCCCTAAGAATTGGAAAACCGCGCAAATAACGTCTATTTTTAAAAGTGGTGACAGGGAGGACCCCCAGCAATTACAGACCCATTTCTCTCACTTCTATATGTTGAAAAATTTTAGAGCACATAATTGTCAGTTCCATAATGAGACATCTTGATAACATAAACTTTTTAAGTGACAATCAACACGGATTCAGAAAAACCCGCTCATGCGAGACCCAATTAGGATTGTTCACACATGACTTACTTTTATCGGGTGAAAGTGGTAGGCAAGTGGATGCGATCTTTTTAGATTTTCAAAAGGCATTTGATAAGGTTTCGCATGGTAAACTCATCCATAAATTAAAGGGCGCAGGTATACACAAGGGGGCAATAAATTGGGTTGAAGACTTCCTTTCAGACCGGGAACAGAGGGTAGTCCTTGACGGCGCTAGTTCTACCAGCGTACGAGTAACCTCGGCGGTTCCTCGGGGAAGTGTTATCGGACCGTTACTATTCTTGATTTTTGTTAACGATTTGAACCGCGAAGTGAAAAGTAAGATAAGGATGTCCGCGGATGACACAGTGATTTATCGGGAGATATCTGAGGATGAGGATCGTTTAATTCTAGCCCGTGATTTAAATAGCATTAATGAATGGTGTTCAAAATGAGGATTGCCTTTAAATCTTAATAAATGTTCGGTGGTAAATTTCTTTAAAAGATCCACGGGATTCGTTTACAAATTAGCTGGAGTTGACCTTGAAGTAGTTGATACGGTGAAATACCTAGGTGTTACATTCACTAAAGACTTAACTTGGGGGACCCATATACGTAAAGTCTGCGGGCTAACATATAAAAAATTAGGATTTATTGGACGCATAGTCGGCAGAAGTGACTCCAAGGTCAAGGAACGTTGTTATCACGCTCTTGTAAGGCCCCATTTAGAATATGCATGTATCGTATGGGATCCGTGTGAAAAAGGCCTCATTCGGAAAATTGAGAAGGTCCAACGCCGGGCAGCTCGTTTCGTGGAAAACTGTTACGATAAAACGAAAAGCGTCACTGAAATGCTCATGGAGTTGGGATGGGAGTCATTGGAAGAAAGACGAATCAATGCTAGGTTAAATTTACTAAATAAATTCGGATCCGCATGTTTCAGCACCGAGGTCTCGAAAATTATTCGCGCTCCAACATACATAGGCCAGGACTAGCAGACTCAAGGACTCCTTCCTCCCACGGACAATACGGGATAACAACTGTAGGGTCACACTCGGAGATAACAAATATGCCACTTGCCACCCTCGGCGTCTAGGTAACAATTAGTTAAACTCAATTGCATGCACTTTCACCAACCTCCTGTGTGTTGTGTCAAAACCCTTCCCGCATGCCCGCATTGGAATGCCATTAAGTAATGTATTGCTGTTTACAGTATTGTTTTCTCTGCTTTTGGTACCCTAAATTTCCCCTTCCATCCCTTGTGCCTCTCCGTGGGTGTGCCCTCCTCCCACCTGCAGCGTTGGGCCAGATTCCTCGCCTTGGGTAGTTGAGAGAGTTTTATGTAGCACGTTCTTGTGGTGGTGGTGTTTCGCCTGGCTACTTGCCATAAACTAGCTTGCACGTTCGTGATAAATTTCTTGCTGCATCCTAGGGTAAAATTATTTGTTGTAGTTAAGCGTATGTACTTGCATGCTTGTGGAGTGAAGGGAGGTAGATGTGTGGTTGCATGCGCGTCGAATGATGGGATGTTACGATGAATGTGTGGACTGCTGTGGATTGGGGTTTGCATGTGTGTGTTGGTTTTGAATGCGGTATTTATTTTTTCCTTTTTTGGGTGGTGACCTAACACCCCCCGCCACACGCCCTTGCGGCGGCTTGCGGGGTATTATGTAGATGTAGATGTATATATATATATATATATATATTCATTCAAATTGAAATGGTAAAGGAACACATATAAAGGACGAACACAACAGAGGTGGGGATGGCGGATGTGAGCAGATCACAAATGTAAAAATATTTTCCTCGACCGGGACTTGAACACCGGATCTCTCCACTTGCCGGGCGGATGCTCTAAACCACCTGAGCTATCGAGGAAGAGTACTTTTACATTGAAATCTGCGATCTTATAAAGCGCCAAAGTGCTCCGAATCATTACCCAGAAGATGGCGTTAGGGAGCTGTTACACCCACCAAAGGAGAAATTGACAAACACAAGAGGAGAATGGACAGTAGGTTAGCAAGCATACAACATCATAAAGGATAGGAACGGTGCGTTTCATGGCACGCATAGCCAGAAGAAGAGACGAGCCACATTGGCCAAATACACATTCAAACACGAAATACCGCCATATGGCGAATAAATATTCATTCAAATTGAAATAGAGATAAGGAAAATGGTAAAGGAACACATATAAAGGACGAACACAACAGAGGTGGGGATCTTTTTCAATTTGAATGAATATTTATTCGCCATATGGCGGTATTTCGTGTTTGAATATATATATATATATATATATATATATATATATATATATATATATATATCATACATAATATCATATATATCATATTTATATTATGTATACAGGTATATATCATATCTACATAAACAATATATATTTTTAATTTTAAAAAAAAATATATATATATATATATATAGGCAGGAAAAATGGATGAAAGGCGTATTGAGCGGTAGTGGAATGTTGAAGAAGGTAATAGAGGGGAGAATGTTGGGCAAGCGAGGAAAGGGCAGGAACAGGATAGAAATGTTGGACGGGATGTAGGGAGGAAAGAAGTACACAGAGATTAAGAGGGACCTGATATAAAATAGGTTGCTAGATTGGGTTTTGTTTGGAGTTACAAAATGATTATTTGATAGTTTTGTCCATCCAAAAACCTACCTTAACCGGTAGATTACCAAATAATTATACATATTTATATTTTTGTTAAGTTATATATATATATATATATATATATATATATATATATATATATATATATATAACTTAGACAGTAACACACAGATAACACGCACAGCACACACCAGTAACCCACAGCACGAGAATACATAAAAAGAACACTCACAATAATATCTTGATAATTTCGACGGAGTCGAACTCCGTCTTCTTCGGAAGATATCTTATAGCTCAGTCATATCTTATCTTCCGAAGAAGACGGAGTTTGAGTCGGTTGAAATTATCAAGATATTATTGTGAGTGTTCTTTTTATGTGTTCTCGTGCTGTGTGTTACTGTCTAAGTTTTTTATTCAACACTTCCGTGTTACTTCGAAGAAATCATATATATATATATATATATATATATATATATATACATATACATACATATACATACATATACATAAACATACATATATATACATATACATAAACATACATACGATGCCGTCGAAAGGTCAATATCTACTCTAAGTGTCCTTCTTTTATGTTTCTGTGTGTGGAATATTTATTATCCTAGTATATATACTATACATACATCAGTCTGTGCGACTGAAGACTGCAGGCAGAGGAGAATTGCATTTCTTACTTAGAAGTAAAGTTCACTTTTGTCTTTGAAGAGTATTTCGTACTATCGTTGACATGTACTTATTAGCTTTCGTAATACCTAAGCCTTTCTTAAATGAATGATGGCCAAACTAAAACAATAAGTTTGATGTCACTCAAATCGTGGTACCATTCGCTATCAACGAACTAACTCAATCCCTTTTGGCTTGATTGTTAAATTAGTCGTCTGCCTTTTTCCTAAAATGATAAAAAAGGGAACTTTGCCTCGCTTTACGCATAAGCTAGAAAAAAAGACGGCAGAATAAATGCAAAGGTTGATAATCTACAATCGAGTCACATTAAGAACCGTAAACATACTTAAAGTTGAAGCTGAGAGAATGAGCGTAGGGAGAAATAAATATAGTGTGGGACAATGGGCAAAGAAAGGAGGCGGAGGAGAACGAAAGAGTGAAAGCGAAGCAGAGGAAAATAAGGAAGAGAGCACTAGAGAGGAGTGGAGAGCAAAGCCACATTCACTCCCAGACTCCCACCGGCGCCTCTGTATTTTTTTTGTCGAAAAAAAAAGAAACTTATCTCTTTCTTTGTCTTTCTCATTACGGCCGTGGGAAGTGGGCGCGATAATGAGGTCTCTGCAGGTAATTATTAAGAAGAATACTCCGCGCAGGGATTTCTGTCACCATTACTTCCCTGGAAGTTTTATCCGAAGAGGAACCACATTGAGTTTGCGGAGAGCTCTATGCGAGCTCTCCGCAAACAAATGAAGCTTAACCAAGGTCGGAAGGAAAGATACTAGTTGAGGGCTTATGATAACACCTTCGCGAGATTTATGCATCAAATACTTCAGTTAAGATTATTACACTTGCCGCTTAAGTGTTTTGAGAAACGTGAAAGGGACAGCTTTTATGGAAATATTCGTATCATTTATGAGGAAGGCATTTTGACCAGAAGATTTTGCTAGATAATTGTTAGTTCTACGAGATTATACTCGTCATCCCAAAAATCAAAAAAGCTAGAATATATGAGGACTATAGAGGGTCATCAATAAGAGAATGGAGAGGAGGTTAATTGATTACTTAGGGAATTATTTGCATGGGTTCAGAAAAGGGAGTGACACGTATGAATATTAGTAATGAGGATACTATTAGAGAGGAACATACGTACATGTATGAGTCAAATCGGAATTTTGTTTTTTATTTTGTAAATTTTAAAAAGACTTTCGATTGAATAAACTGGGTAGCATTAATCAATGCATAACAGGAAATGAGGGTAGGTTGTACGCTTGGGCGATCTATCTTAAACCTATGCACGTCTCAAATTGAGGGTAAAAAGAAAGGAATACCACAAAGTTAAACCTGAAACTGTTATGTTTTACATGTCAAACTGTTTAAGAGTGCGTGTCGCGGAGGAAGTGCTGAAAAGAGGAGCGAGAGGGAGGTTTCCATTGCCATCGCAGCTTTTCAACGCATACATGAAGGAAATGGTGCAAATTGCATGGGAAAACCAGTTACAGGAATGGTGATCGGTGGGGAATTTAAAAAAATCTTTGCGGACAATAAAACTTTTGTTAGTCAGTTAGTGAAGGGGTTACAATCATTGGTGGGCGCGTTGTGTGATAGATATGCGATAAGAACGTTAAAAAAAACAAATTATAAGCAGTTTCATCTCTACGGTGGAGTTTGGAGAAAACGAGTACATTTGAAATTTCAAAGAAAAATCGTTCTCTTGGGGTTTTAACAATATTCATTTCATAATCCCGAATCGAACGTCACAATCCCAAATTTTTTTCAAAAGATACCGCCTGATTCATCATTTTTCTTGAATATTTTAAGAAACTAAGTGATTTTGCCGATTTTTCTTTGCTTCCTCGACTGACGCGGACCACCCTAAAGTCTTGATAGGTGAGAGTAAAGCTCGCCTTGTACTATGCATTTATGCGACGTGTTAAATTCACGCATTAAGAAAGTAAATAGGGTGCCAGCTCCTTTCTCTGTAGTTTCCCCAGGAAGATCTGGTACCCGAAAAATCACACAATTGGTAAATGAAGCTGAGGGCTCCCAGAGAGACCACCCACAATCAAACCAGGACCCAGCGGTCAAAAGCGCAGCGCTCTACCCCCTTCATTACCATGCCTCCTTGCAAAAAATATATCTCAATCTTTTATATGAAAGGAAAGAAGCTAATTTATGGTCTAAATTAATATTCTACCTGACTCACAGGGTACACCCCATGACTACCTCAAATCTCCATGAGTTGTGTTTGGAATACTGATTCCTCCTTACAAACGAGATATCCCTTTCAATTTCCCTAAATATTTTGAAAACAGATTTACATATTGTGAGCGGAATTACGAATAAACTCGGTGTATATCAAATGGGGTTTTAAGAAAAAGATTTCCCCTTTCTACTTGCAGACTGCGGTAGAAAATAATAATAAACCTCTGCTACCACTTCATTTTCTAGTTTTTGTTTGATTCTTTCCTTCTTTCCATCTCTCCGTCCAGACCTAAAATCTTAAACGTAAATCTAAGGGCGTTATGCAATCGGATTCACGCCGTCAAAGCGAAAGGCAATGCTGCAGTTTACAAAACGCACTTACCCCTCGCCCAAGAGTGAGGAAGGGATATAACTGGAGGAAACGTGAGAACTTGGTACTATCCCGTCAACTGCTTAGCAGCAGTAGGTAGTTTCAACGGTACTTCTCAATATTCGGCCGCGCATTTGGCTGAGGATTCGCCTTGGGGAGGTCACTAGCCTGGAGGGGAAGGAAGCTCTCTGGTATTTGTAAATAAGTAAGAAGGAATAGGGCGGTGAATCAAATATGGGAAGACTACTGGATAGAGTAACTGATGATGGTTCACTTTATCGTACAGTAATAATTTACAGTTACAAGAACACAACAGTTCATCTTCACGAGTTAGCAACGTAGTAATAAGGCAGCAATTCATAAATATCTCGTTCCCTGCAGAATCTCTTTTGAGTCCTTAATATCTTAGACAATTTCCAGTCAACTGCTTCTCATTCCCCACCCTTAATCTTCTTCTGTAATTCTTCCTTTTTCTATACGTCCTTCAACTATGATCTTCAGTAGGTTATCGTGCCTCAGGATGTCTCTGATTAGTTTGCATAATTTTCTTTCTTGAGCGGTCCTTTAAAGCACTCCTTTATTTGTCACTCGTTTTCATCCATTTTATTTTTATCGTTCTTCGGTGGCACCAAATTTGCATTGCCTCCTACCTCTTTTCCTGCCGCCCCTAATCGTCCATGTCCACATCAATAGAAACAGAACAATCTACATGCAAGTTTTAATGACTCCCTTCCTTGCGTCAGTGCTAATTAAATTTGCCGTCAGTAATTGTTTCTTCTGATAGAAAGTATTTTTTCTCATTCCTGTTTCGCCCACTATATCCCTCTTTGATTCTTTGATCGATACTGAGCTTGCTGCCTGTATCGCAGAACTAGATGACAGTTCCTTTTCATAACATTTTAAAAGTCCTCCTTATCGGTGACCTCAATGAGAAGAGAAATTACTATGCTTTTCAAAATACATAATTTTGCTATTTTAAAAGCGATTAATGTTCTCGTATTGGGAAACAAGAATTTCCCCCTCCGATAAATTAAGCTACATGTCTTGATTCAAAAATACTTATTTATAGTATAATTATATTTATATGTATATATAATATGTACATATAAGTATTATTTATATGTATTTACTAAATTTTTTGGGCATTAAGGTTTTGGAGAAAGCAAAACAATCTTTAAGGTTTGATATTGACAGTGCTATAGAAGTAGAAAAGTAGACAAATTTGCAAACTCGTTAAATTGTTGCCATGCAACCATTTAAAGTTAAGAATTATATGCAGAAAAGGTAAATTTACGATGATATTTTTCCCAAGAACGATAAAGGATCAGAATAAAATAATGTTTGTCCGACCGCGCTAGGAGGGGAAGGTGTTTGGTGTCAAGAGTAGTATAGCGTGTAACCATCCCCTGCCATTCACCCTAGTAGTGACTCGCAGGATACTAACTAAATTTTGAAAAATAAGTTCAAAATAACGGCAATGTATCCGAGTACAGGTAATTCAATTTATTTTACTCAGCCACTCTCCCATCAATGGATTTAATGCAATGCGAATATGATAAGAAGTGAACCCTAGAAAACGTATTATGGAAGGGTCAAAACGGACGCGGGTGAGGACGTCGAGACTTCTCTAAACTTAAAAGTAGCTGACCCAATGGAAACATGAACTGAAGTTGAATAGGCCGCACCGGTCACGTCCGAATGAAATGACTTCATTTGAAAAGGCTTGAGAAGAGCAGGTGGGAAGAGTTGATAACTTAAATTTATTCTCCGTAGAAAACTATTTGCTGAAAATATTTGATCGCAATGCTCAAGAACGTAACTGTCGCGTCCAATTTGGATAACCGGGAATCTAGTCGTAGGTTAGACGATAGATAACTAGAAACAAGAAGCGTGTGGAATATTAATTTCATTTTTATTATTAATAGTATCATACAGGTTAGTGTATGTATTTTATGGATTCACTACATCTCGTAAGCATGGTTACATGTTTACCTGCCACCTAACCAAACACTAAATAAACACTCTACAGAGTTTATTTTTTTGTCCATGAAATAATCAGAGATTAATTAATAATCACCGACTAATCATACTGTGGTTATACCGATGATTGAGGCAGCAGAATATAGAATAAAACATTTCATTTAAATCTACATCTCCGTCATAGCATAATTGAACAAATAAGACTTCGATGAAACACAATCTAAAAAAAGTTTGATGAAGTAGTCGGGTAATGCGTTGCTTATGGTAGTTATTCGAGACCTTAATTGAGAATTTTTAATAAGATCGTCACTTCACATATTGATAAAATAGATTACATTAGATATTTTAGTTTTGTCACCGAATTATTAATACAATTAACGGAATTGCTGTTGACCACACTACCGAATTCACATATGATTGCTCCCCGAATTCCACTGCACGATACACATACGCTCGTAACGTAGATTTATAAACGTACAGGAATTTGGACACTAAGCCAGGGCTGAGTGACTTGGTTAGCAGCTAAATAGGCACTGCAAGTATTTAAAAGAACTGAAAATAACTTATTTAACTCCCCATGAAACTCTTAACTTTACCACTCGGGTTACGCTGTAGTGCAGCATCTTCAGGTCAAATGAGGGATTTAACATAGTGTTTGAGTTCTTTTCAGTCAAAAGGCATTTCCATTCCATCATGCCTAAAACAATTTCCTAAATCCAAGGATTGACAACCAGCGATACAGGATGTTGACATGCCTATGAATTGGAGAGATGAAAAGAAACATGCTGAAAGTAATCAGATCATTTTCATTATAAAGTTTCGAGGGCGAGTTTGAGTGACAGGTGACCAATGCTCCGTTTGGGGCCTCGAAAGGAGGCTACCGACTCCGAAAATCCCCCTTTCCGCGTGTTATTCCGCCCCTCGATCCAGAACGGATGGAATATTAAAAAGGGCACGTGATGGCACCGACGCGACGGTCGGCAGGCAGAGAAGTCGAAGGGGGAAAGGTTTCCGGAGGGCCCTTAATTTATAAGCAAAGGGGGGGGGTACCGTTTGTTGGGGATGTGAGGAACAGGCTCCCCTACCACTATCCGGTGTACAGCTGACTAACAATTCCATCACGATGATAGACGACGTTTGTATGGCAGGAATACAGTATATTCAATTTAATAATTCATAGACATAGTGACGCAACACATTCATACAGGGCGGCACCCAAAAGTGGTAGGACTGATTTTCTCTGGCGCGAACTTTAGGTGGAGGGGGTCTACCTGGCAGGGTAAGGTGGAGGGGGCTCTTAGCAACAGACCGACACCAACCTCAGTCGCCTGCGGGCTGTCGTTGAGTGAGGACACCGTTTTTAGTGAAGCAAGGTTTTTGTCCGCGTCGAAAAACAAAATTAATCTGAATTTAGAGCAACGTTATTCCGTGAAGTTTTGTGCGAAACTCGGGAAGACGGCAACTGAGACCCTCGATATGATCAAGCAGGCTTATGGGGACACTGCCTTAAACCGTTCCACAGTATTTGAGTGGCACAAGTTGTTTAAAGAGGGTAGGGAGCTCGTTGAAGACGACCATTGCTTCGGATGGCCATCGACGGCAAGAACCGACACGAATGTGGACAGAGAATCAGTCCTACCACTTTTGGGTGCGACCCTGTATATCCTGAATCAAATAGTTTTAGTGGAGTGACAAAATCAAAAGACATTTATGCTGTCGCATATCAACTCAATACGGAAACATGTATCGGCATTAATAAAAGCACTACTAGGAACTCTCGTCACATCGACAGTCGTGTCAAACCACGGTAGTCACCCACGAGTGGTGTAGCACAGATTGATATGGAAGCAGCCGTCAATGACTTAATGGATGTGTTTGATTTTCGTAGTTAACAGTTAACTTCATCTGCCAGAGCTTTTTCATTTTTCTATTTTTGTTTTTGCTATTCTCTCGAATCGCACGAGGAAAATAACATTCTCTGAATACATTAGTTCTCCCTCCCATGGACTACAACCTTGTCGTGATGGAAGGGCTTGTGCTTCCCGATCACCCCTAGAACTATGCTGGCGGGAGTAATAATATATGTTCCAGGTAGGGTCACCCATGCCAGATAGGTCGAAGGTTAGGAGCCAGACGAAAGGTAGTCCACGCAACGTCTGTTCCTCAGTGAGGCGGCTGCAAAGGCGTCGGACTCCATTCGGGCGGTCATTAAGTGATAGTGTCACGTTAAAAACACTATTGAGGAAGGCAGCGGGAAACCACCTCAATTATTATTCCCTAGAAAATAATGATGGACAACATAGAGGGACAGGAGACTGATCCGCAACCTGTACATGTGTCAGACTGCTCAGGTGAGAGTGGGGAACGGAGAGTCCGGATGGGCAGTGTTAGGAAGGGGGGTAATGCAGGGTTGCCCATTGTCACCGGTACTGTTCAACATATATGTGGAGGAAATGATTAAAGAGGCATGGGAAGAACTGGAGGTAGGAATGAAAGTCGGAGGGGAATTCGTAAAATCGGTTAGGTTTGCTGATGACCAAGCATTAGTTGCTCAGTCATCCAAGGGGTTGCAAGCATTGTTGAGTGAATTGGAGGTTCAGTGCGATAAATATGGGATGAGAATCAATATTAATAAAACAAAGGTTATGCGATTTTCCAGAAAGAAAAAGCCTAAGCTAATTATTAAAATAGGAGGGGGAAAATAGAGCAGGTTGAGCAATTTACATATCTCGGAAGTGTTTTGGACCAATACGGTCAAAGTGGTAGGGACGTAAGGAGAAGAATTGCGCTAGGCAAGGAGGCTTTCTCAAGGAGGAGGGAGTTGATGACGGGGACGTTGAGTAGGGATGTTAAGACAAGACTCGTAAAAACTCTGATATGGAGCGTAGCTATGTACGGCGCGGAAACGTGGTCACTGAAGCAGGAGGATAGGCGTAGATTGGAGGCTTTTGAAGTGGGTGTGGAGAAGAATGGAGAAGGTGAAATGGACCGAAAGGAAAACAAATGAGGAAGTACTGGAGATGGTGGGTGAGGAGAGGTGTTTGTTGAGAGAAATCCTATGGAGGCAGGAAAAATGAATGAAAGGCGTATTGAGCGGTAGTGGAATGTTGAAGAAGGTAATAGAAGGGAGAATGTTAGGCAAGCGAGGTAAGGGCAGGAACAGGATAGGGATGTTGAATGGGATGAAGGGAGGAAAGAAGTACACCGAGATGAAGAGGGACCTGTTGTAGATTAGGTTGCTGGATTGGGTTTTGTTTGGAGTTACAAAATATTCATTTGATAGTTGTGTCCATCCAAAAACCTACCTTAACCGGTAGATTACCTATTAAATAATATTAGTTCTGTAATCTAACTCTCTTATCTTATTCGAATGCAGTCTAAAAGTGTCTATTTTTTTGTGAATTCAACCTCCCACGGACATAGCATGTTCCGGATGTCGTATTTCGACCTCATAAATGATAATGTCACTCGGTTCTCCATTTCTTTTCCTCCAAAATGTCATTATTTTATATTTTTCATAAAATATACAATTCCAAAGTCTCACACATTGCACCAATCTAAGATGTCGTCTGGACAACGGGAGTTTATTCCGTGATCGGCTGGTCATTTCATATTTCTATAGATCACCTTGTGGTCCCCCTCTACTCGAATCCTATTTACGTGGAAACTAAACATACATTCTCACGCGAAAGGGAATAGATGGGCACTTGTCTCATCCCTGGTATCGACGAAATTCATTGACTGCATGGAATTTTAACGGTTTTATCAAATGTTGATCTCATCTCAATTTAAACAGTAACCTGAAAACTGTAACTGCAATGGCGTGTGCTGGGGGGGTGTTAGAGTACCTGCAGTAATATGATTTCCTGTATTCATTTGAATCTATATAGTTTATGTGCACATGTAGTACGCATGCAAACATACGATTCTATATGCACCATGATTGATTTGGATTAAATTTTTGAATAATTTTCATCGAGTAAAAACATTTGGGCGTTTGGCTCATAGATTTTACCATGTTTGTGTCTTGCGTGAGGGAATAACGCGTACTGATAAGAAATAACCTTCACCACCTTCATCCACCCTTTCATTATTTTTCATCGCTTGTTTTTGTTGGTGCAAATAAATAAGACAAGCAATGAGAGCTGTGAACGCTTCGCAAAAGTTGATCGTCATCGGTGAAACGAGTTAAAGAATATCTGTCAATTTCGTGAAGGAATCGTAGGGAAAGAGCAGGAACGCTGTTAATGATGGGTCTTTGCTGTGAGACCCTTATAAAAAGAAGACAAAAGGTGAGGCTAAAAAATAATTGGAAAGTTGCAGACCGTTCAAGTTTGCCACTGACAGAGAACTGATTTAAATCGACATGCAAACTTAATTTTAAGAATTGTGATTTTTTGGGAAAGTCCCTACACAAAAGAGTCTACGAGGAATAATTTTTCTCCATGTATAAGTCGTGGCCACTACCGTATGTAATACAATTTACAGCTCATCAATCAATAATTACTTTAATGGCTGAAGACCTAACACCCCCTGCCACATGCTTTACGTGTTGGTTTGAGAGGTAAAATGTAAATTTAAAAAAATTAAAATCCAGGCGATGAAATAAACGTTCAACTTCATCTCTTACGGTAAACCCCACGTCCTATTTGGTAATGTTGGATTACTACGATAATTGTATTTGTGTATGCACAGTCACACCATCATATATTGTGTGTTTTAAATATGACTAAAAATTGCAACTTCGATTCAAATAGAGATCATAAAACATTTTTTTATTTCTCTGGAGCACAATAATGGAGAATTAAACTCAAAAATCTGTTCATTTTTCTAAGTATAATCACAGTCAAACTAATTTTCGACAACTTTGTCATATCCGTAATTTTCTTATTCCAAACCATGCTATTAACTCTTTTAACAGTCTATGAAAATGTGTAAAAAATTTGAGTTTTATTCTAACAACAAGTTCGGTTTGAACTGCTTACAAAGTGACACCCGTAACCCTTTCGTAATTATTTTATTTCAATTTTACCAGTTCTATCAAAAATCGAATATGAAACCAATTACAGAGGTCCTTTTTTTTGGAAGAGATTAAGGACAGAGGACGAATGACAATCCTGTCCAGTCAGAAGCCTACTAGAAAAGGCTTAGGGAGAATTACGTCTAGGTAATTACGGATCGAGTCTGAGGCGACCGGGTCAGCGCCCTCAGGCTCATGTCCTAGGAGCGGCCCGGTCAATTATCCGTTTAGCCTATGATTGGCAATTAGGAAGTTACATATTTAGGTCACCGAAGAGCTCCCTTCAATCTTTCCTTCCTTCGGGATCATCGCTTTCTGTGGCGCGTGAACACCAGGACCACTACGAAAAAGCTGGTTTTACATGAGGTCACTGAGAGATCATACGCAAAATTGTATGTTTTGTTCTGATGCTCAATTTGTAATTCAAACACCATTGTACCCCGCCAGACTTAATATAACATGGGAAAGATGAAACTATGAAATGAAATTTCAAATATTTTTTATGACCATTAAAGGACCAGGTTTATTTTTACATTTAAATCGATATTTTTTGAACTAGCCTAGTTTGCATCCATTATTATATTAAACTATTACTGTGTTACAAGCGCACCATCAATACATGTCAGGTGTCTCAAATAGTGGTTGAAATTTAGATACCTACATGCTACCATGATTATTGCTACCAGGGTGTATGAAAGGGGTGGTTTAAAATCATTCACAATGTCATAAATTAAGTTTAAAAAAATTGTTTTATCAAATATGTAAAATGTTGTAGATAATTATTATTGTACATGCATGCATGCATGACGGCATCTATTTAATTCTCTACACATGCTGGACGAACTACTAGTTGTCGTAAGGATAATGAGACTAAGATTTGGGGAAAAGACAACATACCAGACTGCTTAGTGTGGAAAATATATTTTCCCCCAGCGCGGCCACAAAGAGTTATTTTTCTCATATACCGTTTGTGGGGAAAACAGCATATTATATCTGTCGATCCTTAGCTTGATCTCTCTTATCCAATTGCAATGATACCTCTTACACTAGTAGGAAAGGTTCAATAAAACATTTTCGACTTCAACGCTAAGGAGACGTAAAAAGAGATTAACATGAAACCGTAGAGAGTAATAAGCTACGCATGATCGAGTTTTTTTTAGAAGCAAACATATTTTATCATTTAGCTAATACTAACAGCTTTTCTGTACCTAGGAGAGAAGTTAACAATTAAAAAAGAAGTCCTGAAGTGTAAATTTTAGCTTTCATTTTGTACATTTAAAACATTTGAACTGAAACACTCCTGGGTGGTAGTCACCTTTTCTCTAAAGATCGAGAAGGAGAATATTTTTATTGTGAGTAACTCCCGTAACACTTCCCCGAATGTGGCTCGAAAGACCGAAACCAATTACGAGCAGATCACTACAAGCAAACCAACTAAGAGCGAATCACTTGCGGGAAAGTTATAATAACTGCATACGATTTTGCTAAAACTCTAGCTTGGCGCGTACAAATGAGATTGTGGCATGAGACGGAGAAACAGGGAAATGCTCTGAAGGGAAAACTGTTTCAGGAAGAGAGACAAAGGTGAGAATGGCAAAAGAAGAGTGAGAGAGAGCGAAGGAGTGGGGGGGAGGGTGGATGCCGGAGTGGAAATGATGAGAGAAAGGAAAGAGGACCTCGGTGATGAAAAGGGAGCGGGGAGGAAAGGGATAGACACTGGGAGAGCCTGGGGGACACGGCTGTTAAGGGGAGGGAGGAAGAAAGTGGAGGACCCCCTGCAGGATGACCCTCAAGAGGGCAGGTAGTCTTCTAATTTCGAGGGAGGTGGTGTGGTGCAATGTGAGGGTTATGAAAGGGGGCGGGAAGTGGAGGGAGGAAGTGGTGGCGAGGAGTAAAGTGGGATGGAGGAGTAGAGAAGGGGAGTGGAGAAAGAAGGATGAAGAACACGTACTAGATGGGAGAAGTTGGATCGGTCTCAGGTTGCATACGGACGGACCTTTCATCCCTAGCCGGGTTTAGAACAAGAGGACTGGTGGACTTGTCATGATGTTTTTATTAATTTTTGCATTGCTATAATTATTTAATGAAGAAGTTTTAGATATAAGGAAAAGGGGGTAAGAACACATATAAAAGGACGGACGCAGGAGATATGGGGAAGACGAAATCGAGCAGATCACAAGCGCAAAAATATTTCCTTGACCGGGACTTGGACACCGGATCTTCCGACTTGCCCGGCCGATGCTCTAACCACTTGAGCTAATGAGGCAACGTAATTTACAATGAGCCTGCGGGAGCTTTATGCAACCAAGAACCCCGATTTTTTGGCCAAGAGATGGTGTCAGGGGGTTGTTTCAACCACCAAAGGAGAAATAAACGACACACAAGAGGAAAGGACAGTAGGTAAGAAATTATACAAATACACATTGATTAAGAAATATTTTTAAAATTCTAGGCTGCTTAGGTAACTTATCGTAAACCTCAGCAAAGAATAACTCAAGCTACGAAGGTGGTTATGGTGAAGAGAATTACTATGTTCAAAGAAACTATGTTGTCAAACAAGAAGTAATTTCGTCGAAAATATCATATGGAGCACGGCTCTATCGATCATAGATAAGGAACGTTGGGATAGTAGACCATCGAGGGATAGAAGTCTTCGAAAAATGGTGCTGAAGATTAATCGGACAGTCCAAGTGAGAAACGAGAAAGTGTGTAAAAGTGCAAAAGACGAAAGTACAGAGTGAAGAACTCTACGCCAGAGAGGAATGAAATGAATTGGAGACACCTTGAGGCATTATGAACTACTCAGAAACATAATAGAGGAGAAAATTGAAGGGGAGGTCCCGCGAGGTAGGCCAAGAGATAAGTAATTGGAAGAATTTGGGAACTAAAATACACAGAAAAACCACCGTGGGATGAAAGAATTAACAGTCAATAAAAAAGAATGGAAAGTTGCAGTAAACCAACCTTAGGATTTACTTACTGATGTTTTGTTGTACTCTGTTTTATGTGTTTATACATACACACATGCATGCATATAAACACAGTAATCAACCCGGAGGCCGCTTTGGTAGGTGACGGTAGAGTGCACCCAGGACTAAGACAGAATTGGTAGAATCTTATATTTCTCTTCCAATGTTGTCATTTTACCTGAATTATTGGTCATAGTTAACGAGAATAAGGCGTCAGAATAATATAAGTTGGTTATCGATTCGTCCTTCTCAGACCGATTCGGACTAGCACTCTATTGTGGTTTTCGAAGTTTGGATGTCACTACTTAATGGTCGTAGAAACACATTTTAAGAATTTCGTTTTTAACAAGATTTAAAAATATTTCCAAGAAATATTGTTTTAAATGAACTGATGGGAATTTTATTTTACACTGATATATGTTTATACATATTATATGCATTTTTACATTCATTTATGTATATAATTTTTTGAAAATGGCTATATTTCATATTTTGACATATATAATTGTAAGATTTGAGCCTCAGACTTTCCTTGTAGGGTACATGACTCCTTTCTAATTGTTGAAAACACTATTTACCCTATCGGAAGCTTAAAAAATCTTGTGCATGGAACAGTGCTGCCATCTTTTTATTGTATTCATAAACAGAGCTCGAGTGTTTTATTTTAACCCCATCTTGCTGGATACTCACACTCCCAAGGAAAAATTAGGATTCCTTAGAACTAATAAGAATCCTGAAGATATAATAGATAACAACCCAGGCATTCGACGTTTTTCGAGTTAGTTGATTCTTTCCTGTCTCTTTTTGCCTTTGATGTAGTGTTTCCCAATTATTAACCATCAAAATGTCATTAGATCAAGGTGTAAATCTTTAATGCTCATTCTTAGACTTCTTACAGAAATCTGAAATATATATTCTCCAGATCGCAAGGGAGTATCAAGGAATAAAATAAAGTTTATTTCTCCGTATATTGATGCGTCATTTGCAATTTTTTTTAAATCTTAATAAAAAATGAGATCAGGAGTTATTTCACACTTAGTTGTAGCAAGTTAAATATTTCACCTTGTAGTTTACGCTACCAGTTACCATTTTTGGTCCCCCGTAAGATATGAATTTCCGACCCCCCCGATTGACCATTAATTACAAATTGTAAAATTAACGTTTTGAGTCTCACGAAAATAAATTATTACGGTATAAATTTTATTTTCATGAAATTCCAAAGAGATTTCATTAAATTTCACAAATAATACTGTGCATCACAAAGTTAAGCCTGTCGTCATTGACATAATCTAATTATCATTGATCATACCGTGAAGTTTTTTTTTATAAGTTTACGTGGTTTAGCCTCGAACTCGAGTCATAGTACACCGTCTGCGCATGCGCAAATAAAGACAGCGAAAGCGGTGTCTTCCCTCATTGTTGCGCAGTGTCTCCCTCTGTTACGTTCATTGTTTTGTCGACTCGTGCAGAGCAAGTTTCTTCGCGCCATATTAAAATCATCGTGCGACACCATTCTTTGGCGTCATATATTGCAACCCATAGCCTCACTGCCCATTGAAGTTCGGCTCCATGAATTACAGAACATGACACAAACGGATTAGAAGGGGTAACTTGAAGACAGTGGAGAAGTGGAAAGTTATATCGGGGATGAGAATTGTGGGGTAAGAGAAAGTTATCGGGCACCACAAGAACCGCAGTGAACTAAAAACTTGTCAACAGTACGGAGTTTGTTGAGTACGAATGAGTTCTCATTTATTCTACCTAAAACTGCCTACACATCAAAGGCGTGGGAAGGAACAGCTCAAATTGTTGTTCGGGAAGGTGTATCCACCATATCTCCCCAAAACTCCTTTGAAAAGTCGTTTTGAATAAATTATACATATATTTGGATGTTGTGCTTACGTTAATATTGCTGGACGAAATTAATTTGCCTGCGGGTATAACTTTTTTCTTAGGGAAGTACTGTAATTTCCAGTGCAAGTTTTCAAACAAAATGCGATTAGATGAAGATGAAGAATAAAAGCGACGTCTTTAAAACGCCATTTTCCCCGCAAGGATCAGAATAGCTGCAAATGGCTGATCCAGAGGAAATAATTATTTTTTTTCAATTTAAATTGTCTATAATACCACTATTGTTTTATCAAATCCTCATTTTAATTGTCATTATTGAAACTAGCAACTCGAATTTAATGGGTAGAAAAGTATTATTTACTTAGACATCATAGCTTATTTTCCTGTAGTAAACGTAAACTCCACATTTGAAATATTGTACATGCTAGTTGCTAACAAATATTTCAGCAAAGATAATTACTGATGTTGCTTGACTGATATGGAAACACCTCCTGCCACCCACCCTAGGGATGGTTTACAGGGTACCATTTAGCTGTAGAATTAGCGTAATTCTGTGACCACGCCGCTCTGTTTGTTTCTAATGGAGGCATTGTAAAATTTATAACAGCTAAAAAGTTTTAGAAAAGTATGCCCACCTAAGTTTTCCAGCAACAGTAAGGAAATAATTGTGGCCCAGAATTATATACACCTAGTTAGATTCAACCATCGCGATATTGTAAGAGAGGTGGGCAGAGTCACAGACATGCTCAAGTATACGTTCTTCCCAAACAAACTTACGCGAACCTTAGCAAACCCTTAGCAACCTTAGTAAACAACGTACTGTTCCACAAAATTGATTTGGTTTGGTACAACGCATTTCACCGTAATACGGTGCCATCAGGTACGTACGAGAATGCATAACGAAAATATATATTCCAAAAGAAAACATTTGGCGTAGCACAATAACATTATTGCACATCGAGATTTAAAGCGACGTAATGAAACCGTTAAACTTCCTACCAATCACATCTAGGCACAACTATAAGTTTTACTTTTGAAAGTTTAACGAAAATTTTGTCATCGAAGTTAATGTTAAAGTTAATGATATGTCACTGGGATTATTAAATCAAGTATACTTTAAAAACGTCTGTGCAACTCAATTAAGAATGAGACTATTCTCAATAGACGAGAGGCTAAAGACTTGTACGATAGGTGATCCTTTTCCGATTTGAACCCCTAGGAACAAATGATAAAGAAAAGTAAATACCAAAAAATTTAAGATGAACAACTGAAGATGTTTGGAGGAAAATTTAAACAATAAAAACATCTATTATTAGGTAATCTACCGGTTAAGGTAGGTTTTTGGATGGACACAACTATCAAATAAACATTTTGTTACTCCCCACCTAGCAAACTAATCTATATCAGGTCCCTCTTCATCTCGGTGTACTTCTTTTCTCCCTTCATCCCGTCCAACATCCCTATCCTGTTCCTACCCTTACCTCGCTTGCCCAACATTCTCCCCTCTATTACCCTCTTCAACATTCCACTACCGCTCAATACGCCTTTCATCCATTTTTCCTTCCTCCATAGGATTTCCCTCAACAAACCCCTCTCCTCCCCCACCATTTCTAGTACTTCCTCATTTGTTTTCCTTTCGGTCCATTTCACCTTCTCCATTCTTCTCCACACCCACATTTCAAAAGCCTCCAGTCTACGTCTATCCTCCTGCTTCAGCGACCACGTTTCCGCGCCGTACATAGCTACGCTCCATATCAGAGTTTTTACGAGTCTTGTCTTAACATCCCTACTCAACGTCCCCGTCATCAACTCCCTCCTCCTTGAGAAAGCCTCCTTGCCTAGCGGAATTCTTCTCCTAACGTCCCTACCACTTTGACCGTGTTGGTCCAAAACACTTCCGAGATATGTAAACTGTTCTACCTGCTCTATTTTTTCCCCGCCTATTTTAATATTTAGCTTAGCCTTTTTCTTTCTGGAAAATCGCATAACCTTTGTTTTATTAATATTGATTCTCATCCCATATTTATCGCACTGAACCTCCAATTCACTCAACAATGCTTGCAACCCCTTGGCTGACTGAGCAACTAATGCTTGGTCATCAGCAAACCTAATCGATTTTACGAATTCCCCTCCGACTTTCATTCCTACCTCCAGTTCTTCCCATGCCTCTTTAATCATTTCCTCTACATATACGTTGAACAGTACCGGTGAAAATGGGCAACCCTGCCTTACACCTCTTCCTAACACTGCCCATCCGGACTCTCCGTTCCCCACTCGCACCTGAGCAGTCTGAGACATGTACAGGTTGCGGATCAGTCTCCTGTCCCTCCAATCCATTCCTATTTTCTGCAATACACGCATTAATTTTTCCCAATTCACTCTATCAAACGCTTTTTCGAAATCTACAAAACAGGCAAAAACGTCCTGATTGTATTCTATATTCCTCTCGACTAGTGATCTCATTACTGCAATGGCATCACGCGTACCTCTTCCTTTCCTGAACCCAAACTGATCATCCCCTAAGTAATCATTTGCCTTACTCTCTATCCTTTTGTTGATGATCCTGAGAATAACTTTAGCTGCGTGGGATATCAAGCTTATTGTTCTGTAATCCTCACATGACGAAGCCTTTGAATTATTTGGAATAGGAACTAACACCGATCTCACAAAATCTTCCGGCCAGATTCCTTCCTCATAGATACTACGAATAAGTCCATATATGGCCTTCTTCCCACCTTTCCCTGACCATTTCTGCATTTCTACAGGAATATTGTCCACCCCCACTGCCTTATTTGCTTTCATCTCATTCAATGCCCTTTCTATTTCATCGTCGAGTATGCCTGGACCTAAGCTATCTTCTTCTACGTCATGTTCCTTTTCTATGTCTAACCTTGTCGGCCTAAGTTCTTTACCATACAGTGTTTCTATATATTCCTTCCATCTCTCTTGGATTTTTCCTGGTTCAACTATTATCTTACCCCATTTATCTTTAACTGTTAGCACAGATCTTGCCTTCTTACTTCCCGATAATAACTTAACCTTGCTGTATAGAGCACCAATTTCACCCTTCTTCTGTAAACTTTCCATATCCTCGCATTGCGTTTTCCACCATTCTTCTTTTGCCTTATTTGTGGCCCTTCTCAATTTATTGCTTAATTCTTTGTACCTTATTTTGCCTAACTCTGTGTTTACATTTTTCCATCTTCTTCTCTCATCCATCTTTGCAATCATCTCATCCGTTACCCATGGTTTCCTTATCCTTTTCCCGTTAACGGTTCCTATAGTGTCTTTAGCGGCTTCCAATATCCCTTTCTTGATACATTCCCATTTTTCTTCGATAGTACTCAGTTCTTTACCGTCATCCATCATTTTCTCTACAGCCTCCTGATACTCCTTCCTCGTTAATTCATTTACTGCTTCTAAATTCCATTTTTTAACCCGCCGCCCTTGCCTTATCTTCTTGAAACGAACGTTACATTTCATAACAACTAAATTGTGGTCAGAGTCCGCATCCGCTCCTGGGAAACTGTGCGAATTTATCACACTGTTCCTAAACCTGTGCCTAACCATAATATAATCTAACTGATACCTTTCTGAGTCACCTGGCATTTTCCATGTATACCTACGCCTTTTGTGGTGTCTAAACCATGTGTTAGTGATGACTAACCCCTGTCTCCTGCAGAATTCAATTGCTTTCTCCCCGCGTTCATTCCTCGTGCCTAACCCATAGTCCCCCACCTCACCACCATCTCTTTCTTCGCCTACCGTCGCATTCCAATCCCCCATCACTATCAAATGTTTCCCTGCAGGAACACTCGCGACTATATCCTCTAACTCATCATACATCCTATCGACTTCTTCCTCCTTGTGGTTGCTCGGTGGCATGTATACCTGAATAATGACCAAGTTCGTCGGCTCTGCTTTAATCTCTACGAGTAAAATTCTATCTGTCGCTTGCTCTATGTTGACTACGCTTCTTCCTACCCCTTTATTTAAAATTACGGCAACCCCTCGTTGGCTCTCGTCCCCGCCGCTGTATATTACTCTATAATTGTCACTTCTATTTCTACGAAAATATGAAGGATGGAGCAGTGAGTGAATTAATGCTTGAGGGTGGGAAGAATACCGCGAAACTCCATCCTCCGAGGTGGAAACACGATTTAAAAATATTAGGGAACAGTCCTCCTCCCCATCGCTCTTTCCAACCACAAACTCCCAAAACCCACTTGCCTTCAGACTCTCTCAAACATTTCCACCCAAACTCGAAACTTGTCGTCAGAACTTTGCGACGCGAATTTTCGTGAACTCCCGGCGCAAACGAAAACCACGCCTGCGAAACCGTAACGGTCAAAGCCCTCGCTCGCAACCACGTAACTTCAGTGCGTGTAAATTCAGATTGTATGCTGAAGAGTGCGCTTAGTGGGAAGATTGTGTCTCAGTTCCTCATTAGAAAAATGTAATACAAATCTCGTACAACAAATATAAATCTAATCAATTTAAACATGAAGGCCATTCACAAGTGTAAAACACAAAGGAGTGAAATTAGTCGTGTCTAAGGTCTGTCAGTCTTGGCGGATGATGACTTTGAAATAGATTTGCCTCAATGATAAAAATATTTCCGTGATATACTCGTAAACTGACGTTAAGAAGACGTTAGATGACTTAATGGAAGATGACATTATGGCAAGATTGTCATCAGTGTCAATGTTTCCCATCCCTACCACTCTATCCCTTCCATTTCCATGCATTTCGTCCCGGTTTCAAAAGCTATAGCTCAGTTTATACGTCCACGTAAAATGCATTTATATACTCATTTATTGTCTAATCGAAAAACTGCAATAAAAGAACCAATAATTTACAATACATGACAGAACCATTCATATTCATCTTAATCTACATAATACTGGGCAAACCGCCTCGAGAGGGTGTGATGGCTGGTAACAGTGTACCATCCACAGATTTCTCAAATCTTCACTCTCGAGTGCATTTAAAAATATATGTGGTCATATAAAAAAAAATTTCGCAAATATATAAAAAACAAGCCAAGATATATCATGTTGGCTTGATTGGCTGTATCATGTTGGCTTAATCATTAAATGACTGTCTTCAAACAAATACTTCGGCTGATTGGGCTCGATTTTGTTATGAAAGTTTTAAAATGCGAGAGAGAAAAAACGAGTGCTTCAGTTACGCATCTGTGACAGTATATATCTCTGCTATTTTATTTAACTGGTCGAAATTTTTAATCCTTCCGAAAAACCAGGATATTGAAATTGGTCGGTGCAAGAGGTATCAACCATTTTCTTGCTACCACGTGCTCCAAGCTCAAAATGTTCCCCGGTGGACAGAGATTATCTTCAAACAAAGAACTAACAGCCGAAGTAGTCGGGTATTTTGCCGTACTGAAGGAATATAATTTCGAGATGGGATCAAGACATTGGAACATCGCATTAGTATACAGGGAGACTACATAGAAAAATAACAAAGTTTCACTGAGGTTAGTCATTTATTTTTATTTCATTTCGCGAACTAATCAAATTATCTTCATATATACCAAAATACTTTGGTGCTATAATAATTACCGAGGTGTTGAAAAAAACTCAGGTATCCTGTATCAGTCTAAAAGTCAATCTAGCCTAATATCTTCTTAAATCAAGAGGCTCCTAATCTAATTATTCAGCATACTTGTCGCGCTACCCTTTTTTCATAGTAATTTTTTTGATTAGCGTTTTCTTACCTCTTATTCCAAACTTGGCCTAGCTAAAGCGTAGTAATACCTTTCTCTAGTACCTTTTCATAACAACATCGAACATCCAATCCGTCTAAAGAAACCTATCTTCGTTAAGGCTGACATGAATTTCCTTATATGTGCACTCCATTAGGTTTTTAAATTCTTTTGGGTTTTTTGGTGGGGTTGTAAATTGAGTTTTACCTTGAAAAAAAATTAGAGGAAAACGCTGAGAAAGTTTCTTTTACACGTCAAAATTTTTCGCAAAACGCTAAGCCACCTCCTACTCTAAAAACTTTATAAATAAACTTCGATTGTTTCCACATATTCTTGAATGATTAATACGCTCTAGTATGTATCTGAGTCATTGAAAAAATATGTAAGACGGATATTTGGAAATGAAAATATATGCATGTAAACATTGTGTTCATCAATCAACGGACGTAAGCCTATTAAAGGTAGATTTTGGATGATATCGCAAAACTATTATATTCTTCCAACGTATTGCGAGAACTATTGCATTAACTTCTTTAGTTCTTCCTACCTTCTCTTTTCCACCAAGATTTTACTGCCGACTTGCATCGTCCCTAATTGCTTGTATCTCCTGTGTAGAGAAATAATTCACACATATGCTATCAGAGTATTTTCCTTTAATTGTCATTGCCTACATGAAATTGAATAATATTTACATAATCATTGCAACTGAAAACTAAATGAACTTTAATTTTGATGCTAGGCGCCTGCTGTTGAATCACTTCCTGCAACGTACCCATTCAGTGGCTTGTAGGGCTCTATGTAGATACACATAGATGCTAAATACACGTACATGTTTAAAGTATATTCCTCTCCTTCCTTAACCCAGGTTACCCAAAATTCTCCTATTTATTACAGCCTTTACATTAAATTACCTTTCAATATTTCCTCCAACTATATTTTCTGTCTTCTTTCAATTCATTCTTAGCAAATTCCTCTACTTTTTCACCAAATTTAAATGTAAGTCGTTGACCTTCCCCTAACTTCAGGTTAACTTCTCCATTCTTTCCCGTGACAACGTCTCAAAGAACAACTACAATTTGGGATCATTCCATTACCTCATTGACCAAAAATAAACAACTACACACACACGTATGCATATATATATATCAGTCATTAGTCATATCTTATCTTCCGAAGAAGACGGAGTTCGAGTCCGTCGAAATTATCAAGATATTATTGTGAGTGTTCTTTTTATGTGTTCTCATGCTGTGTGTTGCTGTCTAAGTTTTTTATTCAACACTTCCGTGTTACTATGAAGAAATCATATAAATATATATATATATATATAATTATATATATATATATATATATATATATATATATATATATTATTCATCTGTTATACTCGTCTTAACCCCACAATCCCCCGATCGCGATGATAAAATTACAAGGCGACGAATTTTCCTTGCATCGTAATTTAATCACACCATCCACCCCGAAAAGAACCCTCTTAGCACATCCCTTTGCAGACAGGCAGACATTAACCGTTTGCGAGATGGTCGTGAAAACTTTTTTATTCGACCGAGGACGAATATTTCCGGGACAGTCGGGGATGAGGGATGGCGGAGGAAATCCGTCCCGCGGATGTAACCTTTAAGAGAGAGGGTAAAAGAGATTGAGAGAGAGAGAGAGAGGAGACGGAGGATGTACTAATCGATAAATGGGAAGAGAGAGGGGGAAAACAAAGGGAGGGTAGGGAGGGAAAGAAGGAAGCGGGGGGGGAGGAGAGTGTGACGAGGGTTGAAAAGAGTAAGGTGGGAGAGGAGGCACTTACGAATTCAGGGGACGGGGAGTGTGAGAGTTTGTGTGTGTGTGTAGGAAAGAGAGCCCTCGCTGGTTTGACGGCACGCCATCTGGCCTCAAAGACTAAAGGTCTGCCAGGGAGGGATGAGGAAGGGATGAGGAGAAAGGGCGGGAGAGAGAGAAGAGAAGGAGGAGGGAAAAGAGAGGAAATGGGTCGGAGAAGTGGTTGCATCGATGGATAATCGGGAGTAGATCTGCAGGGGGAAAACAACGGGTGGATGAAGGGTAGAGGGGATGGAGTGCGAGACCTGGAAGGTCTTCTTCACGCGAAACGAGAAGAGGCAACCCCGGTGGCGGGGAGAAGAATAACCGATGGAGGAAACGCCTCCTCCTCCGAGAAGTGAACGGGAGGGAGGGGAGGGGGAGAAAAGACGGAGGAGGTGAAATCGGGAGGAGGGGCGTTTAGACATGTTGCTGCGAAAATAAACACACCGCACATGCGTTCAGCGCGGAGGACGCGGTTCGTTATGAGCCGTTATCCTTATAGAGTAGAGCGAGACAGGGATAGAGGTGATAGTCGACGAGATGATGGAAAAAGAAAGCATTGAGAAACATGGGCGAAGAAATGCGAGAAGCAGCTGCACGAGGCAGTTATCCCTTATGGCTCACGAGAAAAATGACCCCATAAATCCGTCGAATCTACGCTAGACTTCGTACACAGTCATTCAGATTCATTCCTTACTCATTCTCAGCCTTCGTTTCTCCCTGATCAACCTCAGACCTGACAGGTAACTTCAGTGGTGATGTTGAAAATGCATTGTTAGCCTCATAGTGCCACGATAGAATAGATCATGAAAATAAGATTAGGGAGGTCATTTGTAGAACTGACAGATCTAATATGCGTTCCACAAGGGATCAGATTAACTGCAAACGACCGGGGGCGAATATTTCTTTTTTAAACTTTGATTTGTTATTTTGAACAGCTTATCGTCTTGTCATTAAATAATCTAACATTTATTTTACACGTATTACTATGGCGACGATATCTATTTACTTGTGACTAGCAGCTATTCTCTCCTTGCGCAGGAAAGTAATTCAAGTCGAGATAATGCGGTGCATGAATCAACAGTTGATATGATCTCATTTGTTAGAAATGTTTTAATATTTGTAGGTAATGAACAACTATAAAAAACAATTTTTCATGTTCCATGCCAGATACCTGCTAGATTTATTTGCGTGCCAGGTACTGAATCATCTCCTGCCACACACCTTAACGGTGGCCTCCCAGGTACCACTTAAATGTAAATAATACCAAATAATGCGACCATATGATTGCAGCATATAATAGATTTTATCACTGTCTTTTACTAAAATCATCCATTCTTTATATCAAACTCGGTGGATTGATTCTTTACAATGAGGTAAAAAAATAATCAATAATCCGTAATATATCGCAGGTAAAATGCAGAGGAATCGAAGTCAGTAGCGCTCCATATTTGCCTTGCTTCACCCATTGATCTCCGGACTTCCACCCGACCGAGATCTCATTGGAGGAGCACTAACATGAGAGGTTTCTTGCCCGAATGTGATTAATAGCAATGCACCCTCTTACTCCTTTCACCTTCCAGAAAGAACAAAAAAAATCCCCAAACCCCACGCTCGTATTCGACTGCTATCGACTCACCTACCCCCGTTCACTTCTCAATGGAGAAGAAGTTTGATCCCCTTCTTTCCTTGGCACACCCACACAAGACGTTTATCTCGCTCTTATCCCCCTACTCTCCCCTTCCCCCTCTACCCTCCCTCCCCACTCACCATCAACTTCAGATGGGAATGGAAATCGCTGGAGCGTTGACGGCTGGAATGCTCAAGCGACGCATGCCAAGGCAGCGGAGCCAGCAAATAAAGCACGAGAAATATCCGGATGAATAAGCAATATAACGAACTAGATTCTCTCTCTTCTCTCAGATGGAGTGTGGATTCCTTTCCAGGGATAAGACGATGGAGTAAATGTCTTTTGCACGAGAAGGAACATCATTTGGTGTACAACCAAGGAAGATTTTCCTTGTTTCGAGTATTTGTAGCTTTTTATGGGAGGCGACCGACAGCTGAGGTCATTTGCGCCAACAGGAAAGGATAAAGGATGGAGAAAAACCCGGCGATGGCATTGGTCTACTCTTATCGAAAGGCGCCAAGGGGTCCGCAGCTTGACGTCCCATCCGACGGACGGTGTACTCACTCAAAGTGCTCTCCACAACGCACTTCGAGTAGCGGTCGACTGAAAAATATTTGCCGCCTCCGGGATCCGAACACGGGCCCGCTGAGTGGAAAACCAGCACGTTAGTCACCGCACCATCCCAATCGTCTCCTTATTTCGAAAACATTAGAGCGCACATAAGGTATTTTTTTGACGGGGGACAACTTTTTTTTATCGTTTGTTTTAATATGATTCAGGAAACTAAATTACTAAAAGTAATTGGTTTCACTACGCTCGAGATGTTGTTAGGCAAAAATAAATAGTGCCATCGATAGTTGGCTAGGTAACTTATACGAACGTGGTCGTTCAGTTGGTAGAGTCTTAGACTGCTATCATCAGCCCACTGGTTCAACTCCCGGAGACGCCTATGGGCACCATCAGCTTCATCCAACCTTTACGATTTTTCGGGCACCAGATCGTCCAAAATTTGCAATTGGGAAATGACTTCACTCACCTTAATAGCCTTATGTGTACATTTTAGATTCCACATTGGGTCAGTATTGGGTGAGTGTTCGACCCTCTATTATCAAACCATCCTACGGGTTGACAACTGTGCCTTTTTAAGTAAATTGTTCTTAAATATTTCAATAAAACAATACATATTATTGATGCTCAAATAAATTAATTGGTATAATAACTAGTTGAATAAATGATTAATAACGCTATTTTACTACAGGTACAAACGAATGTTTAACTATTTTAAAGTGCACGCATTTATCGTTTAAAAAGTTTAAGCTGAATTTTTATATGAACAGTTAAATTTCCTTTTCAGATTATTTTTCCGATTTTCAATGTCGAAGAGTTTAAACAATTAACAACCGGACAACAGGACAGGAGATGAAATGGAAGATAAGATTTGGTGTTCCTAGTGAAATGCAAATAAATAGTAATGCATGATAAAGTAACGAAAGTACCAGCACACTAATACACTATACGCAAGCGATTGACGTCATATTAAGCTCTGAAAGATCAATTTTACTCGGCTGGAGCCTTTTTGACATCCTAAAACGACACCTTGCTAATAATGATGAGGAACTATATTTCATCGATTACCTAACCACCCAAATACCTAAAATAACGAATAGGAACATATTGTTATTTATAAAAAATATGTTAAAAAATTCCAAATTCTTCGCAATCGTTATATAAGTCCCGAAAGCCAATTAAGTTTTCATTAAAACAAGCGTGAAATTCTGAAAAAAATACTCGGAAAGAAAATAGACAAAAATGAAGACCGGATAGCCGACCTGCCAAATTGCCCTTAATAGGAACGTATTCCCAGTCAAAAAAGACCAGTCAGGCAGTACGAATATCACTTGATGCTCATTCAATAGTTGGGCTAATTTTCCTAAAAGTTTGTGCTGCACATACCCTCAAGTGAGCGACATTATTAATAAGTAATAAAACACCAAACACTTTCCAGTGCAAACAACGAAGAACTTATAGCAATGCAACGAGGACACCCTGTGGAAAAGGTTACGGAATGTTTAGACACTGTCTGACAGTGCTAAGCCTGTGAATTTACATGACGGAATAATAAAGGGGTGGAACTGAGGGTATTAGGGGCCATGGTTTTGAATGGCTGAAGGGTGAAAGAGGGGTAGAGGAGAGTGGAGAGAATTGGAATAGAGGAAGGATGGGAGAAACTCAACCTAGGAGGGATGATTGATTGAGAAAGATCCTAGTGAGGAAGAGAGATAGTTGAAATTTTGAGTATTTACGTAAATAAAGTGAGATTCCTTCCCTAGCGGGCAAAAAGTAGGAGTGTTTGGAGATCGAGATAGATAAACGTCTTTATGCGGGCGAAATTGGGACCATAAAGTCCCTTCTTTCATTTAACCCTGGAGAAAGAGTACAATAAGGGGTTGAGGCAATATGGATAAGCATGAAATATATAGCGAGCGTAAATCTGATACGTAAGGTGGAATGATAAAGGCATTTGAAATAGGTACGATGGTATAAAAAAAATGTGAATAAAAATCATTCATTTTTCCTTAGATCGCTTGACTACATTTCTCCATTAGAAACACCTTGCTTATTTTCTCAAGAATAGATAGCTTTTCCCTTATCCATTTTATCTACACATATGTCCTAATAGGTTAATACGCACCGACCCAATCGGGCAATAAGTATAGCTGAGATACATGATCATATTCCTTCAGCATGAATACGTTGACGAATCCACGAAAATGGGGACTTTCCAATAAATATGTAAGAAAAAACTCTCCTCTATACTGTTCTTACGTGACTTATCTTATACGGCTACACGTACTCCTACCAGGTCTAACTAACTGAGGATCCCTGCTTTTTTATGCAGAGAAATCGCAAGAGAAACATGAAATATGCACCTGGTAATGCTCACATATTTTCGCTCTGCCATTCACCGCGCATACCGCGTGCACAGACATGGACAGAAGGGAAAACAAACGAAGACATGCTAATCGAGACGGGGAGGAGAAAGATTTTTATGAGAAGCCCAAAGGAAGTAGGAATGGATGCAGAGGGTTTTGAATGGTGATGGCATTTTGAAAACTGATATATGAGGACGTTGGGCATGCGAGGAAAAGATGGGAATGGAATCTCTAGATAGGAATAAGAACGGAATGGAGGGAAGAAGGAAGAATGCGGAATTGAATAACAGTTTATTTTAGTGTCAGTATTTTTCTTATTCGGCAGATACTATACAAAGTATCGTGAAAAGTTTCGGAAAATAAATTTATTTCAGATTTTGCTACAATATATGCCCCATTGTACCTCAAAAGCCTGAATATTTTCCTGCGTACATCTGCTGAGAGTCGACATTGTTTTTCCAACGCCTTTTTCATGACTCGAAAGCTCTCTGGCATGAGGATTCCAAAAGATCCTTATGGGTTAACGTGCAAGCTTCTTTTGACGGTCCTTGGGGTACCATGGTGGTGTCTAATGAAGGAGGTTTTCACTTTTGGCAATAGAAAATACAGTTGGCACCAAGTCGGGAATGTAAGGGGATTGGAGAATCGTCGCGATGCCATTGCATAAGGTCCTCGCAAGCAGACACCCGACTCTATTCTTCGTCGTCTATCAAAACGTTCGAGACGAGTTTACCTTTTGCATCGCCAAATTTTCAGTGGTAATGGTGTGAACAGCCATTTTATCAATGCCAATACGATTTTACGATCTGCGGTCATGCGCAGAAAAAACCAATGCGGTGTGAATTCAGCACTTCCCGCACAGGTTAGAAAATAAATGTTGCCGATACTTTTTATGCAAACCTTGTGTGTGTACATATATATATATATATATATATATATATATATATATATATATATATATATATGCACACACACACACACATATATATATATATATATATATATAACTTAGACAGTAACACACAGCACGAGAACACATAAAAAGAACACTCACAATAATATCTTGATAATTTCGACGGAATTGAGCTCCGTCTTCCTCAGAAGATTAGTTAGGACTCCTAGGAGTCAATTCCCTCGAAATTATCAAGAAATAAGGTGTTAGTGTTCCTTTTACGTGTTCTCATATTGTTCGTTGCTGTCAAAGTTATATATATATATATATATATATATATATATATATATATATATATATATATATATATATATATATATAGATGATGCGGAAGTACTCACGAGAGCAATATAACTTTTGGACGGCACAATAGAACACAGAATAAAACAGATAACACGTAAAAGGACATATAGGTAAAAGGTATATATATATATATATATATATATATATATATATAAATCTTTGAAATGGACGCTCTCCGGTGACGCACAAAGACACAGATACAAACATAAAGAAAAGAACTCATAGGATGTATTTGACGTTTCGACGGCCCGACTGTCGTCATCAGATACATATTTCCACATACATACATGTACATACACACCCACACACATGTTTATTTGCCTCATAACACAGTGCACAATTAATAACTCGATAAACTATAATAAAATAATTCGAGTCACTTAAATCGAGTTTTCTTTTGACACTGAGATGATTATTAACACCACAATTGGCATTAAGAGATCAATAGAGACTAGACATTAGACTAAGAGAGATACACGGTCGCAGACCGGTCTATACATTACTTTTTTTTCATCGAACGATACAATTGAAAATTATTCTTTTGCAGTAAAATTTTGTTTTAAGGACGGCCGTGCCGTCGGAACGTCAAAAGTACATATGTGAGTGTCCTTTCTTTGTGTTTCTATTAAAAAAAATTATATCAGTGTTTTCATATGTAAGTGCGTCGCCGAAGAGCGTTCTATCTCGAAGATATATGTATCTTTGTTCGAATTGATGAACTCTATTCCGCGTAAGAACGGTTAGTGCCACACCCCCCTTCAAATGCTTTCTCTGGGGTTTGCCCGGTATTGCGGGGCAAGGGAGGGGGCAGATGTGGAAGGATTTAGCATTTTATGTTATGAGTGAAACGTTTTATGTGTAGGCAAATGTAAATTCCCGCTGCGACTCCCCAAAGAGCTCTACTTACTCTATATGGCGACAATCAGCTGCACCCTTTAAGTGAAATTGGGAAATTACTACATTCACCGCCGAGAGCTCATTCCTGGTGCTCCTACCGAGAATGGCGAAATGCTGCGCCCCGATTTCACGAGGCAATTTTCTCCCGCAAGGTGAGTAGCGTTCAGGACATTGAGTTTCATTATGGAAATACAGTTTGGAGGAATTGGAATGGCAAGAGAGAATGAGGGGGCGTAGACAGGCATGGAAAGTCTTGGCCATCTCTATCATCCCCCTGCACCGTCACTCCTGTCGTAATTACAGTTTATAAAGATTCCCATAGGCAAAGATTCCATTTGAAAGTGCGGGAATTCACGGAGTAAGTTGGCTCTCGGAGAAATTGGCCGGGGGATGAAAGAAGAGAGAGCAAGGTAGGGAGAAAGAGGGGAGAAATCTCAACCTCTCGTATTTGCCGTCCACGGCATATACAAAAATGAAAGTACATAAACGCATAATAAGCTTATATAAAGAGATTGACGACGACTATCAAAAGTCTACATAGATGTATATAAAATACTAGTGATAATTTTAACATGAAGTGCAGTTTTGTAAGGATCGGAGAAGAGAGAGACGGAAAGGAAAACTAAGGATGATATTGGGCATAAAAGTGAAAGGGAGAAGTTTCTTGGGTGGAACACTAAGAAGATGGGAAAAATGGATGCAGAGCATTTTGATTGGAGATGGGTAGAAGGTAGGGAATAGACAATTCCTAGACAATTTAGTTTGGGATTCTCTTACGCAGCGGCGTTTACAATAAAGATTAAACTTAATAAAAACATTTAAAGATGGGCCCTTTTCCGATGACGTCAAAAATATAATACGAACCCCAACGTATTACTGTCGGAGGGATCTAGAATGTAAGATTAGAGAGATAGACTGCAAGACTTAAAGGTTTAAAATGTCATTTTTTCCTAGAACGATAAGAGACCAGAATGTTTGTAGACGAAATCCCTCAGGAGTCAGTTTATTAAAATAAGTATTAACGTACAGGTTAGGGACTGTGCGTGGACATTTATATTTTTTTCTTACAATTTACCCCACCTTTCACCACCTATTTGAATAAACCCCAACCCCAACCCCCTCATCCCTTACTCTTTCCTACTGGTGCTACACCTCCTGCCACACACCTTTTCTGGTGGCTCGCAGGGTATTTATGTACATGTAGGGAAGAATGATTCAAAGAGAGGACAAGTGGTTGGGGGAGATACTGAGAGATTACAATGGGTTACTGCTGAATGAAATCGAGGGAATAATGCAGGCTTTTGAGGTAGAGAGAGGAAAAGAATGGACATTTCAGACAAAACCAAGGTATATGCGTAGAGAGTGCCCAAAGTTAAGGAGGCATGGCAAAGTTTGGTGGTGCACCTGGTGCTGGCGTAAGGGATTCAAGCCTCGAGGAAGAGACAATAAATTACTACAGTATAATACATTTCCTCATCCTCAAAACAATACTAGATAATTAGCAACAGTGAGTAATTTGACGTCATTTGGCAAGCCGATTTGAGCGCAAGAAACCCATCATGTGGGCGCATCAGTTAGATTGTTCGGGGGATTCAGGTTCAGAAATTTCCGTAGCGGTACTAATTATTAAAGGAGATGACCGACGGCAGAGGTAATTTGTACCGTTAGGGTCAGCTTGGCTGAACTTGGATTTAGAGGGAATGAAGAGAAGACGGTTGTAACCAAGAGTCAGTATAAGCTTACTTTATTAAAGAAAGACACCATGGATTCCTAAAGTTTAAAGTCCCAGTCGACTAACGGCAAACTCCGTTTATAGTTCTCTCCACCTCCGAACCTCAGGTAAGGTTCGGGGAACTACTAAAAAGAATCCTGCTATTGCCGGGATTGGAAACCGGTTAGCCCAAAATCCCCATCATGACCCCTTATCATATTTATTTTTTCTCGCGATTTATTTCGTTCGACGAGATTTTGTAATCACCATCAGATATAAGTTACGAAAAATGATCTTTTTGATTGATTTTATGTATCGGAGAGCCAGCATCGTTGGCAAATGTGTAGATAGCTAATAATATTTCGTCAAAATTGATAACTAACCAACCGATGCATGGCATTCACAATAAGGGGCGGATAAATGTTGAACTTATTTCCAGAAATGTTCTTTAATTTTGTGGAAATATAATTAAATAACATCATTTTGAATTACATGATATTAAATTTCATGCAGACTTCAATAAAAGCTTTTATTTTGTTTTAAATCAGCCCCTGGGTAGATCTGAACATTCATAGTTACATATTCAATCATTAATACTGATACTTTTCAGATAATCGGTAAGTTTCCTAGTAAATATCATCAAACTGTAGGTGCAGTAATCGTGAAAATTTGGTCATTCACCATAGCAAAAACACACACATATATATGTATATATATATATATATATATATATATATATATATGTGTGTGTGTGTGTGTGTGTGTGTTTCATATATATATACATATATATATATACATATAAATAAAAAAATATTAACTTTTTGAAGGGGAAAAAGGTTTTAGACAGTTTCTTATTTTTTAGAATCGTCAACTGCATGAGTCACATTCTTAATGATTCAATATATTTCTCTTCGGTTTTGATGCACGTGCATTTTTGTATGTCTAATAGTGTCAAGTCATCATCATATAATACAAATAAAAAGAGACGTTTCAGTCGTGATATGGTGGAATATCATGATTGCCAATTTTAATTAATCATATAATACATTTTTGTGTGGTGCCCTTTACTAATTCTACAACCAATAGCGTTTCCAACTCAAAAGATATTGTTCGGAAGTGCCATTAATTAGCCCATAGAGAACCTATCCTTATTTCATACAAAATATATTGTATTGTACAAACCGATTCTTACTTTATCATCAACGTTGCCAAATGAAATGCCCTCAAAATAAGTTAAAGAGATATTTCTAATAATGATATGAGTAATAACATTGATTGAGATACAACGTTAAATCACGTAAATCATTTCGTTTAACAATATTATTGAGTTATTATGTAATTAATGATAACTTCTAAGGTATATTGTCTGCACAGCCCAATTGTTCGTGGGATCTAACAATTCACGAAATAAATCCTAGAGAGCTCTTGAACACGTTTTATAATAACGGAAAAAACATCTTTTATGTGTGCTGGCGATAGATAAACAGAAAAGTATTTATTTTTATGATTAAACGTTTGGATGAACAAATTTTAGTTAGCCAGTCAGCCAAGGAGACAAGTCATTGCTGAGTGTGACAGAAAAACAACGCGATAGAAATGGGATTCGTATTAATCTAAATTTGAAAATTTTTGAATTTTTCGAGGAAGAGGAAAGCTAATTACAGCTTGAAAAGTGTTAAAATAGCAGCTGGTAAACCAGAGCAGGTGGAACCGCTTATTTATCTTGTGTGACACCATGCTTTGGATCACAATGGTTATAGTAGTAACTATATAAGAAGAAGAATGATTTCAAGTAAAGAAGCTTTCACAAGCATGAGAAACTCGATGAAAGGGACGTTGAGTAAGGATGTCAGCACGAGACTCACTAAAACTTTGACACGGAGCGTGATTTTGTACGGCGCGGAAACATGGTCATTGAAGCAGGATGATAGGCGTAAATTGGAGACGTTGAGAAGAGACAGGTGTGTCGGTGTGGAAAAGGATAGTACAGGTTAAATGGACACAGATAAAAACAAACGAGGACGTGCTAGGCATGCTGGGGGAAGAGAGAGAATTGTTGGGAGAAATTCATAGGAGGCAGGAAGGGTGGATGCGGAGCATTTCAATTAGCGATGGAATGTTGAGAACTGTGATAGGGAAGGAGAAGAGAAGGTTTGAGGGGGGAGGAAAAGGACGGATATGCTGGACGAAATGAAGGGAGATAGAATTCATGCGGAATCAAAGGAGGGTTTAAAGTAGGGTTGGATGCCAAGCTGTTTTATGCCAAGAGAGGCAAATAAATGTATTAGATTTCAGATCCAGTCCAATGGAAACTTGCTTAAAACGGTAGACAATATCATAATAATTATTATTCAACTATTACGTGAGGGAATTTTATCTTAACTGTGGTTAATTGCGGGAAGTACTCTACCTGTAAATAAAATATCAGAACTACCACTTTCAGTCTATTTACATAAAATGCCGTGCTGTTACAATCGCGAATGTGGGCTCGTTAACTATGAAATAATTCACAGTGTTTGGGGATTTTTTTCATCTTCTCAATTTCTCACGAGTGAAGGATTTAATCCACCTAGCAGGAGGAAATTCTCTCTTCTTTCATGAGGGGGAGGAGGGTGGCGGCGTAGAGGAAGGGAGAGAATTTCTTATCCCCCCCCCTCCACGGACACCATGGAGATTCTGAATGATCGCCTCACTCCGTGACACCTTGTCGCAATCGGACGGAGGAGGGAGGCGCAGTCAATGAGAAGCCATCATTCCGCTTGCGCGAGCATTATCTCTGATCTCGCCTCCCGTGCTAACTCTCCGCAAGAGTGGGGAAACAGCCACGGCTCCCTCTCCCTCCCTACCTCCCCCGAATCTCGATTAATGAATGCGTTCATGGACGAGGAGACTCCGCCTCTGGATGGATTTTCATTATTACGCTCCTCTCTGCCTGGATGCGACGTCAAAAGAGAAAACTGTACGCTATCCTTTCCTAATAAACGTTTATGATAGAATTAGCTGTTTCGTGGACAGACTTTTTATACTGTTTTCGTTCTTCGTCAAAATTCAATTCATGTGAACTTAAAAGATTTTTAAAAAGTTTTTTCGATCTCACAACCTTTTTCATGTCATGATGATGGAACAAAAATGATTTAATCCCGCCCTTTTGGCTTGATTCAAGCTAGGCTTCAAAAGGTTACTCCTCGCTAAGTGGAAGAGAGTATTCCGTGGAATAATACTCGACAATAAAAATAATTGGGGCGAATTCTGTATATTTTTTAACAATAACTTTTGCATGTCTTGCAATGGAAAGAAACCGATTCTTTATCAGGGGGTGAAGAAATTACTACTGATTAAGCAGAACGAAGTTATTCTGCAGTAAAAATGCGAACTAATATTAGAATTGACATATTATTTAAGTATATAAGTGAGTATATATATATATATATATATATATATATATATATATATATATACATATATATACTGAGAATACAATCAGGACGTTTTTGCCTGTTTTGTAGATTTCGAAAAAGCGTTTGATAGAATGAATTGGGAAAAATTAATGCGTGTATTGCAGAAAATATGAATGGATTGGAGGGACAGGAGACTGATCCGCAACCTGTACATGTCTCAGACTGCTCAGGTGCGAGTGGGGAACGGAGAGTCCGGATGGGCAGTGTTAGGAAGAGGTGTAAGGCAGGGTTGCCCATTGTCACCGGTACTGTTCAACGTATATGTAGAGGAAATGATTAAAGAGGCATGGGAAGAACTGGAGGTAGGAATGAAAGTCGGAGGGGAATTCGTAAAATCGGTTAGGTTTGCTGATGACCAAGCATTAGTTGCTCAGTCATCCAAGGGGTTGCAAGCATTGTTGAGTGAATTGGAGGTTCAGTGCGATAAATATGGGATGAGAATCAATATTAATAAAACAAAGGTTATGCGATTTTCCAGAAAGAAAAAGACTAAGCTAAATATTAAAATAGGCGGGGAAAAAATAGAGCAGGTAGAACAGTTTACATATCTCGGAAGTGTTTTGGACCAACACGGTCAAAGTGGTAGGGACGTTAGGAGAAGAATTGCGCTAGGCAAGGAGGCTTTCTCAAGGAGGAGGGAGTTGATGACGGGGACGTTGAGTAGGGATGTTAAGACTAGACTCGTAAAAACTCTGATATGGAGCGTAGCTATGTACGGCGCGGAAACGTGGTCGCTGAAGCAGGAGGATGGACGTAGATTGGAGGCTTTTGAAATGTGGGTGTGGAGAAGAATGGAGAAGGTGAAATGGACCGAAAGGAAAACAAATGAGGAAGTACTAGAAATGGCGGGGGAGGAGAGGGGTTTGTTGAGAGAAATCCTATGGAGACAGGAAAAATGGATGAAAGGCGCATTGAGCGGTAGTGGAATGTTGAAGAGGGTAATGGAGGGGAGAATGTTGGGCAAGCGAGGTAAGGGTAGGAACAGGATAGGGATGTTGGACGGGATGAAGGGAGGAAAGAAGTACACCGAGATGAAGAGGGACCTGATATAGATTAGTTTGCTAGGTGGGGAGTCACAAAATATTTACTTGATAGTTGTGTCCATCCAAAAACCTACCTTAACCGGTAGATTACCTAATAATATTATATATATATATATATATATATATATATATATATATATATATATATATATGCATTCCCATTGAAATAGAGATAAGGAAAATGGTAAAGGAACACATATAAAGGACGAACACAAGCTCTTGTGTTCGTCCTTTATGTGTTCCTTTACCATTGTCCTTATCTCTATTTCAATGTGAATGAATATTTATTCGCCATATGGCAGTATTTCGTGTTTGAATGTGTGTATATATATATATATATGAGTCATATCTTATCTTCCGAAGAAGACGGAGCTCGAGTCCGTCGAAATTATCAAGATATTATTGTGAGTGTTCTTTTTATGTGTTCTCGTGCTGTGTGTTACTGTCTAAGTTTTATATATATATATATATATATATATATATATATATATATATATATATATATTCAAATACGAAGTCCCGCCATACGGCGCGCAAATATTTATTCAAAGACAGAAATAGGTATAATGAAAGGGGATAGGAAAACACATAAAGGGCGAACACAGGACATGTGGGGAAGGCGGTTTTTTGAGCAGATCACGAATGTAAAATTATTTTATCCCGGCTAAGGAAATATTTTTGCATTCGTGATCTGCTCAAAAAACCGCCTTCCCCACATGTCCTGTGTTCGCCTTTTATGTGTTTTCCTATCCCCTTTCCTTTTCCCTATTTCTATGTTTGAATATATATATATATATATATATATATATATATATATATATATATATATATAAACACAGTAATCAACCCGAAGGTCGGTTTAGTAGGTGATGGTAGAGCTCACCCGTGTACCAAGCCCACACATCAGGGTAGGGGGGCCAGTTCCTTTCTTTTGCGTGATGAGCGGGGATTATAAAATAATGGACATCGATTCACACTTTGAGTTGAGTCAAATGCAAAATGTGTGCAAACGACAAACAATGGGATTAATATCCCTACTTTGCTCCTAAAATCGGAAATGTGCAACATTATATCCACCTATAATGGGAGAAATATTTAACTAAGATTAGTTTTCAATAAGAATTAAAGCGACTGTACCCTTCCATTTTCACCATTTAAAACTCAATCTTACCTGTTTAAGAGTTTCTTCCCTACTTTTTTCACTAGATTAATCACTTATATGCCTTCCCGTTAGTTTGTTTCTCCTCACTTGCAAATTTACCTGCTTCCGGGGCTAAAAACATATCTGAGAGACTAATTACACCAATCACTGTTCAGAGTTCATTAACTTAATAATTAATCACGAATGGTGGATGAATTTGGATGAGTCGTTTTCTGGAATAGTTGAAAATCTCTCTTTTGTTTCACAAAATTAATTCCCACTCCAAGGGTGGAATTTTGACATGAGAACTCTTGCGTCCTAAAATTACGTCACCTAAGCATTCCCCGGGTGAGTTTAGACCTCGACTGTCCTAGACTCCTCAGCCTGTCTACCTGGAGTGGAGTGCCAGACTCAGATGCAGGCAGGGTAGTTTATTCCCGCGCGGTACCTGACAGCACTCCAAACTTTTCCAGGGTCTAGTGGTCCTCAACACCGCCGACAACCCCATCAGGGCCGTGGAGGTTCGGAAGGGATGGTGGTTTAAAGTGTTTAAAATCCTACCCCCGTCATACATTTTGCTCGAGTATCCTCAAAAAGTTCTTTTACGTGTTTTCATCAACTACCAAGTAGTTAACACCAGGTTGCTCAAGATGTTAAAATATCTCAATTTGGAAAATTGTCGCATTCTCTCGAGGAGACTAAAAAAGCGATAAATGATTGAGTACGTTATGAATTTCCAAAATGGATAAATCTGATCAGAGGTGAAAATCAGCACGAATGTCACATTTACTGAATAAAATGAAATAAATAAAATAAAGAAAGAATTGCAGGGAAGGGAATGTGAAGGAAAAATGGAATTGAAATGGTAACAAAGGGAGCTAACAAAACAAGTCTAAGTACTTTTGAAAGGAACCGGGATGGTACGGTAGCTATATTTAGGCTTCCCACCCTAAGACTTTGTGATAAGAGCACACACAAAAGGCAAAGGACAAAAATTTAGCTCGTCAATTTCTTCTGACTATGCGTGTCGCGAAACGCACTGTTCCTATCCATTATGATGTTGTATTATTGTTAACTACTGTCCTTTCCTCTTGTGTGTGTCTATCTCCTTTGGCGGATGAAACAGCTTCCTAACGCCATCTCTTGGCCAAAGAATCGGAGCACTAGGTTGCATAAAAGACCCGCAGATCTCAGGGTAAATTTCGTTTCCTCGGTAGCTTAAGTTGATAGAGCATCGGCCTGGCAAGGCGGCAGATCCGGTGTTCAAGTCCCGGCCAAGGAAATATTTTTTAAATAGGCCAAAGAAATGTTAATATTTTTAACACACATATGTAGATATTTTGAAAACATAGAAACAATAAGAAAGGACACTCACATATGTAGTTGTTTCGACGGCACGACCGTGGTCATCACAATGGCGTTCTCGGAAAGAGCGGAGAGGACATGTAGGGGGAAGGGTGAGGGGAGGAGAGGTATGGGACCAATAAGAAACGAATTAGGGGAGGGAAGGGATATGTAGGCAGCTATTGGATGGATTCAGTGGGCTTGGTTCTGCCCCGGAGATTTAAATGACTGGAGCACCAGATATGCGCCATCTCGTGTGTTCTCACCTCTATGCTACTTGCACATTTGGGAAGGGTTTCAGTCACCGAAACATTGAAGCATTCATCGAAAGATTGGTTGTGGGAAGCAGTGTGATTAGGAATGGGAAATTAAGGAAGGTGAGATAATTGATGGAATAGCGGTGGATATTCATGCGGAGGGAAAGGGTGGTCGTGCATTCACCCACGTAGATGGCAGGGGAGAAGTTACAGGAGAGGCGATATATAACGTTTTTTGAGGTGCAGGTGGCTTTGGGTTGGGAGTTAGTAGTAAGGAACGTGAAGAGTCTCAGGAAATGGCAGCATTTGCAGCGTGGGCCGTTGAATGGTGCGGACAGGGGCGGTGAAGAGACAGGGGTACAAACAGGTGGTTTTTTTGACTTGAAGATGTCTCGCAAGTTCGACGGGCGTTTAAACGAAATGGAGGGACGATGTGGGAATAAAAGTGATGTGGAATTACTGTTATTACTAATTGGAAAGAGTTCACAGATTATATGCTTAATGTTGTAGGTTGCGGGGAAGAAAGTGGCGATAAGGTTACGGTATTTTGGGCGGTTTGGTTTGGGGAGAAGAGTGTATTGGGTTGACCGTTTGAGAATTTTACTATTCAGTAGTTTTTCAGGGTACCCGCATTCTCTGAGAGAGTCGTGTAGCTGGTTCATGTATTTCTGTTTAAAGAGAGTGTTGTTGCAAAGACAGATGCCACGGACTGAGAGTGAGGAGGGAATGGAGTGTTTTGTGTGTGATGGGTGGTAGCTATTGAAATGGAGGTATTGTTGGTTGTTGGTCGGTTTAATGTGGTCTGAAGTGCTAAACTTATTATTCTGGAGGTGAATATGGGTATCTAGGAGAGTGATATTTGAGTCAGATATAGATAAAGAGAAAGATACTGAGGAGTTGATAGAGGAAATGAAGGAGGATAAAGTTTCGTGTTCGTGGGACTAAAGGAGGAAAATGTCATCAAATTGGTTTGAGGGTTTGTTGGCGGAGAAAGTTATGTTCAAGTTTACTCATATAAAGTTTGGCGTATGCAGGAGCCATATGCGTGCCCATTGCAGTGCCTTTTATTTGCCAATATCTTTTGCCGTTAAATTGAAAAGCAATTTTGGTCAGGAATATTTGGCTCTGTTCGATGATAAAATCTGGGAATGGGGTGTGTGGTGTGGGTCGTTGGGAAAGACATTATTCCAGAGCTTCTAACCCTTTTTTGTGCAAAATGGAGGTGTAGAGAGATGTAACGTTTATTTCAGTCTCCCCAGGTGAACCAATCCCACTGAATGCATGTATGTTTTGAAAATCTACATCTGTGCGTTTATCTATTTGTGCGTCGTCGAAGAGCATTCCATTTTGAAGATATTTATATATACTATGCGGCTAGTTGATTCTTATTTTCTATTTTATGGTTGAAATGTGACGCTGTTTATGGAAATACCCGTATTTGCTGCATATAGGATATGGCCAGCAAACTCACAAAACGAAAACACTCACCCTACCCTTGGAATGCAAGTCATCTTTGAGGGAGCTCTTGAGGAGTCTCTGGACTACAAATGAGGTCGAAAAAAGAGGAAATCCTTTCATCTTCTTCCCTCGCTGATCTTAGACCTGAGTCTAACGATAGACTTAAATTTAACAAGCAGTCGACGACGAGAAGAATCGAAATCTTTTTTTCCGAAAACGATGATACGGAAAAATGTGAGCGAAAAAAATTCAACCCGTTTCACCTACCAATCACGTACTAGTGGACGTAATTCGTGAACGTCTTGCAAGCGAATGCCTTTCTCCAAACGACAATTCTCTTCCCCCAAGACTCGGTTTGATCATCGTGAACTAAAAGGGACTGGTGTTTTCCAATTCTAATTACATCCTGCATTATTGTAAATAGTTTGGTTAGAATGATATTGATGATAGTTAAATGTTACAAAACCCTTTGCATATTGTGAATTGGTGACCTTTGACAACGAGAAAAGATTCCTTGAGTCTACCAGTTTGATAAACGTAGTAGGTCTATCTATGCCGACATTTCGTCGCTATATTTTTATTTTAAAATATAATCTGAGACGGGAACTATTGTCGTCATAAGTACAATTGCGTGGATGTTACCTTTAAAACAAGCATAAAGTAGGATTTGAATTCTCAGTACCTGCACCTCACACGACAGGCAATGCAGTACTTGTGCCATGCATTGTTCACTCACGACAGTTTTTCACGAACTAGGCAGATTTTCTCTGTGTTCTACTTATGTTTGGCTAAATGAAATTTAGGACGAGTCTACTATATTTTATGCTTACTTGATTTATGGTTTAATCAGGAAACGTTATTTCAAACTGTGTCAAGGATCATGGAGAGATTTGTTTCCGTTTAACTACAGCATCAAATATAAATACGTGTACGTGGATTCAGAGATCTTTTTCCCAAGTTTGGGAGAGGAAAAAAATGCAAAATCATGTCGAGCAAAATGGTAACGTTAACTTTTCACGTAGTTCCAAATTCAAAGGTCTCTGTGTGGATAGTGTTCGGTTTACGTTTTTTAATAAGTGTATTTGAAAAGAAAATTTTTTTAAATATAATTAATATTATTGATATTAAAAAAGAGCTAAATGAGTTAACTTGGAAGGAAAAGGTTTTGATCATGCTACATGAACTGGACTTTAAGAGGAAAACCAAAAATCAAATATCAATGGCGGTGACTCATTAAACCGCTATTGAAAATAATTCCCATTCCTTAAAATGGGGCAAAGTATAGTCACTGCCTGGTCTTCGTAGAAAAAAGTTTGTTGACAGTAAACTTTTGACAGCTATGAACTTAAAATATTTGGTCAATCAATGAAACGTCAAAAAACAGGAAAAAACCGAAATTTAAAATAATAATTTTTAGTAAAGGCAGAATAATTATTACATAATATTATTAGAAAGGAAACCATGCGTAGGAACTGCGAGCTAGTAAACTAAATATCAAGTTTCCAATCCACCCCTCACTCTACCATTCCTCTGTATTGAAAATTACTCCAAAAGTTAAAGTTTGATATTCTTTCTACCTGATAGTCTATTCTAATTTTGTCTGGAATCCCACAGGGGTGAGCCTAGACATATGCATTTATATTTGATACTGTAATTTCACGGACAATATCTCAGCACGATTCTTGTCATCGTTCACGCGTAGTCTCCGCATAAGTGATGGAATAGTAGGTCCCCTTGGAATGGAATAGCTTCGCCCCTTGTAGGTAATGGCTTTCCCAGGGCAATACTAGGTATGCCACATGTTATCCAAGCAATAAAAAGATACCACTTTCTATCCTTCAGATTCATTACGTAAGGAGTTAAAGCATATCGTAACTGTGAGAAAAATATATAGTAAAATAATTTTAGCAAGATTAGAAATTATATGTCTACACAAAACTGAATTTTGAAGGAAGGAAATTAAAAGAATGGCTAATAAAATGTAAAATTATAAGCTTATAATTAATAGGACAACTTATTTAATTGTTTGGAAATAAATTTCACTCTTCAGGAGCGAAATGCCATAAGAATCTAACGAGTTTTTTTTCGAGATAAATGAAAAAAATTAGAATTAAATCAGTCTTTCAACTAGCGGATAGGAAGAAAGGCAATGGTCGAGGTTATTAAATAGAAGGGTTGAAGTAAGGAAATTTTTGGGAAAAGTTCAGAAAAGGTAGAGACGGTGGATGGAGGAAATATTGAAAGGTGCATTGGAATGTCAAAGGTCGTGATAGAAAGGAAAACTTTGCAAAAGTGGAGTAAAGAGAGTGGAGTTTAATAGTAATGCGGGGCAGTTAAAGAGGAAGTTCTAGCAATACTTAGAAGTAATCAGTTAATACGGACCTTAAAAAATTGGCCTTTAAATAGGTTAAATACATTGAAGACTAAATTAATGCAACCTTCACAGTCCTTCTACCAATTCTCCATTGTTTTATATCTGTTTCATTATTGGAAAAAAATTATCACTTTCGACAGCACTGAAATATTAAATTTAACTCTTTCTTTATTCAATCTGCCACAACCCTAACTTCTATTAAAATTTATATTTAGTTTAACAGTTGAACTAACTTCGCAATTCAATTGGCCGGTCAAACAGTTATTAAACTTAGCATTCAAAAATTCTCATTTCGATAACAACTACCTTGTGTTGTAAACAATGCCTGGAGAGTAAACATTCTTAACAGGTTATACCGGCTCCTTGTTATACTCTACCGAGTAATGACGAGCTGTATCTTACTTACATAAACTGAATTCATACACTTCTTTCTCAGAATGGGACGTTCCCAAAGTGTTACATCCCTTTCCCTTGTGATATTACGTTAGGTGTGACGCAAACGAGACAGCAAGTGAGCCCCGCCCAGATGAGGGTTTGAGTGAGGGACGGGAAGAAAATAATCAATTTAAAATATCCATCCCAACACCCCATTACAACCCCTTCTCTCTCTCTTTCTCTTTCTAGGAGAGGGACTTTCATTCACAACAGTGGCGATGCCCAACCCTTAAATTCTAACCGCGGATATACGCAGCTCAGTCACCCTGCGAGTAATTTGTAGACGCTGAGGTCAAAATTCAGACCCAAAGACAGGGTGTGTGATGGTGCTGAGGGGGGTGAAGGAAGGGGATGCGTCGTATTTTCCGCGTCCACGCCTGCCCAATGGCGTAATTTTAATTGCCCTCCCCATTGTTCCCGCACACCAGCCTTTCCCATGCTCTTTATCTCGACGCTCGCTTTCAAGTAACGCCTCCGCGCTCCTAATTCCGTGCGTGCGGTCTCCCTTAATCCCGCGGGACACGCTCTCCTCTGCCCTGTGACAGGCAACGGGATGATGAAGGGCCAGCTCGGCGGGAAATTAAGCTACTGCCTCCAGAACGGAATTTACTCCATTTAAAGCGCGGGATCAGGAATCGCGCCGTGAATCATAATGCAAGTGAATACAACCAGCACCTCAATGCTTTTAAATGTTTCGTGACTCGCGCGTCACAATAGGGGCGTGGTGCATGAACAAGACGACCCGAAAACTCGAATGACTTGACGTGCAACTAACGTAGAGTCTGACCCGAAGAAGGTCTCGGAATAGGCCGAAAGCTTGAATAATCAAAAATGTGAGTGCCCTTTTACGTGTTATCTATTTTATTCTGTGTTCTATTTTGCCGTTCAAATGTTATGTATAGATATATATGCATCTTTGAAATGGAACGCTATTCTGTGACGCATAAACACGACGCCTGATGACGACGGTGGTGCCGTCGAAACGTCAACTACATATGTGGGTGTCCTTTCTTTGAGTTTCTATTTTTTTAAATTTATGTATATATATATATATATATATATATATATATATATATGTGTGTATATAATATATGTTTTTTGAAAGATGCATGACTGATGTTACTTAAATATCCCAAATTTAAAACGATTTGTGTAGAGTAGGCATATATAGTTCTTCGGAGGTGGAATTGGCGCTCATAAAGGCTCTCACTTAAACTTGTGCGAGAGGAGGCCGCACGGGTTGGTGAATTTTAGGCGGGAATATCGTGAGAGTGGGGGGGAAGGAAAGGGAGGACAGAATGGGGTGGTGAAGGGAGCTGAATGCGTCCTGACCCACCCGACAAAGTAAGCAATCAATCAATCAATCAGTTAATCAATTTATTTCAGGCATAGCCCCTCGCTTCCGCCTCCTCCTCGTCTCTACGCCTCATTAAAGGAAACCCTTTGGTCCTCGTCGTGAACGAGGTTGCGTCTCTCTCAATGTATTCTAACTCCGACCATTCTCGTAACATTGATCGGCCCGCTTCGCCCTCGTCCACACCGAAAATAGACTGATGCTATACGAACAATACGATTAACCCCTTCCGTTGGAGCATGGATTATTTCTCTCGCGGGAAATCCAGCAGGATGCAAAAATGGATATCCCGTTGTGACTGGACCATTAATATTCCACACATACTATCTAAACACGTCTTCATCCATCTCCATATCAAAATATTACACTAGGCTGATCAAATGATAAACTATTAAACAGCATGGAGATATAATAATGCTTTAATGACGAAATTCATAATGGTTTTACAGATTATATTTAGAAATAATCCGAAACAACATCTTTTAGCAATATTATTTCGCATAAACGGAATGACGTAATTAATTTTTATACGTATTTTTTTTAAATTATCCCTCCACCCAAGCACAAAGAAAGCACAAAACAGTCTTCTCAGAGAATTTGCGCCTGAAATAAATAACTGAAGTGGTACTAGAGTATTGCAGAGGTAGATTGGCACCGTTTTGAAATGTTGAAGGTAGCATAAATTTTAAGGACTGAAACGTGCGCATTATTGTTACTCTAATATTGCTGTTAATTTGAAAAGCAAATTGTTTTCAGGTGTGTAACCAAATTGCTATGGAAATGAATCTTTCTCTTCACCGATATTCTTTGGTTCGAAATAATACCGCTGAAAACAAATGTCGAGCTACACTCAACGTGATATTTCGGCATCATTGCACTCATTAAACATGACATCAAACCTCAATCACGGCCAATGTTATGAAAAAAATAAAAGTTAACAGAAATTTCTCTCACCAAATGGAAGACCAGAGGGAAAATTTTAAACTCGATACGTCGGGAAAGCACCAGATCTTGCTTTATTCTACGTATCCTAATACTACGCAACCCACATAGCACGTCATGTGACCTATTGAGGCGGGACGTATCGTTCTTTTCAATCACATGTATTTTCCTTTATGATAACCGTAATTTTCATGCGTTTAATCCCTTTAAACGCTGCATTTAATCCAATTGCCAGCACATCTAACCTATAATGCTCAGAAATGCCGTCACAATATGAGGGTGTGACATGTAAAAAGGTATTCTATGGATATGCGTTGCAACTACTTACGGGAATACATTACACAAATGGTGCCAACGGCCAATAAAAGAACCTACACTGGAATTTCCCCGCACATAGCGTTGGAAACAATCCAGGACACACACCTCTTCCACCAACACAACTTCAAGGAACAGAGGAGGTTTTCGAATCAAATAATCAAAACAAATCTTATGCTTCAGCATTTGATTAGATCGCAAGTCCACAACGGTAAATGAAATTGTTTGAAACTCCATTTTGAAACTTCAGTCAATTAAAACATAAACAAATTCAAAAACGGAAAAAATTATTCCGAGGAGTTAAAATTTGCGAGATATCTTAGAAAGTTTTGTCTATAATTTAGACACGATAGACCAAATATTTACCGTGACATCTGCATTTTCAGATGAAAAATTACCAATCTCTGGATGCTCAAGAATTAATTATCTAGTTCTTGCTAGGACCAATGTAATAAATTAATGAAGAAATTTCATTAAAGATCTGATGTAAAAAATCAATCATGCTTATTACATGTATACCTGAGACATGGTTCTTAAGGTAGATTCAAACTCTGCATTCAAAATCACATTGTAGAACAAAATTGAAATACTTACTCAGATTAAACTAAAATTGACGGAATTGTATCTTTTTACATCATCTTCTGCCTATGTATAGTGTAAGGCAATTCAAGTAGTAATTACAGTTTATCACTGTTAATTAGAATAAATACTGACTGGGCACTCTTGATTCAACGGGAAATGTGCTGTAAAATCATATCATATCCTCCCTCAATCCTTTCTTTCAGCCCTCTCCCGCCTCCCGTTGATCCCTTCCCAACTTCTCTTTCTATTGCATACCTTGCCTACCCTATAACAGCAGGCAGTACTATCGTTTCTTCTGAGGAAGACGAAGCAAAATTCCGACGAAACTATTAAGAAATAACGTGTGAGTGTCCTTTTTATGTGTTATTATTCTGTTTGTTGCTGGTCAAGTTTATATGTTTATCTATACATATGACGTGGGTCGCGGTAGTCGAGAGGGTAGAGCGTTGAACTACTGGCCGTTGGATACCGGGTTCGATTCCCGGGCAAGGCACTCTGGGCACATGCAGCTCCACCCAAGCTATGTGATTTTTCGGGTACCAGATCTTCCTGGGAAACCATAACCGGCACAGGGAAAGGAACTGGCCCCCCTATCCTGATGTGTGAATATTCACACGCCGTCGGGCTTGGTACACGGGTGAGCTCTACCATCACCTACTAAACCGACCTTCGGGTTGATTACTGTGTTTATGGTTTTATATATATAACATTTGAACGGCACAATATAACACAGAATAAAATAGATAACACGTAAAAGGATACTCACATTGTAGATTGTTTAAGTATTTGGCCTATTCCGAGGTCTTCTTCAGGTCAGACTGAAAGTTTTTGGGAAAAAAGTGTGAGGCAGAATCACAGGAGTAATCTTATCTTCCTATCCCTTCACACGCAAATTCACACAATCTTTCATTCGACGAATGTTTCTCCCTAGCAATCCTAGAAACCCTACACGAATCAGCCATCAACATAGAGGTGAGAACTCGTGAATCCGCATATTGTATACTAGCTTTCCGATCCTTTAAAATTCCCACCCTTAACCGCCACCTTTAATTCCCTTCCCAGTACGACCAGCACCTTCTCCCCCCTTTTTTCCAATCCCTAGACACCATTCTTCCCCCAAGACCTTTCAGTCTGACATGAAGAAGGCCTCAGAGTAGGCCGAAAGCTTAAAAAATGTACAATGTGTCCTTTTACGCGTTATCTATCTATTCTGAGTTCTATTGTGCCGTCCAAATGTTATATTACTCTCGTGTGTGTTTCCACATCATCTATATATATATATTCAAACTTGAAATATATAACTACTTACATATGCTACGATACGCTAGTGTCTCTCTCCAGGTTTAGTCAAGGCGACGATTGCTCATGGGGATAAACGAACCCCTACCGAAGTAAATGAAGCAGCCACACGCATACACCCATTTTACTTTAATATCATTAGTGCATAATCTTCCCGAACCCCGGGTTCTGCTCTCCTGGGGGACCATGACGGTCGAGACGAGGGGCAGGTAGGGGGAGGGGTGGGAGAGAGGACCACTCCTGCGTGGCCGGCGACAGTAAGCGACGGATCTATCAGCGATCGCGGATCGATACGATCGTGCCTCCCCGACTCTGCCAATTCCCCTCAGCTCGTCCAATCTTCTTCTTGGCAAAGGGCTGGAAAACTTGAAAATCTAGGGAAAAATCCGGAGGGCGGTGGATGAGAGGTGAGGAAAGAGAGGCAAAGGGGGAGGTAGATATTGGAGGTGGGATCAGCGTAAGAAAATGGAAGGACGGAGAAAAAAATTGAAAGGAAAAAAGGCCGAAAAAAACATATATATATAAGAGAGAAAAAGATGAGGGAGGTAACCTTCTCCAATGGGTGAGAGAGGGCAGGTGACGTAGGGATGATAAGGGCTGGGAAGGAGAAAAAGAAGGAAGAGTTGGAGAAGAATAAGGGGAGGTGTTCGTAGTGGTGGTGGAATAATAATATAATGTGGGCGGGCCAAGTCGAAGAAAAGAGTGCGCGGCAAAGTGGGAAAGAGAGTGAGAGAGGCGCAAGGAAGGAGCAAGGAGATTGGTATTCGCTTCGAGATGCCGGGAGACGCGATAACTGGGGGAGGGAGGGTGTGGAGAAGATTAAACTGCGGCATGGGTGTCTCCCTCAAGGTATTCCCAACACTCTTTCTGAGTCGACCCTCTCTTCTACTCGCCCCTTTAAACAAATCCCGAAAAGAATGCTATCATTTCTCAGTCTCTCATTAAAAAAATAAACATGGAAAATATCTATGTATGAGCTCAAGATATCCAAAACGAGGTCTGCCAGCTTTATCAATTTTTTTCCAAAAACGACCACAAGAATGCACGTGCGTCGAGTGAATTTCAACGTTGTTAATGTGATTCCGTTATTTAATGTGAAATTTTCCTGCTTTCTGTCCTGTTACCAAATATACGGACAAAAAAATATTGAATATACACGTGAATTTTCGGAAACTCCCAAAATGAAGGTAATAATAATCAAGGCGCGAGCCGTGATTTCGCAAGACACGGAATGTTATCACAGACCTGAAGTTTTTTGCCATCGCTAATTTTTTCAACCGAGCGCAGTCGTTCCGGGTTGTTCTAGTGATTGCCTTAAGTTTCCTTAAACATTTCAGTGAAAAGCTTACAAGCGAACATATGGAAGCAAAATTTAACAATTTAACTGGGTTTCCTCTTCCTTTCCTTGCTTAAAGCCTTACCATCAAGACTAAGACCCCCTTCCAAAATTGCCCCATCCCCTTCATCCCAAACGGTGAAAATTATCCCGGCTCCAGAACGATTTCCTCGTTAACGACGAGTTGAAACGACTTGAGGGAGAAAAGATCCTCTTTAAATTTTTCCTCCATGATGTTTATACTTGCAAAATATTCATCGTATTCTTTCCTTCGAAAAATGGGCTCATTCTGACAATTGCCGCCCGGAAATATACTATAAAGTTTCCTGGATAGGTAATTCTTGCGTTGGGTATTGTTAACCTGATTTTAGAATGGTAATACCATGTTAGGATTGTTCAATTAGACAATTTCTTTTTTCAATGTTCTTTTATTTTTCCCAGATGGAAATCCATTAACGCAATTAGGTAAAAACGTAACCTTATTATTATCGTGATCATCGGGTGCAAAAACTTATTTGTCCACGATAAACATAAGCTCAGTGAACACATGGTCAATAAAACTAGGCGCTTTCAAGTTTTAAGATCTCCTGTCTATTCAGATGAGTCATTGATACCAAAAATTAGAAAACTTCACTGCTTCTCAGCATATTATCACTGCACGAGTACGCGTTTTTCACCACGTCGACGCCATGATTTCGTGACCGGAGAGAACGCTTCTATAAAAGTGCCTTCTGCTCACGGGAAAAACCAGCTAGCCCGTGCCCGAGGCTTCTTGGATCCGTTGAGATACGACGTTATTCGAACTGAACTTTGAACTGTCACACATCCGCGAACGCACATTTTACATTCATCCACAACTCTGCATGTCTCACGCTCAGCTCAATTTCAATGCGTATGAAACCACTCAAGTGGATAAATCGGATGATCATATGATGTTGTTTCACGGCAAAGGATTCCATTTTAATTGTTAAATATGCTCCTCACTCTAGCGGAAGCTAGACGAACAATTTACGCTGTTCGGGTCAGCCATCTATTTTTGTGCATTTATAATGACTGAACGCGTGGTTTTAGCTCAACCACATTTTTCCGACCAATCTTGAGAAAAATATTGGGGTATTCCAGATATTGAAATTGAAACTTGAATGACTTCTGAATAGTTTTACATAATAGGCATGGTGTTATGCTGTCTCTTCACTTGACACTTCCTTATTTCTTCTTCCCCTTAAACTAACTCTTATTTTTAATATTTTTTTGCATTTTTGGTTAAAATAAAAATTCTTAGCGAATAGTGAACTTACTCCACAGAAGTGGAGAACATGATAAGATAGATAGAAAATATTTTACAAGGTAAAAAGAGTCAGCTATGTCTAAATTTCCGTTATTTTTGTTTCCGGATGTTTGAATCCTGAAATATCCGCCCTCCTTAATTCCACCATCCCCCCCCCCAAAAAAAACTAGCCTTTAATCCATTCATCAATACTTTTTGTCCTTGATATTTGTGCGGTCTCTGAACGATTTGTTAGTCCTGGGGTTCCTTAAATGGGAAGGTGGGGGGAGCTCACACTCACCGTAATTACGGCGAGTGCGACCTTGGACCCCAATGAATACGTAACGCACTCGAGCAATTGACACGCACGTAGCTCACTCCCAGTCTCCCAGAGTGGCGCAATAAGGGGATGATGGCATCTAACGCAATCGGCCAATCGGGAGACGTAGAGAGCGCGAGGGTGCGAAAGAAAACGAACCGACAATCTTGCGAAACGTATTTGCGAAATGAAAATAATTACGGTCGGTGCTCTTTTAACTAGATGTGAGCGCGTTAGTTGAATAGTGAAGACGATCTAAATAAAGGGGTTTCTCGGGATTAATATGCTAGAGGGATATTACCCGCAATCATTTTTTTCATGGTAAATTACGCCATCACGTACTTGCAAAATACGTACATGCCGCAATCGAACGTTTACGTATAAAACATAACAAATAAATAGTCCGAAGGAGTGAAATTGAAGGACGTTTATTTATATAAGTAAGGACTCATATTTTTAACTTGATACGTACCGGTAAGTCATGGACTAAAAACTGTACGTTTTTTTAGTATAATTAGCTGAGTCATTATTTCGCCTAAAACAACTTATATTCCTCCATTTCAGCGTCAAATATGGAAGAGAACCCCATTACAATTTTTAAACTTTAACAATTTAATTAATACGAGTAAACAATAGCAAGTTAAAAATTGTAATTTTTTTGTAAAGGGAAAACCCATTCGACTTTACTTTGAGGTTCTGACACAGTAAATGAATGCTTTGCATCAATATTTGAATCAGGCAATACTTACGTTTACTCATCGCCATCTAGGAATGCAAAATTGACTTAGGTGTTTCCATTTCCCGATTTTTCGTATCGTTCATAACATTAAAGATCAAATTGTCATCCAATATACATGAGGGACAAAGTTAAAATTAATCTATCCATTCGATCTTCTTTATCAAGTGCTAAAGTTTTATATTATTTCTCTAGGATCTCTCGTTACTCACCCATTACTTATTCATCGCTAGAAAGTGGTACTTAGAAAGGACTGATGGGATATCCATCTTCGTGTTATTTAAAACAGCTAATCACTCCATTGTGAAATATATATATAAAATAATGGCCATAAGCTCTACAAAGGTTTAATAACATTAATATCGCTGATGCACCAAGCGCAATAACTTACGGTTACTCTGATCATTTATCGTTTGTGAAAAAAATTACATCTTAAATCCATTGATTCTGCATTTGATCTTGAATATCTTATTACTACGATCTCACCTACCATAGTTCGATGCGGCAAGTAATTCATTATCTGAATTCATCATCGCTAAAGAGATCTTCTCGCTATTTATTTAAGATATTTAATCTCTCAGGTTAACCTAATTAATCTGGTTAATCTCAATGGCTGAGTTAATTTAGATACGCAATGGTTACGCAACAAAGTTTATCATATCAACCTTTTTTAAAGTTAACCTTTCTAGGCTGCACTAGATTTAATTTGGTAATTCATTCAACTTAACTAGAAACGCTTCTACCAGAAGAACATTATAAATAATGACTAATTAATGAAAGAGCCCAATACTCCCTAATCTTCACATCACATTTCCGAAATACTTTTTAACAAATCCTAATTTTCTTGCTAGCTAGTCAACGTATTCTCCCTAAGTATATGTTTTACCCAGGTAAGGTGGCAGGTGAGAGAAACGCCTGTGTGTAATCAAATCTACACTTTCTAATTCGGTATATTTTATTCAACAGGCTATTGAAGAACAGCATTAATCAACGTGCATATCAATTCTTAGGCGTGGCATTGACTCGAGAAGGCAGATGCGGAAGATAGATGTTGAGGTCTAGAATAACGTGATGAACCAAGGACCTGTACTAACAAAAAGATAGAGAGGATGAAGGAAGAAGGGTTGGAAAGGAAATGAATCACATGGCAAAGGAGACAATATTATCTCACGAAAGGGAAATTACCGATAAATTATTACGAGTCAACTTACAAATGTGGTATCACGGCACAGAAGTGCTGAATAAAAAACACACATTCGCAATATTCAAATCGCCATTGTTCGAACATGCGGTGTGAAAGTAATAAAAATTAAATGCTTTTAAATTCGCAATTGGCTTATTAGTCAACCTTGGTGGAAATTTTGTTGATTTTTTTAGACCATAGAAGGTTAAATACGAACATAGCGTACCTGAGAGGGCAATTTGCTTCTGGTAAAACAACACAAAAGTTGGAAAACAACGACTTGCCGGGTAGAAATTATGGATTGAAATCAAACTTATTTTTGGTTTAAAAAAATTATCTTCTAGTTTAATTCTGCCATTGTCTATTTCGATTAAAAATGAATCCCACTGCTCAGGTCACGCGCCAAACATTAAGAGCAACTGAGCCGGATTATATTGACTTTAAAAAATGCCATCCAATTTGCGGGACTCTTTGACAAATGAATGTTTTTATGGACGGTTCTACACACTTCATTTTGCCTTGCGCTTCTTTATCATAAGTTTACCGTTCGCCAGAATCCCTTCAGTTATAAATTAGATAGTTTTGTTTGGACATGTCGAAGGATAAATTGAAAACTAAAATTTGAAACGTCCTCACTAAATTGGAAATTAATTTTTGATCCCCAGTCCTTTCCATCACCATTACTTGCCGATAAAGCATCATATATATTCCACTATATGTCTCGTTCAAACACTCCTATGACTCGGATGAGAAGAGTAAACGTTGCGTAAATTACTGAAGAGTAGTAATTTATGGAAACGTTCGCCATACTTTTATATCCTAAACTATATTCGCTTGGCATTGGTTAAACTGTTCTATTGACATGTCCCTACTTAACATTCTATCATTCCTTTTATTAGGCAATAAATCGATTGATGAATAACATTTTTTGTCGTGACATATACATGAACAGCAAACTCTCGAAAAATGTCTCCATAAAATGAAACTAATAAAGTTAAAGTTTATGGAAAAATAAATTTGCAGTAATTTATTTTGGTAAAACGAAACAATCTTATTTTAAAATTTCAAAACTGAAATATACATTATGTACTTAGGATTTTAAAAGTTCTTAATTCATTCCCTATCAAATATTAACCATAAAAATTTACCAAAAAATCAAATGCGTAGATTAATCAATTTCAAGTTTAAAAATCGTTCGACCAGACCGGGTTGATATGTTAAAAACAGATATCCGTAATTAGGAATTTCATTATCACTGGAAAAATTTAGAAAATAAATTCAATTAAAAATTTCCAAATTTAGGCATTTTTCCCATGGCCGTAGAGTCATTAGTTTTAAATATTAGTAAACCTTCTTTCCTCATTGCAATTACATTATCTCTTATTTTGAGGTGAAAATACTAATAGACACGTTTCTATCGAGTCACAAAAAGTGAATATACATGCTATAATTCTGGAACTTAAGTATCAGCCATAGATTTAAATGTTTGCCGGTAATTTACGTAAAAATATACTGTCCCAAATTCCTTAATTTCACTAAGTATTTAGTAAAATTTTCAATTATTTTTATTATAACGTAGATGAGTATTGAACAAGAGAAGGTTGCCACCACTGAGGTTGAATTCAAATCAGCATACTATAGTTCAGAGACACACAAACTTGTATGTGAACAAACACGTACATAGCTACGTGATATCAAACCATGCATTGCTACCATCAAATCAAAGATATGGCTTAACATAACTATATTGTAGGTCATAACTAAAATATAGTTTAATATACCATCATCAAAATAATTTAACAAAGCAGTCTTTATAGAAGTTTCACTGCACATTTGTATAATGACATTTATTAGGAAACTGAACTTTCAAAATACATCTAATACAGTTGTATCGGCTAAACTGGTAAAATTTAAATATTAAAGAATTAAATATGTTGAATATTTCTCCAATGAACAGAAATTCGGACCACTGAGACCAGAGAATGAGTTTTAATAAGAAGCTTTTGCACTTTGGGTGGGGCGAAGAGATGAGAAATTACGAGTTGGAAGACGAGAAATACCAGCGATGAAGCATTAAAATATGGTGGGCGAAGAGAGAAAGTACTAGTGTAAATCCGAACGCACTCAAATTCCGTACAGGATGCCTTAGTTTTCTCGCGATGCTGAGATAATTGTTATGGCAACAAATTACGTGTATATTGGTACATTTTGATCAGCGAGATAAAGTAAGAGAGACACTGTCAACGACAGATTCATGTACTTGATCTTCCTCAGCCCAATAAACATTCCATTAATTTCAAAATCAAACCCCAGCACCTATTCATATATTTTTTTCAGAACTGAATATGAATTCTATTACCTCATGTAAAAAAAGAATCGCAGTTACAAAAAATATACATCATAATACTACGAGTCTTTTGTATACATGAGGTATTTGTGCACATCTGGCTGATGCCTCACTCCCCCGTCATATGCCCTCGCGGCGACTGTGCGGAGTATAATTTAGATGCAAATAGAAATTCTAACGCTGATGTTGAAATAATCATGTGGTGTCTAAATATAAAGCGAACTGTCAAGTACTTCCTTCCATTTCCGACCCTCATTCTCGTAATACTTTCTTTTTTTCCGCGGTCAACTCACGGAAAATATATTTCTAAATAACCTTCAGGTGCGAGGGCAACGATCGGAGATATTTTCCCGGTAACGCACTTTACTCCCCATTATTTGCCCCGCTCCCCAGATTCGTGAAACCTTTGATATGGTGACGGCAATGATCCGAGAATATTACGAGACGTGGAATCGACAGGAAGCGAAAAGGAAGACGGGTTTTGAGGAATGTGGTAAATGGCAGAGGAAAGAGACGTCGTGTGGTAGACGGCATGAATGATCCTGAGGATAATTCCCCAGGGTTAGCGGGTTGAATGGGGAGTGCGGTGGCTCCCGCGAATGAACAACATATGCACGCACTGAGGGGGTGGGGAAGGGTAACGGGTTCAGAGAAGATGTGGAGTGAAAGAGGTAAAAATAAAGATTGAGGCATCGTGTCTCTGAGGCAGAAATATCGTTCTGGTGATGAGGAAAGCTGGAATTACAGCGGTTGCGTCCACCTTGGAATATTCTTCATGGTTTTATAAAAGGCGGCGTTTGGGCCAATTTGTAGAGCCGTTAATTGTCGACATTGGAAACATCAGAGTGTTGATTTGAAGAAACCTCATAGATACTTACTACTTACATATTACTTAACATGCTAAATCTTCTTAACATCGTCTATCAATTAATATAACGCGAGAGAATAGATGTCTTTCAAGTTACTCCTCGTATTTTTTAATATCTGACATTTTGTTGGAGGAAAAAATCTACCCCTGATTGTGTAAAAATGCCGATGTAATCAAAGTCATACAGAAAAACGCAATGTACTCTCGACTTATTTAACTGACCACTTTAGTGACTATCGGGATAATACTGTCTGTTTCCTTAAATGACAGTATGCTATAAAAATCTATTCCTCCATATCAAACCGGAATAATTTGACTACCTGCTAAAAGAAAATAAATATTTGAGCTCTTTTGCCTGTAAATCTAGCAAACCCAAATAAATAAATACTGTCGATGGGTTCAGGATGGCTTAATACGAGTAGTGGGGGATTAAGAGCATAGTAATTATGTATATAGTATTGGACAAAGTTGTATGCAGTTTTCATCGCTTATTTCCTTATGCAAAACTATAGAGTATAATGCTTTTCATTAAATCTTTTTATTTTCCATTTAATTATGGTAAAAAATATGCCAAAGAATGACTAAATTTAGGATTTCCAAAATGTTTATTCCTATACATTTATGCAAGATGTATGTTCGATCACTCGAACAAGTTGCCTTACCACCCTTAGTCCTCGATTTACCTTGAAAAATCGACTTTCCACCGTAAAAGAACACAATTCTTTCACGAAGACTTTTATTCGACACAGCTCGCCATAGACGCATGTCACAAACAATGTCAAGTACAACTGCCGGGCATCTTCAGCCGAGCTGACTGCTCGGTAAAAAAAAACATTATGCGTCCATTTCCAAACCAGCAGCAGGATGGATAGCCGTAACAGTCAAGGGGTGGGGTTACCCAGCCCTCACTTGATAACTGAGACTCTTAATACCATACCAGTCAGATGAGCCGGATCGTTACGTGCTCGACGTCTGGTTAAGCGCGTGAATGAAAGCACTGATGCTACCATGGCGTTATAGTTCATCGAAACCCTTGGTTAACACTCCTCGGCAAAATATCTATCCACGGTGCATGAGAAGTACAACCAATTAGGGCTTGCCATCGAAATAGGCATTGGTAACCCCTCTTCTCTTTTCCCCATTCGAATTGAATGTAAAAGACTTAACTACTTATGGAGTTAAAGGAAAAGTTAGTTGAACGTACAAGAGATAAGCGTAGATAAGCGTAGTAGTGTGTCTATATTATTAGAGGAACTTAGTTTGGAATCTCTCGCAGTGGTAAGGCTAAATTACGGAATAAATCCTTTGGATGAATTTGAAATATTCTACCATCTTGTTCCATATCACCCGTGAGAAAGACAAACTATTCCGCCTACTCTAGTCTTTGCTCTTCTATTTCAACGCTTAACTTAGTCTCTCTCCTTCTCAAATTCCCCCCAAAAAACTCCTTCTCAACATTCCTAAACCCAACTCTTTATTTTTGCACAGATTTATCCCCATCCTATGCCTCTCACACCTATTTTCTAATGCGCTCAGCATTTACTGTAGAAATATAGCGTACAATTAAATATTTGCGCTGAACATTGTGCGAAAATGTTCATGGTCACTCCTTATTGAACATTTATCACTTATTTCTTTTTGGTATCCGGTCACGTTGCTCGTAATCTACCGTGACCGGCGGCGAGAAGTAGCAATATCTACGTGAGCACTCGACATCTTTAATGTGGCGTGGAAGATGAATGAGTTGGGAAGGTAAGGGGAAAATTTATAAGGGACATAAAGGGACTTGGATCTCAAAAACCAAAGAGAAGTGGAAACCGGACACGTGGACAGGAAAAGGGTCCACTCTGGGGATTAGCCGGGAGTGTTTTTGACGCGAATGTGGAGGGACTACCAAATATAACGCCGGTTTCCAACGGCAAAAAATACGTAGCGAAGGACTGAAGCGAGTTGCCATGCTTACCATTATTGCAAACTGGATACAAAAGTACTAAAGAGTGTACTTAAACATGTATAGTACTCTTTCAGGAACAATTACTTAATGTGATTTAACCAGTACCTATACTTCCCAATTCTACAACACACTCAATATTGACCACGTTTCTAGTCATGAGGCATGAAAGAGAAAAGAGAGAAAGAGCTATCAGAACAAGTGTACGTAGCATGAAATATTTTCCCTCAATTGCATTAAGAATTGATGATAATAAAATAAGCATTAGTACTCACCATGCCTCTATACCTGGAGTCAAGTATAATTAATTCAGTTATGTATTTGGTCGTAAGCCGTATTCTTAACATATACCCTTCGCGAGAATTAGTGATTAACTTATTAGGTGTCACCGAAATTAATTAATTTTTGATATTTCACTGAAGAGGTATTCGTTTTATCCGGTGATTGTGACGAAACAACCAGTATCAAATTCATAACTTCTTTTTGATACAACATTTTTGATTGATGTCTGTGAATACTACGAAATGATTTAATCAATTGCATCAACTATCGCCTCTTATGCTTTTCAAAGGATTGTGGAAACACAAAAACAATTAAAAAGTAAAAATATAAATGATTTTATATATTTCAAAGAAGAACGGATGTAGAAGACTTGCCGGAATATTTTTTTTAGGAACTATGGAAACTCAAATGGACACATGAACGTCTAATTTGTGTCTCTCCTTTTATCCACCATAAATTTGAAGGACATTCCCTCACAGATACTCTGATTTGATCATATTTTCTAAATAAGTTTAAATAAAATAAAAAAATATCATAAAGTGAACGCTCTGAATGAACGCGTAAAATGGTTGACATAATTTTTGTCACATGAGGAATAAATGTCCGGGAAGTTATTATAGCAAAAGAGAGGAGAGTTAAGCCCATTTAGATGGCGAGTAAAATACGACGGTAAGGAGGGAAAAATCTGCGAAAGTCTTTTGCCTAAAAACAAAATAGGTAGGTCTGTATATATAATCCCGATCGCGTGACAGAAAAGAGGTAATTGAAACGTAAGCAGATGGTTGCGTGCTCAGCATATTTCGCCGCAAAAAAAACATAAAGCACGCGATACCATACGATAAAAGCATTGATTTTCGGCGACTGATTTTCTGGTCACCAGCACATCGAAATAGTCTAATTTCAAAAAATCGCATCTTCTTCCACGTGAATTTTCAATTCTTTGTGTTGCTAAAAAAAATATTGATACCCTCAACCAATACCACCGGAGAAGCAGAGAAAAAAATATTCTGATCTGGTGGAAAGAATATCTTAAATTCTTCTTTGTGATTTTACCCAGATAATCTCATTGTTAACTTGAGAAGGATGATAAAAAACATGTCCTTAGTTACACTTAATTTAAATTTAATTATACGACCCAGCTTTCGACAAGATGTCAAATTCTGATTATTGTAAATGGGTCGGAACATTATGTAATCTTCAGTTAGTAATAATAAATCCTAATTTATTGGAAATAACAATATTCTAATGAAGCAAATTAAAGAAACTGTTTTCTGACTGTTTTTGGTGAAATGAGATTAATTGTATGGACGTGAAAATTTAAATTAAGGAACAATAAGAAAAATATTTAGAAAGTTTTGTAACGCGGTAATGGCGAAGAAGAGGGGAAATGAAATGGATTCACAAAGTAAGAAATAAGGACGAATTGAGAAGAGGAAGAAAAGAAACTATTGGACATGATAAGAAAGAGGAAATATCTTAATTTGGACTCTTGCAAAAATATCGTATTCAGCTAAGAGTAACTTGAAATGTTTGAAGAAAGAGTTTAAAAGAAGAATAGAATGTTTAAAAGAAGAATCGATGGTTAAATTTGAGATATAATGAAAGGGAAAAGATGCTTAAATGAAGTAAGAGGTTCAGGTTAGAAGAAAACGGAGAGATCCTGTCACAAGATACCAAAATAGAGACATTCATTTTCCTGCAGTAATAGAAAAATTCCACAGGATTAAGCATGACACCTTGCGTTCCATTTTAGAATCTGCAGTCAAAATATCACTCCGAGTTTTATCCAAAGCTCAGTAGCTATCTGAAAAATAAAGTGATAATCCCGAGTCACACAAACTCCTACAACGTCTTATGAAAACGAGAGTGACACGAATTTGTTAAAGAATAGTTTCTTTGCTTTATTAACCATTCAGGACTAAATCCATAAAAACGACAGCTTTAGTTCAACTCCACCGATTCGGACGTTGTTACGTACATGGACGATCAGGCAAGACAGACTTTTAGAAAGGTACAAAACATCAGAGTGTTTCAGAATGCCAACAAATTATACTATTGGTTGATTCGAATACTGAGATAAAATAAATGAAAAACGCCGTCACAGACTTGAGTCCAGTATTCGTTTTTTCCTCTCACGGTACACAATAATACCAAAATGAAATTCACCCAAAGACAAACTTTCATTGATTGCGTCAATAATTGCATTAACATAGGGGTAGAGGCATGCATGTGTGTATTTGTACGAATATTTTCGCGCGCGAGCTAATATATATATATGTCGAAATATTTGCATGAACTGACATTTGTACTTGCATAGCTGGTGCCTTACCGCAACACAACAGACGCTCTTACGTCGACTTACTGAGTATCGTGTAGATCTAAATATGCCCTCATGTGGCGAGAAACAAATGACTGAAGCAGACCCAACACATCATAAACTAAGCGTTCATGCCGACATGTAGCCGGAAAGGACAGGTAGGTCGTGAATTTGATCAACTAGAGGAAAAAATGTGGGTCGCGGTGGTCTAGCGGGTAGAGCGTTGGACTGCTGACCGGAGGGTCCCGGGTTCGATTCCCGGGCAAGGCACTTTGGGCACCTGCAGCTCCACCCAAGCTAGTTGATTTTTCGGGTACCAGATCTTCCTGGGAAACCATAACCGGCACAGGGAAAGGAACTGGCCCCCCTACCCTGATGTGTGAATATTCACACGCCGTAAAGGGCTTGGTACATGGGTGAGTTCTACCATCACCTACTAAACCGACCTTCGGGTTGATTACTGTGTTTATGGTTTAGAGGAAAAAATAAGACACGTTACTTAGATTCTTTGCCTGATTATGACCCTACGTTTGTATATACAAGTCTGATTAAATAGCTCTATCCACTTACCTTCCATGTATTTTTTAATAAAGTTTCAACGTGTTTCATGAATGTAGGTGGCATAGATTGGCCTACCTAGCTAAAATATTCAATTAAATCTTATGTAAAATTTAATTCATGTGTAAATAAGAGGATAAAATTTATGTCAACTGAATAGTAAGTCATAAAATAAAAATAAAGTCATAGTGCCTCCCTAATTATAAAATCCTCGACAAATTCCATATCTTTTGATCCATGATCATGGGATCCTGATATCTTGGCACAATTTCTTCATGCCATATCTTAATTGAGTGGTTCATTTACCTAACTTCTTGAGGTCCCAGAGAACTTAAATGTCAGTTCACTATTATCCAGAATTAGGAAATATATCTTAAACATAATTTCTCGTAGTTTTCCTTGATTCCGGAGTCATCCACTAATGATAAAAAGAGCTTAACGTATTTCAATTTAATATAGTTACTTGCTACAGATTTGTAGGATCAATCTCTATCTACATTCACATAATACCCCTCAAACTGCCGTAAAGGCGTGTGGCGGTGGTGAACCACCAATCTTGGTTGAACACTCACTGCATCACACGCGTAATCGAGCATATATAAGATCAAATTAAAAAACGCTTGGGTACACAGAAGCTTACATATCTAAATACACAGTACTATGACTGAATGGATTTATATATCGTATAATTTTTTTAATGCAAACATGTTTGAGCCCTTGGATTCGGTGTTGTTATGATTGCGATTCGCGCGAGGGAAAAAACGAATGCTTGAATCTTCCGGTGATGTGGTATATCCCTCTTATTTTATCTCATTTTTTGAATCTCCACTATCCAATAGTATAATTTGTTGTTATATCAATTCCACAGGTATCGCTAGAAAACGCAGGTACATATTATATCTTGTACCTTTCTAAAAACCTAAGTTTTCCCTGCTCCCTTCGAGAATCAAGAGGCTCCCAGCCAAAACTAAAATATTCTTCCGACACATGTGCCCAACGAATAGTTTTACATTGAATCCAAAAACCATTGAGTCATAGAATTAGAAAAATATCCATCGGTATGAAGAAGGTAAATTGAATCGAGCAACATTAAATCGACAAAAGTGCTATTATAAGCTTTTAAATTAATTTATTCTACCCAGCTCTCCTCAGACACCTTTATATTCTGAGCAAAGCACCGATTACGCACTTGAAAAGAGTCGCCCAGGGATGGGGTGTGCTCTCATGTGAGTTTCGAATGCCCAAAAAAATTTTTAAAACGGCCAAGAACGTTAAGGTTTTCCTCTTAAATGCCTGGATGTCTATGTAAATAAGAAAACTCCTGTACGTATGAAAGAGTTAAACAAATTCATGCATTGTATTTTTAATCCGTGCATATTTGTTCCATAATAATATCTATTTCAATCATATCTGAAGACCTTAGAATTTAATTCACCCCAATCATTTTCCTTCAGAATGCATAAGAATTCTTGAAGTCGTAAGTGGATCCGAGAAAGGAACTCGAGGAATAAAATTAATATACCTAACCGTGGATATAAAATAAAAAAAAGAATGGGAAAAATAAGTTTTATATAAATATATACCCCTTTCGAAAAAGAGAGAGATGAAAACTGTGATTTGTGGATAGGGGTCCCTTGCATAAAAAGATTGACGGGGCAAAAGGAGGGAGAGGGGAAGATGTGGGCGTGAGGAGGAAGAAATGAAGGGAAGGGGAGGGAAAGGTGTGGGAAAGAGTATAAAGGAATGGAGAGAAGGAGGCGGACGGGAAGGAGAGGGAGGGGATGCGGTGTCAGTCCGAGAGGGAGGGCGCGGAATGAGGGGATGTGAAAGGTTGCACAGAGGGTTGCAGAGGGAGAGAGAGAGGAGGAGGGATGATGTGAAAGGAAAGGGAGTTCGGAGGAGGAGGGCGGGGCGTGCGTATTAAGGGTGCGGGGGAAGAAAAGAGGGGTGGAAGAGTATAAAGGGTCTTTTCGCGACACGCCCTTCTTTCCGCCACCAATCTACGCTCCTTGGGAGTCGGTGCCAACCGCTCCGCGTTGAAACGGGGCTTCTTGCGGTATCGCTTCCCACCCCTGAAGCCAAATGTTTCTCCCATCAATAAAAATTTGAGGAAGGCATTCTTCTAACTTCAAGCTTCAGTTATCCAAACAGTTACCATCATTGCTGAGAAAATTGGAAAACTAGTGCGTGTGCATGGAATAAGAATCATTGCAAACCAAACAAGGGTTTTGAGAAAGAGAAAGGCTGAGTTAAAGAATAAATATGAAAGGCATAAACTAGAGCAGTTAAATATGTTTACCTACTTAGAAATAACTTTGCTCACGGATGGCAAAAGCAGTATATCTCTAAAAACTTCAAGTCAGCACGAGTGCGCGTAGAGAGGAAAATCGCCACCTAAGTATTAAAATACCAGCGATGCAAAAAGAATAATTACTTTAGAAGAAGATTTTACAAAGGGGGTGAATTTTATGAGAAGTTCCTCGAGTACGTTAAGAAAAGATTAGTGAACACCTTGATCAGGAGTACGGTTTTGTGCGGCGTCGAAGCTTTATAGTTGAGGGGCAAGTTCTAGGCGCGAATTGGAGGCTTTTGAGATATGTGCTCGTAAAACAATGGGAACGGTAGAATGGACGTAAAGGAGAAAAAAGGAAAAAGCATTGAACATGGCAGAGGAGGAGAGAGGGTCGTTGGTAGAGATCCAAAAGGAGGCAGGAAAGCTGGATTCGGAGCATTTTGATTGGCGATGGAATGGTGAAGAGCGTCATTTAAATGCGCCCCTTTGGCAAGCGAGGTAGGGTGAGGAAAAGAATAGGCAGTTGAACGGAACGAGGAGATGCAGAAAGTGTGGAGATTTTAGAGGAGTTTGCTTTAAAGCAAGGACTCATATTTTGTAGAGGAAGGTGAGACTTAGAAATGTATCATTAAGTCTGAACCCATTCAAAACCTACCTCAAACGGTTGACCATCGTATTGATAATAATAATTGTTATCAAAAGGCTAGATGATAATACATATATATATATATCTTTATTTATCTATACAAATGTTTATAATATACATTTATTTATTTACGTATGTATTTTTTACATAAAAGTTTAAGATGGGAGTTAATTTCTCTTTATTTTCTCTAAAACTCCTACAATATTTCGTTTTTAACAAGAGCACGCGGTAACACGGTGAAACGCGTCATACGAATAAACCTCTGTCATGCCTGTGTTAATATTAATCGCGTAATGGTTGCTAATTCTGGTTTGAAAATTATCCGGGGGGTACCAAAATTATCTCACACACCACGAGTGAGTGACCAGCTGACCACGGTTGATGGTTGCCCCACACGAAGCATAGCTGAGTCATTAAATTAGTAAAGGAAAACATTGTATACATCTAGACAACATCCCTCAAGCTGCAAGGGTGAGACGTGAACAAAATTTAGAAATTCTATGAACCAATATTCCAATTAATCTTGCTTGACTGCCTGCAATGCTATTTTTTTACGAGGAATCGTTTTTTTATTTAAGCATTTTGTTAGATGCTCTCATTAATGATTTGGAAAATTAGTAATGTCATTCTAAAATATGACAAATGTTTATAATATTAAGCTTTTCTCGGAAATATTAGGGATTGAGGCTTTTATAAAATTGGTTTCTCATGAAAAAAATACCTCAGTAAGCCGATCTCTTTGAGTTGCATGGCTAATAACAGCAAAAATCCTTGGAAAAAATGCTTAGGGCCTCATATATCGTTCCAAAAAAATGTGATTATATTGCGAGAATCACTTATAATTTGAAACTTTCAGAAAAATTTCACCCCACGTCTTTAATTAAAACTGTTCCGTGGGTTTGTTGCTTAAGAAACACAGAAATATTATGAAGCCATGCCTCATATTCATTTTTCACCAAAATGTAAAAATTTCTTATATAAATTATTTGCGCTTCGCTCCAGCAATAAATTTCTCTAAATTAAGGATTTCTTACGGGATGAGCACAACTTTTTTGTAACAACGAACTGATACGTTAAATACATGTCTCATGTTCCAGCTTCTTAATTTAATTCATTGGTGCGTATCATATCAATTAGAATTGAGCAAAAAAATTACAAAGTGATAGGTAGTATGAATAGGAGTGGTGGCCGAACGCCTACTGCATTAAATATCAAGATATAGTGAGTGTAGACTCGATTAAATACTCGATCATTTTTTTCTCTTAATCGTGACCGCTCTAGGATGATAAATAGTTGGGTAATCAGTGAACAAGCTAGCAAAAAATTAGGATTTATTAGAAAGGTATTGGGGAAATGTGAGGAGAAAGTTAAAGGGAAATGTACGAGGGTCATCCGGAAAGTAGTACCCGTTCGTGCCTCATGAAGTGCTGACGACGCGAGTAGCCGCTGGACGAGGTCAGATAGCTTCAGTGGCTTGTCTGCCTTCTCTGAGCCAAGTTGCGTGACGCTAGCATTGCCTGTGTTGTTTCTGTGATTGTTTACAATGTTTAAAAAAATTGAGAACGCCGCCAGTTGTGAAGTGAGGGCAGTGATTAAATTCCTCAATGCAAGAAACGTTCGCCCATGTGATATTCATCGCCAATTAAAGGAGGTGTATGGAGACAATGTAATGGACGAGTCGTCTGTTCGGCGGTGGTGTCGCAACTTCAACATGGGGAGGGGGAACACACACGACGATGAGCGTTCGGGGAGAGCGTCTGTCATTACAGACCAACTGGTGAGCTCAGTTGACGAATTCGTGAGGAACGATCGGCGCGTCACAATTGATGACATCTGTGAGCATTTTCCCAATGTTTCTCGAACAATTGTTCATGAAATTGTTAAACACCATCTGCATTATGCAAAAATTTGTGCAAGATGGGTCTACTGGTGTCATTCTCGTTCATGACAATGCCAGGCCTCATGCAGCTGGGATAACACAAAAACTTTTGCAGCTATTCAAATGGGAAACTTTCGACCATCCACCGTATAGCCCGGACTTGGCCCCTTCAGATTTTCATCTCTTTACAAAGCTTAAAGACTTTTTGGCAGGAAAAAGATTTGACAGCGATGAAGAACTTAAAGAAGGAGTGACCCTGTATCTCAATGAGCTGGCGGCGAAGGACTATGCAGCAGGAATACAGAAACTTGTCACACGTTATGACAAATGCCTTAATTTGCTTGGAGATTATGTTGAGAAGTAGTTTAAAGTATCCTCTTTCAAATAAAATTTTTTATGTTTGCTAATATTTACTTTTGTGTCTTTATTTCACGAACGGGTACTACTTTCCGGATGACCCTCGTATATCTCGCTAGTGAGATCACATTCAGAATATGCTGCAACTGTATGGAATCCTCATGAATTTGAATTGATTGCCACCTTGATCCGCGCACAGTTATATAGAAGCTAAATTTGTAAAAAGTTTTTATGATAAACTGAGTATTGTGTCAAGATTACAAGATCTAGTTTCGGAAATACTCACGGAGAGAAAATCAAACCACCGATTTAAAAAAATCTTGCATAAAATGAAAGGTCTCTTTAAGGATAATACTTAAAATGTATTATCAACCCAATCGGACTACGGTATAAGAGATCATGACAGTATTAATAACTAGAATAAAAGTAGAACCAATAGATTTAATGTGTCACTTGTCCTACTAAGAATAATTGGTCAGAAGGAAGCAATGTTTTTCCCTTTTTTATTCGAAGTGATCTTATATCTTGCCATTATTTCTTCTAACCTTATTTCATTTACCTACTTGTAACTAACAGCTCCTATCTTATGCGTAGTGGTATGTATCTCACTTAGCTGCCGTAGTGCACACGTACCGGTAGTTATAAAGTCGCGTATTGTATGTCTATTTTATTATTGTAAGGGAATCTACCGGTTGAGGTAGGTTTTTGGATGGACACAACTATCAAATAAATATTTTTTGTAACTCCAAACAAAACCCAATCCAGCAATCTACTCTATACATGGCGTGTATATATATATATATATATATATATATATATATATATATATATATATATATATATATATATATATATATAAAGTTAGCTCTAGTGGACAACGACAAAACAGAGAAAAACGCAAAAGAACAGAAACGAAACGAACGATCAGTTTGGAATTTAAGGTGGTCCAAGCCTCCTTTCTCAAGGAAGAGAAGGACATAACTATATATAAAGATACATATGCTACTAAATTAAAAAAAAACTTAAGTTTAGATTTTGGACGCCTGGTGTTCAATCACTTCGTGTCAAACACTAGCCATGGTTAGCGGGGTTCACGTAGATGCGGATATGCAGTGATTAAAAGGGTACAAGACGAACTCCGTCAAACCAAACCTTCGAGCTAGGGGATGAATGATACTCTTGTTGGTCGTAATGGGTTAACGGCTTCGCTTTTGCCGAGCTAATCGATTCCTCTGTTCGTCCTTTCGATCCATTTGGGTCCACAATCAACTCCTTTGATGCATGAGGCGTCCGCACTGCTCTTTCAAAAAGTGTCAGCCTTCCCTCCGTCAGCCTATCCTCATATGAACAAAAGTCAAAAACGAGATCCGCTCGACCGGTCCAATCTCTCCTCGTCGAGATTGTGCGGTAGTCTCTCTCCTCCCGTAAGGTTGGCAACGCTCCTCTGCGCCCGGCAGTCTGGGGTGAGACGAGAACCCTCCCCCGTTAGAGCTCCCTCCTTCCTCGCCCCACACACACACACACTCCGCCTTTCCGCGCTCTTAAAGGGGATCTGACTCACCTGAACGTCGCCACCTGGGCTGGCCGACTCCCTTGACGACGGACGGACGAAAAGAGAAGGCCTTGACTGCAAGGGATGCTTCTTCCTCTCCCTCAAGCGCTGTCCTTCCTCGGGGATCGCCTTCGCGGTCACACGGAGGTCGAGGGGAAGACGGAGGAGTAGGAGGAGGTGGTCTCGCTGCCTTCGGAGAGAGAGGTCTCCTCACCCACCCCCCTCCTTATCTCTCTTCCCCAAAACCTCTTCCAGAAACGACTCCACTCCTCGCCTATAAATTGGGAAAGCAGAGTCCATTAGCCGCCCCCTGGGGCGATTCCGATAGACTAACAACCCCCCAAACGCACCACTTCAACCCCTTTCCTTCCGCCCTCCCTTTTCCACCCACACCACGCACACTCACAAGCACGCACGCTTACCCACACACACGCGCACGCACGCACACATACACCCGTTACCCTCCCCCTCTAAAGGGCAGGGTCAAGACCACCGGAAACTCTTATTAATGGGAGGATGCTGAGGGCTCCTTAAGTGGTGGCGAAGGACATTCGTAAAACCGAAGGGGAATGTTTGGTTCGTGATGTGTTTTTAAATTCAAAAATTGTTTCATGCATGCTAAGCAATGCGTACTCATTTTTTACAGAAACAAATTCCGTTTTAGGCTACATCTATACTAAGGGTGTTCAACCTTCGGTCACACGTGGATCAGCTAACAAATGTAAAATAGCACGATCAAATAATTTACAAATTTTTATTATTCGTCCAATAACTATTTTGAGCAATAAATCCTTCCTGTAGTAACTTAAAAACAAATGGTTCTCAAATGAAATTTCAAATAGTTCCGAAAGCAAACCAACTACAGTGTCAAATAGTCTGGTAGTTTATGATGATCTTTTTTTCAATAGGTTTTTTTGGCAGAAATAGTTTTTATAGTTAATGTTTTATTATTTATATATTCAGTTTTCGTTACCAAAAGCCTGTAGTATTATCATCAAAAATATTAAAATTACCTGTAAGACTTTTACAATGTTGGTAATGTATCAGCGGATATTACGAAAACTATCCACAAACATTTTTCAGCTCATCAGCTATTGTCGGTGTTAAAGGGGGGAAAAAGGGGGGGGAAGGCATTCGAGGTGAGGGGTTTGGAGGGGTAGTGTATGGCGCGGGAATTTTAAAAAAGGTGGGGATGATATGGAAGTTGTTGGGGGCGGAGGGGGATGAAATTATATGCATAAAGGGGGCAATTAATGTCTAATATTAATACCTGGGCGATTCCATGAATCCAAGAGCCAGATGAAAGCTAGCTCTAATGTTTAGAGTTTCAGTGGAGGGTATGAGTGTGGGAGGGATGCTAAGACGGATACCTTAAAACATTGGTCAAAGGCAGTGTTATGTTCGGAGGCATGTTTGGGGATTTGGAGCATACCAATAAGGGAGGAATTGTTGCATGAGGCTCGATGATTTTTGATTCTAATATGAAGGGGTGTGGTACACTGTCCAATGTAAAAGGCAGGGCAAAGTTGGCACTTGAGTAGGTAGATAACATTGCTGGAGGTACGGTGTATGTGTGCCCGTATGGGCCGACAATGAACGCTTGGTACACGAGGAGTAGGGAATCGGTGGGAGAGAGTTAAAGAGCGGGTGGGAGAGGGATGGGATTCTGGTTAGGAAAATAGGACATGCTTTGCATCTAGGTTTATCCCGCGCCATACACTACCCCTCCAAACCCCTCACCTCGAATGCCTTCCCCCCCCTTTATCCCCCCTTTTCCTTTCTTTTCCCCTCTTTTCCCCCATTTTCCCCCTTCTCCTTCCTACCACTGCTTTCGGGCCCTCCTCTGCCTCAGTTCTGTTCCTAATTCCTCTTGAGAAAGGTGGTTGCACCACCGAAAATTCGAGAACCAGTGAGTCCCTCTTTTATATGTTTTAGTTTCTGTGTTTGTTATGACTATTAGTGAATTTACATTATTGTGCACGTTCGTGGGTTTTCCAAGAAAGTGACTATATATATATGTATATATATATATATATATATACATGTCTCTTGGTCTTCCTCGAGTGATCTTTCCTTCTATTATATTCCTAATCAATCCATTGTATATATATATATATATATATATATATATATATATATATATATATATATATATAGATGATTTCTTCGAAGTAACACGGAAGTGTTGAATAAAAAACTTAGACAGTAACACACAGCACGAGAACACATAAAAAGAACACAATAATATCTTGATAATTTCGACGGACTCGAGCTCCGTCTTCTTCGGAAGATAAGATATGACTAAGCTTTTTACATATATATATATATACAACATATATAAATGTCAACTACATATGTGAGTGTCCTTTCTTTGTGTTTCTATGTTTTAAAAATTCTATATCTGTGTGTTAGTCCGTCGACGGAGAGCATTCCATTTAAAAGATATTGATATATTATATACATACAAACCCACATTGGGAATTGACATTAAATAGAGTGGAATGAAGGGCTTCAGTAAACCAAACCTAGGATTAAACTGCTGATGATGATAATTAATTGAAAAATGCATTAAAAACATTGAATGCTCGCATTTAAGAATAAGCGTTATATATGTTGAATAAAAAGAAATATAATGGACTCAAGGAGAAATAGAATCATGAACATTAATGATTCAGGTTAAAACTCATAGCGCGTAAACACCACACACTAGGAAAACGTATTTATAAATTAAGAGAGACGGATAAAGTTAATTACATGCAGGAACAAATTCGATGATGAAACAGAAAAGCCAGAGTTGCCTTAAGGTGAAAAGAAAAAGTCTACTTAAATTTGAAATATATTTTGAGAATTAATAGCGACATTCGAATTGAGGCCTTAGAAGGAAAACTCTTAGAAAGTCGATAAAACGTAAAAACAATAGTGTGTTCAAAGTCTCAAGTACCTTTAAAAGCTAAATGTTTTTTTGCAATTCTTTAGAGAAGCACCCTAAATAATTTTGGCCCTGAGTCAAGGTGGTTGAAGAGATAAGTCCAATAGCACATTCTACAGAGACAGAGGGTGAAAAATTTGTAACAGTAAGCGTAAACAAGACCAACATACTGAAAACGTTCTTTAGGAACGGATTTTACTTTACAAATTACTACTGATTTGTAAAATAAAATTACTAAGCAATCATTTAGAAATAAGTACGAACTAATTATTACTAATTCTCAAACACACACTTTAAGAGTACGTGAGCAACATTACGGTTCCAGAAAGAAATAGAAAAATAACTCATAAATATAACCTTCTGTTGTGGACCCACGGTTGGTGTCCAAACACCCTCTGCCAGACGCTCTTGTGGTGGCTTTGCGAGGCATTATTTAGATGTTCCCTGCCATGTTCCCTTTCGGAGGCTAGCGTAGTATGTAGAATAAGGTAGCCGAGACTCGTCACCTTACCGCTCAGGTGCGTCTAGTCAATCACGGATGAGAGATGGGGTAACACTCGTGAGGAGACATGTGCGAATGGCAATTAGAATGGGAAAGGATTATGGGAAGGGTAGAGCTAGAGGCCAGTTTTCTCTCCCACAACTTAGCAGGCGAGCTTGTTTGCAATAGATTAGGTGCCTATAAAATGTGCGTCTACATCTATGTATATCTACAGAATACCTCGCATGCCGCCGCAAGGGTGTATGGCTGAGTATGTTAGGGTACCTGCCTTGCACGAAGAATTATTATTCTACAGATTTACTTGAATAAGTGTTGAGTCATATTCAATTCTCGTGCACTTACATGCCTATATACGTTAAGCGATAATCGTGCATCCAACCAATCAATCCAATACTCCAAGTCATCTAACGTTGTCAGACTTTTGGGTTCGATTTTGTAATGGGAATCTACGTATCGTGTGACGGAAGAACGAGTATTTTGATCTGTCTGTATCGTCATCTCTATTTTATATAATCCCATTGATCAGAATACCAATAAAATTTGTTGCCATAACAATTGCCTCTGTATTTCAAGACAACTCGGTAATTCTATGCCTTCCTAAAAGTCAAATCCTTGAATGGTCTCTTCGAGAATCAAAGAGCCTCCCAGCTAAATCCTTGAACTTACTTGAGATACTTCACTCGTTTCTTGTAGCAATGTTTACCTAGACCTAGCGAATGTCCACTGAACAATATCTAATTCTGTCTTTAACCTTTTCCCCCATGGATCCCAGATGTTTTCCATGCATTATAATGTAGTTTAACTAAAGGGAATTGACACCTCCCCTGTTCCATTTCGTCACATTTTCGTGAACTCCATCAAAGGAAGTGTGGCTTAATTCAAAGCTGACTCGCATATTCTTCTAAGGTGTTTACCCAATGAAAGGTTTGATGTCAGTGTAACACTCACGTAGTAGCTCTCTACAACACTCCATTATTTGCTCTGAATCCTGAGATTCGATCACGCTCTCTCTCGGTGAGCTTATTTATCAGCAAATCAGTGTGTCATCAGCAAATAATCTAATATCGTTGCCAAGGTGGGATCTTTAAATAAATCATGCCTTATTGGTTGGGTTGCAATAAAATTTAATCAAAAGGAGAATAAAAGTTATTATTTCGCTTTAGTTAGCATTTGGCTCCATTAAAGAAAAGGTTAGTTTAAAGATTTCGAAAAATTTAGGAAAAAATTCCCAAAAATCATAAGCTTTGATTGCCACGATAAGAGAATAAGAGTAATGGTAATGCTAATGGGAGCACCTTAAACTCAAAGAAAATTTAGACTTTTAGAAATGAGCGGGGCACTTTAGTTTACCAGTGACTCCGAGGCAATAAATATGATCCCACTTAGGAATTGGCGGATTGGACCGCCAGACTAAAATACGAAGGGTAACAGGCATCGCCATCGACAGATTAAAATACTCGCTTATAAAAATATAAAAACTGATCACCCCTGGATTTTTTTATTTTAAAAGAAAATTAAAAGATTTACTCGGGCAGAGCCATTGTTGCATGACGTCAAGAGTGTGTGTATGTATATGTATGTGTATATATATATATATATATATATATATATATATATATATATATATATATAACATAAATATTAATACGAACGTCGATACATATATGTATATACATATATATGCATATATATATATATGTGTGTGTGTGTATGTGTGTGTGTGTGTATAACTTCATATTATCTATATATGATAAGAAATGTATATATTTATATACGAGTATATCGTCGTGCCATGAAAACGTCAACAACATATGTGTGTCCTATCTTTGTGCTTCTATGCTTTAAAAATTCTATATTTATTCTATCTATATGTTATTCTACTATATATATATATATATTTATAGAAATATATATATATATATATATTCTATATACACACGCACACGCATACGTATTTTTTGTTTTAATTGTTCCCTCTCCAATCTCATTTCAACTACTCTGCCGCATTTCCGCCATGTGGTGTTGGCGCAAAATCCCATCTCTGCCTAATGTGACGTCAAACTGATCCCGCATCTCTCACCGTTTCCATTATTTTTTCATGTTTTCTGCCTGAAACCTTTCTTTAGATGTTTCATTGTTGAAGTTCGCTCGTTATTCCTAGCGTGTTGTCCGTTCGGAGTGAAGAAACATCAAAAGATATTATCAAAGAGCGAAATTAACCCAGTATTGAAAGAAGGAAAAACGATGTGACCTCTTGCCACAAAACGGAGTCCACCCTTACGTCTTTCTAAAAGAAATGTCTACTATATAATGTCGAAGCACTAATTAAAAGGATAGGGCGAGGGATCAAGTGATGCAAAGGTTGCCCTCGCTCGCCATCTCCCGACAGCGCGTCACGACGAGACATAGGTCATTTCCTCAAAAGTAGGAACTACAAGACATTATTTATATACGTCGGAAATTTTCACTCTCTATAGTTCTATAATAGAAAATATAGTATTTATATAAAATAAAACTCAAATTTAAAAATGTTTTCCCAACGCATTCCTTTAAAAAATCATATTGATCTCAATCGATACACATGAAGGAGAAGTTTTTGATAAAGGAGAAGTCTAAATTGAGCATTGACTGAAAACATAAAATTGAGCGAGAGGAATGATTTATCTATTTCGAAAGTGTTTTAATGGTCAAACTACGTAAGAAAAATTGCGTTAGGAAAATAAGCTTTTACAACGAAGGAAGGAATTGATGACTGGGACTTTGAACAAGAATGTTAAGAAAATGCTATCTAAAACTTTGATACATAGCGTGGTTTTGTGTGATGCGGAAACAAGGTCATGAAGCAAGATGATAGGCTTAGATTGGAAGCCTTTGAAACGTGGGCGTGGAGAAGGATGGGAAAGGTGAAGCGGACAGAAAGGAAAACAAACGAGGGTGTGCTAGGCATGATGGGGGAGGAGAGAGGATATTTGGGAGAAATAATAAGGAGGCAGGAAAGGTGAATGCAGAATATTTTGATTGGTGACGGAATCCTAAAGACTGTGCTAGAGGGGAGAAAAATAAGCAGGTTAAGGAAAAGTATAGGCATGTTAGGACTGAATGGTTAGAACTGGGTGTCAGAGTGGGTTTTAATGTATTTTGTGGTTTCCACTAGGCAAGTTTAAGCCAGAAAATATGGAGAAGTTCAGTCTTTTTCCATCCAAAACCTAGCCAAACATTGGAACAACAATGATTACCTAGAATATAGAGGTTTAAAGAAATGGACCTTAATTCTTCCATAAAAATTAATGATTCATCTTAGTTTCCCCTTAATTTTAAACTTAGAAAAATAATCAAAAAATGTCATTTGAATTGAAGCAAAGAAGTCATATTTCATCAGCGAAGAAAGACTTACATTGCCAAGGAACGAAAAATAATACGAGTACAATTAATCGGTTAAACATTAGCTTTAGAAATATCAATAAAATTATGAAATATTATAAGATATTTTCATTCAAGTTTTTTTTCTGTCGATACTAGCATCGTTTATAAGAGTAAATGCTAAACACGCTCTTTAGCGGAGGAACGAATGGAAAAGTGACGTGGATACGGAGACATCAAATGCATTAAAGTGCTAACCTCATTGAAGAAGATTTCGTCTAAATTTTAAAATATGCAATACTTAAATTTACGCATAAATATAGCAACAAATAAAAGGTTTACGGCCTTAACAGGATGATAGGTGAAATAATGTCGCAGAAAACTTCCCAGAGAAAAAATTCATGTGAGGATAATGACACGTAGGTATAATCGAATAAAAAGATCTACACCAAAAATAAATGGAAGAAACCATTTTTGGATACTTTCGTAAAACGAAAGTATCAAAAAATTTCGGGAGAGGCGAAATGGGAAAAGCAGAAGAAGCATTTTGCTTCAGAGAAAGAGTGTACTTACGAAGCTTACAAAGATTGTTAGGAGGAGAGCGCAAGATAAGACAATTTCTATCCAAAAAACACAACGGAATAGAACTATCCATTGCAAACACATAATAAAGCGACCCATACAACGCTAAACATGGAGTTTTCTCTCTTACGACTGTGAGACGCCTCGAGCAAAAACATTAAAATAAAAGAAAATTTCCTGGGGTAGTTGGAATACAGATGAACCCTGAAAATGAAATAAACTGGAGGCGACTAGGAACTGCTGGAAAAAAATGGATGCCAACAAACTTTTATGGAAGGTTCTGACAAAAAGTAGAGGAAAATTAATTTGGGCGATCCTGATGAAAGCATCTCAATGAAATTCTTAAAAACACAAGGAAGATCCTATTTCAAAAAATAAAGATCTAAAGGAAGAGGGGTAGGCCAATAATGATCTAGGAGACAGACATTGCATAAAAAACCATAAACAGGAAAGTAAAGCGTAAGTTTGGGGTCTGATACATCTTGGCTTCATAAATTAAGGTTATTTAATGTTAATGCCAACTCGTATCCAATACGATAATTTACTTTGCTTTACATCAAACTATTATAATTTCCCGTTTACTTACTCTTTCGTTGAATTATTTCTGCAAACGGGTGAACGCTTGCGTCAGTTGGTGGATTGTTTACGTAATCGAGTGAATGTAACAGCAATGTCAACATCAGTGCAGAAGAGTGTGTTCCCCATTATTAGCAAAATTTACATACGTTTCATTAAGCAAATCATACGTAACCCACGAAAAACGATTGGAAATAAAATCAAGAAATAATCAATAAACCTAATTCAATTTATTGTTTCCCAAGTGAGAAACATTTTCGAAAGATAAGGTCCATTCGGTCAGAAGAAAATATTTTCGTTTGAAGAAGTTTTTATCGGTGATTTCCTATACACCTTCACTTTTCTATGCACATATCCACCGTTTACTTCTAAGCACTTCTCTTTACGCTTCACCAACTTATTTAATCCCTCAGAAAATTTTTGAACCAATTGACCACGCCCCCATGAGTTCCTCGATGTTTTCAAATTGTTGTTCGCCACTGTTTCAAGGGCGAGAAGAGTAAATAGTCACTAGGTTCAATCTCCGTCTTGTGAATAGCGATCAAAAGAAACTTGTCTACTCAACATCCTTCGCTCTTTGTGTTGGACGGTAAGCATTTTCGGTACCCAACTTGCACGCCAATTGTGATATCCAACCTTTTCCATAACAATCGTGTAAATAGTGGTTCGTCCATCAAGAGAAAATTTATTAGCCGGAGCATTTATCATTATTTGTAAATCAGATCGCAGTTCTTGGTCCACTTGTTGACGATTTCAACAATCTGCACGCTAACCCTGGTATTTTCCTCTTCATTATTCCCACATTTGTGTGGCCATTAAGAGGTTTCCACACCGCTATCTAACATTTCCTTTATTACTCTAGGTCCATAAACTAGGGACAACTTCCGATGAATTTTGAGGAACTAACCATTATTTTCCTCAGAAAAATTGAATCACAGCACACGCTTCGCACCTGGCGGGAGCAACGATTTTTGCGAACATTGTTATCCTTCTTCCCCGACGCAATTTCACTATTGCTTTGAATATTATTCTTAAAAATAATGTCTTATTTCGCCAAATATTTCTCCTGCACTAGTTTATTCCTTCCTAATATAAATTTTACCTCGGCTTTCCTACTTCTTACAAAAAAAAACATTGATATTATTTTCTTGCAGTTATTGCACATTTCTAGGTTCTGGCATTGGTCCCGTAATGCACTCAATGATTGCTGCAATCCAAGGATGCTATTTCAGCCCGTTCTTGAGGTGGTAAAAAGATATTATAGTTAGGTTCTTAGAGGGCATATTACTTGGCATGTCTTCCTCTCTACTACCCGTGAAACTACAAATGAAGCACGTATCTTCCGCGCATTTTCGTTTTACACAAATAGCCTTCACTTGTTTATAGTAATTTAAATAAACCATATTGAAAATTACAAAAACAAAATGCTTCACTCAATAAAGGAACTATTTCCCTACCTTAATCTCTTTAAGTGACACTTCTGCTATTATCCCCTGGATATCTGGCTGGCTAAATAACAGGAACTTGAGTGTTCGCAAATTCTCCAGATTAAATTAGCTCCTTAAAAATGATATCCTCACGAACATCTCCATCTGGGTAGATATTATTTTTTTGGCTTCCAACCCTCGATTTATTTTCAATATTCCTGACCGATATTCTTTGTTTCCGAACGTATATAGATCCGAAAAGATAAGTTCTGATTTTTACCCGGACTCATATTCGCGATAGCTAAGAACCAACGCAAACTAATCTCATAGCTTAAACTACGCTACTATCGCAAAGTCCCGTTTTCAACAACGTATTACCGATTTTTTCTAAACGTTTGACCATTTTTCCAATCTCCGGTCAATTTTTCCCGAATATTCCCGTGGTTTTCCCGATCTTTGTTTTTGCCGTATGCCTGGTCAACTTGTTTTATAATGTTCACCTTGGCAACTTGAAGGTCTGACTACTAAATTCATTATATAACAAAAACATAAACATAGGAATTAACCCGAAGGTCGGTTTAGTAGGTGATGGCAGAGTTCATCCAGTACTAAGCCCTCTACGGTGTGTGAGCAATCACACATCAGGGTAGGGGGGCCAGTTCCTTTCCCTGTGCCGGTTATGGTTTCCCAGGAAGATCTGGTACCCGAAAAATCACATAGCTTGAGTGGGGCTGCAGGCATCCAGAGTGATTTGCCCGGGAATCGAACCCGGGACCCTCCGGTCAGTAGTCCCCTGGACTACCGCGACCCACATACAATACAATGAAAACATACAAATACAATGAAAATAATGTAAAATAAAAAACAATACAGAATTCTCAATACACATTCAGTGCCTAAATATCGTCTTGAAAATATATTTCGCGTTCTAATAATAATAACGTTAAGAAAGCTTCAGTAGGAAGCCCTTAAGGGGTCACTGGAAAAACCGGCTGGTCCGTGGCCTAGACTTCTTGGATTCGTCGTTACGTTATGACGTCATTCATTCTCCTTTTTTAACTAACTCTCACCCACGGACGCACATTTTACATAAATCCATATCGCAAGAATACATTTCATGTCTCTCACTCAATCGACGTCATATTTGGATGGGCGTTTAAAACCACGCAAGCGGTGGAAACGAATGACTGTGAATGCACGCTAAACGAGGTCATTTTAAGTATTGAAAACGCTCCTCTCTCCAGCGAAGACATACGAACCGTGATCATTGAACGGTGTAGCCAACCATGTATCATGTTTACATAAGAATGCTGGCATATTTTAACATATATTAAATATCTCTATAGATCTCCATTATCGAGTAAAAATTCGGTGATCTTTGATCTTGAACACGCCTATTGCACATTGCCAAAAGTTTAAAAGCGATAATAAATATTGGTGGAGAACTCTTCGGCACACAAGAGCTCCATTTTCATTTCCGATTAGAATTAAGAAAGATCCTAACGATTAATCGAAGTGTGATATGAAATCGAATGGCACGCTAAAACATTACATTTATCGCAATTTCAACCCTCTAGTTGCATGATAATTAGAAACGTGACCATTCAACTCTGTATAATACATCGATGAAATTGCAAAAATTCCCCAGCAGTGGAAGAGTAAATTTGTTATATTTCGCGCGCGGGCAAGAGGAATTTCTTCGGGCGGAACGGGGCTGTATCGAAATAACCCGAATGGAAGCGAATTCGCCAATTTCAAGCAGGAGGTAATTATTTTCTTTCGCAACCGCAGACGCATCGACCGACCTCTTAAAGACGTCCTCCCGGGCGGGTGGCGCCGCCGCCGAAGGAATGGGGAGGGGGTTGCGCCCCCCTCCGCCCTCCTCCCCCTCCCTCTCCCTTCTCCATCTGGGAGCAACGAAACCGACCCGCCGCAACGCACCTTTTAACCAACATCCCTGGGACATTCTCTCTCTCGGACGACGAAGGGGAGGGTACGGACCTGAAGAGGGGCAAGAGATGCGGGGAGAAGGAGTGGTTATAGGCAGGGGACCATAGACGACGAACGACGCTCCCCGTTGCTATTTTGTTCACACCACCCATTTCGCCTCCTTGCACGTGCACGTGATTATCGCGCGTCCTTGGCTTTGCCATAAGGTGGCTTCGCGTTTTTTTTAAAGTGGCATTAGCCTCAGTACGTATATTTTCCAACAGTTTCATTTATTACCAAAATATTAAGAATGAAATTATGCATTAGTTATGTATTGCCGACGTTCTATCATGCGGAAATTGCATTTGACTAAGGAGGTGATAAGTCGTGATTGATGTAAATTTATGATTGCATTCACATGAAAATTAAAATAAAATCAGAGAGTACATGCCAGTAGGTAGTAGGGGGAGAATCGGGATGGGTAGTCAGTGATTGACACGGGAGTGTTGCAGTGTTGCCTAGCATCGCAGGTTCTTTTCGGCAGAAATAACAAGGGCAGCAGCATTGGAAAGGCTTGAGGTGGGAACTAAAGAGGGAGCCGAGATGATTAACTCAGTTAGGTATACAGATAATCAAGAGATAGTGAGTCAGACAACCGAGGGATTGAAGCTAATATTGAGCTCTGTAACAGGAAAAAAGACGAGAGATATGGAATGAAGATTACCCACAAAAAAGTAATGAGATTCTCCAGAAGTAGTTAAGCTAAGCAACATATTAAAGCAGGAGACGATACCTTGGACTATAGAGAACATTTCATGATGTACCTTTGGGATTATTTTAGAGTAAAGGGTTTGCGGGGAAATTAGAAGAACAATTGCAACGAGATCTAGGTTGTTCTTTCTAAAGAAAACATTGAATTGATTTGGTTATATTTTTACCCAGCTGTATCCATTATTACAATATTCGTACAAGCTTTTATAGCTTTCAGATAAACAAAAATTCCAAAATGGTGCATTCGAGGAATTACATTTTCTGTCTGCTAAAAAATATGAAGAAAGACATTGGGATTACTCGCAATTCATAGAAGTAAAGAGTCGTTAGGAAGTATCCAAAACCAGAATTTAAAATATGTAGAGCACTTCGATTGATTGATACATTAGTCGTTGGGCTAATTGGCAATTGTTGGAACTTTATGTTATTACAATGTTTGACGGCTTGTTGTGTCGTCCGTTTGCATTCTACACATGCGGTCCCTAGTTGGACGAAAGAAAAATTATTCGTAATATCACACTTCACGGGCCTCTATCACCTTCGCATTTTGATCTTGCCAAAACATGCAATGCGTCCACGAATTAGCTAGTATTCTCTGTATCTCTACGGCAAAAAAAGGTCGCATAATTCGGATTTTTTAAAACATTTGTCGATTACGTAATGTTCACATCCCTGGAGGCTCTCTATCCAGGACATACCTAATCATTTGCTGAAAAATATTAACTATAATATATCCTCGGGGCCCGACGAAATACCCGCTTGCATATTTAAGGATCTAGCATCGGAAAGTGCACCGTATATAGAAATAATAGTCAAGAAGTCGCTGGTAGATCACAAGGTTCCCATAGATTGGAAAAAGGCTAACGTAACACCAATATTTAAAAACGGAGACAAAGAGGAACCGATGAATTACAGTCCTAGTTCCCTCACATTAATTTTTTGCAAGGTTATGGAACCTATAGTTGCTAGATTGATCGCGAGACACCTCGATAATCAAAAGTTAATAATGAAAAATGAGCACGGTTTCCGAGAGACAAAATTCGCGCTTTTTGTTCAAGATATTCTTATTTCGGAAGAGAGCAATGTTCCAATGAACGCGATTTTTCTGATTTTAAGAAAGCCTTCCACGGGGTACCTGGTAGTAAATTATGTAGTTAGAAGTATATAGCATAGATAAAAATATCCTGGGTTGGATTATCGACTTTTTGCGTGGTCGGGTTCAAAGAGAAGTGATAGATGAAGTTCAAATGCAGAAGAGGCTACTTCAGGTGTTCCACAGGGAAGTGTCATCTGACCTCTTTTATTCTCACTTAACGTTAACGACATTGACCCCGTACACTTATTTGCCGATGATGCAGTGGTTTACCGTTATATCCGTGAGTGCGTAGTGACACATTTTTGGAAAAAGAGGAATTCTCTCCCGAACACCTACTGTTTCGGGAACACCAAAATGAAATGTGTAGACTCTTTTAAGTGTCATCGTATATAAGAACATTTTGTGCGGTTCATCTCCTAAAATATTTCCTTCAATTGTAGTCTTCATTCGGTTATCGTGTCTCAGGATGTATCCAATGAGCTTCCCTATGCTTCTTGTTTAAGCGTAGTTCACTGGTATCTCTCTTCACCGACTCTTCAAGGTGAATCTTCATTTATTATACCATCCATCCAGTTTATCATCATGGGTCTTCGGTAGCATCCCTAGTACATTGCCTCTAATCTTCTTTGGGAACATTCAGTAGTGAGTGCGGGGGAGGCGAGGAGAGTATGGCTCTGTTTGATGCCGGAGAAGGGAAGAGGCTCGGGTGGGGAACGAACGACAAAAGGGTTCCTCGATAGGGATATGGCATAGCCCCCGAATGGAATAGGGGATGAAGCTTCTATCCCCCACCCCCAAAGGGGGATCGGCAATGGTATCGCTTTCGATCAGGCCGATTGGGGAAGGACTATTGGGGGCAGAGTGGTGCAAGGAGAGGAGAAAGGAGAGTGTGGCGGAGTGAGGATAAGGGGGCGTGGGCATGTGTGAGTGGAGCCCCTGAAGGGAAATGGGAACCGAGCTCTACAGCGATACCCTCTCTCACTCTCTCTCCCTTTCTCCACCTCTTCCCTCCGACAATCGAATCTTGAATAAATCGGTCCATTCTTTTCCGCGCGATCTTAGATGACAGAAATGACAGGAGAACCATCCCTACCAAAAGAGTCCGACGACAATGCAGCTGGAATGCTGATAAGGGTCTCCTTCTACACAGGAGATGAATATCATTTGTTTATTGAACACGAGACCAAAATTCATCCAATCATCCCTGAAGTGAGAGACACCTATCGCATTAACCTACATTGGAAGTCATTTGCCGTTTCATCTCGTAAAAATATGGAATAATGCAAGGAAATGTACAAAATATGGAAATGTACAAACATGCAATATGTTATACTTGTGTTACGGAAAATGGAAGGTGTGTTAAAAAAGTTATTGCTCTCGTGATTAAAATTACCTAAGAATTATTTTTTTATTGTTGAGGTAGGCTCCGTCAAAATATTCAGCCTTCCAGTTTTTAAGTGAATTCCCTATGATTTGAAATTTCGCCATTTAGATTTTTCTGATGATTTGTTTTCTTTGCTTAAATTTACGTATGTAGCTAGGGAAATTTGGAAAAAAATTAAGCGGCTTATGGGAAATATACAATCACCTTAAGTATTGAGAGACATCGGGAGAACAAAAACTATTGAGAGATATCGCAATGAGCTTCACAATCAATGCATAAGCAACATCGGATACCTCCCTATGCCGAACTGGTGAGATCCAGAACAAGGAGGTGGAGGGTGCAGGGAGCGTGAACCAAGAGGACATTTAAGGAAGAGGAATTTGGGAGGAGGAGGATGGGGAAGAAGGATAGTAAGGAATAAAAGGGATTGGATGGTGCAGTGAACAGGAAGAGATCCGAGTGGGTGGGGCTAAAGGATAGAAGGGACATGAGGTCACGTGAGAGCAAGGAACGAGATGACCACCAAGGAGAAAAGACGGGAGCAAGGAAATCGGGTCATCTTGGAGGAAATTCACTGTCAAAAACGCTCACGGGCCTTGATAATAGTACATATCTCATAAAATATCATGCGTGTTTATATAATATATTTAAACATTAATGGGTGCCGTCATACATTTAGTCTTATGGTCCAGCCAACAGTGAACGAATATAAATGAGTGTGTTTGCGTGTGTGTTTATATCCATATATATACATACACAAACAGACTCATTTATTTCCGTTCACTCTTGGCTGGACCATGAGACTTACTGCATGAGGGCACCCATGAATGTACTATATATAAGGTGGTTATGTATTAAGGTGGTATATGTATGAATAAGGTGGTTAGACCCCAGAAAATTCGATACCAAGTGAGTTTCTCTTTTATATGTGTTGTTTTTGTCTTTTTTTACTAGTGCCAATTCCATTTACATTATATATATGTATGTGTATATATATATATATATATATATATATTATAACTTTGACAGCGACACACAATATGAGAGCACATAAAAGGAACACTTACACTTAATTTCATGGTAATTTCGACGGAATTGAGTTCCGTCTTCCTCAGAAGATTAGAAAGGACTGACTGTTGAACTAAGAAGGGTAAGATATATGAGTGAGAGAGAATTGGAGGGGGAATGGGAGAACGAGTGATGGGAGAGGGGTGAAAGAAAGGGTTGTGGAAGGGGAAAGGGAGAAGGGAGGCCAGAGGGAAGCGGAGATAGGATAGGAATGAGAGGGAGGATGTGGAAATGATTCCCAGCGACATAGAAAACCAATAATTCATTTACAGACATCAAAACATCCACGACCCATGTGTCAACCCACAAACTCATCATCAGGACCTAACCAGTCAAAACCTAGGCCAAGAATGACAAAATATACCTGTATGCGGATGAACAAAATCTCCCACTAACTATTTTTTTATTTAACACTTCCGTGTTACTTCGAACAAGTCATCGAAATATATATATATATATATACATAATATAGAAACACAGCATTTGGGCGGCACAGTAGAACACAAAAATTAAATAGATAACACAAAAGGACACTCACAATTCAGAAATTTTAAGCTTTCGGCCTTCTCTGAGGACTCCTGGTCAGACTGAAAGGTCTCGTTCGGAGAGAAAGCGAGGCGCAGGGTATGTAGGGAATGGAATTAAAGACGGCGGTTAAGGGTGGGAATTTTAAAATATCAGAAAACTAGTATGCATGCAGATTCGCGAGTTCTCACCTCTATGTTGGAGTAAGTATCTTTCTAAAATTCCGGTGAACTTTCAAACATCTTCTTCTAAGGGATAAGAAGATTTTAAGGAAGCAGCGGGTACTGGGAATAGCGGGAGAGGGAAACTGTGGTTTGAAAGAAGAAGATAGGGGGAATGGGCAAAAGGTAGAAGAGTGCCAAGAGGGAATTAGGGGGTCGCAGGAGCTAGGTTTAAAGTGAATGTCAATGTACATTATGCATATTTGTGCACATTTATATTTCTTCGGTTGCGGTTGTCGAGAAAGAAGAAAGCCACGTGAAATATTTAGATACACGTAAAAATACAGGAACCAGAGCAGGTGGAAAAGTTTACCTGTCTCGAAAGTGTTTTTGATAAAATTTGTAAGAGTGGTAGCGATATAAGAAGTACTGTTTATATACCTATTGCACTTTCACCACATGAAGTTCTAATAAATTTTCTTGTGTTTAATCAACAACATCAGAGATAAAGTTCGCAATATATAAATCTCCGAAAATCTTTTTACTTACCCTGGAAATCGGGATAACCAGTGAGGAATTATTACGGGAGTTTTTATAATTGTTGAAATATTACATTAGAGAGTAGTCTGCTACTCTCAGGTAGGTTTTGTTTCACTTAAATCGAAAATATTATACAAATCAATCAAAGCACGTAAGACGTTGCTTTTCTTCGTGTACTTTTTAAAAACGCCTTTACGATTCTTGAACATGTAATGTGCAATTAAATCGGCATACTTTACGGATCGGTGCTCTTTAAGATGGCGCAAAAAAGAATTCTCAGGACATCTTGGTGATGGAACTACTTTAAATGGAAACTAATTCCCAATTATTAAAGATTTACGCCTGAAACATTAAATGTTTGTTTGGCACAATATTTACCAAATTTCATAACATAGAATGCAATATCAAAACTAAATTATTTGTAGGAAATCACATTTATTCGCGATTTTGAAGGCGTGGAACTAATGTAGTCCTTCAAGATGGATATAGCGTTTCCCAGATTCCACATTTCCAAATCTGGAAAGCTATATGCATAAAATTTTATCTAGTCATTTCTAGAGGAGGACCTATCATTTACAAATTTAATGAATACGCTTTCATACTATGTGTGCCGTAATTAATCCTTTTCACTGATTTGGCCGCCAAATGACTTTCATCCGTCGGTTATTAGCAAAAGGGGTGCAATGCTTTTCAGGTTCGGAGTTCGCGCAAGACAATCTGTGTGAAAGAGCGTGAGATTTTCTTTAGACTCATTTTTTTAACAGTGCACCAAGATTTGAATATTAAATGCACGTACGTCACACAAGAGAACTTATAAGAATGAAGCATGATTTGCTAATTGGAAAGAGCCTGTCGTCACTTTGTTGAACAGTCAAGAATCTAAAAACTCTCATTGATCGTTGATTTCATTGATCTTCATTAAAACCTAAAATCCCCGGATATGATTAAAACGGTTGATAATTATTACATATTTTAAAGGAAAGGAGAAGAATGGTTGACATTTCAAGTGAAATGAAAAAAACTGAAACTAATCACTCTTTTTTAGCGCTAAATATTAACCTGACTCATAATTGTATAAAAATGCTCAATATTTGGAGAAAATGACTGTGAAAATAAATTTACTTTGGATATAATAGTGTTTTCGCGATGAAAATGAAGTTTAATCTATTAGAAGTGAAATTATATATTAATTCGAACTGTTATGTTCATCAATTCTTAAACACGAATTAACTCCGTTTAAGTATCCTCCCACAGTATTTATAGGCTAATTCTAGCCAAACTTGGGTTGTCAGCTCAGAAACGCAATCGACATAGTGAAATTGCGGAAGAAAAAAATCAGAAAACATCAACTCGTACCATTCATGAGTCAAACGTCTGCTAACACCGACATTCAACAAGGGGAAAGCCATTTCAATCGACTCGAACGGACTGCTAGGAACAGTAAATAGTGCGAGATTGGGTCTTTCTCGCTGATACAACTCCGCTCGCCATCCTCCTACCAGCTGGTTGGGCCAACCAAATGCGTCCCTTTAATTACAATTCGATGGAGCATCTAATGCCTAGCGGTGCTTCGGTAGGAAAAATCGTCATTTGCTCTTTCGGTAGTCAAAGGTGGGTAAATCAGTCAACCGGAACAGAAACGTTCATTCGCAAAGGATGCTATTTTTTTTCCTAGGCGATTGCCGAAGTGTTCGGAATTGGGCAAACATTAGGAGGCTATTTGATTAGCTCATGATCAAAGCGAGAACGAAAGCGCATACAAAATTTTCGCACTTTCGGAAACAGAATTCGGAAATGTAGATCTAAAAACATGGAATGACCATCATAGAGCAGATGTGGTTTTCGTCTTCCATTTAAGTCTTACCCAGAGAGGCACCCAGGAGGCTAATGGAAGGGGTTGGTGACATAACAACCCCTGCCATTCACTTCCTGGTTGGCTTGCAGGGCATGGCTTGGATAGAAAAGTCAATTAAATTACTACATGGATGAGCTTTTAATTTTCGCGGTGCGCATCTATGCTTCCCGGTCGTAGTTTTTCATTGTTGAGAGGTATCTTTGACTCTATGTTGTGGCAAATCCTAAGAGGAAAGAAAGATTCTCTGAATCTTTTAGTTGTAACCTATCTTCCGTATGTAATTTTAATGGTCCAATCTACCGATATAGTGTGGAACATCAATTATTTCTTCATTATTATTAGTTAAATCAAGTATCTTGTGCATTTATAATGATCTTAGGCTCGCCTCCCTTCTGCGTGCTCCGAGGGACTCACATTCTTATTTTCCCTATTTACCTCGTTATGATCGCTTTCTTATCCTATCATTTCTCCACAAAACACTTATCATTCTGAGCACAAGCCTCCATTTCATCGCGGATTTATGCGTAGGGTCTTTAAATCTATTTAAAAACTGATGAATCGAAAACTTTTTATGGACTCCTGCTTTCAAACACGTCTTGGTAAAACGAGAAAAAATATACCTGAAGATGAACGAAACCTGGATTGTAGAAAAAAAATATTTAGTGTAACTAATTTTTTTCATTATCTTCTCAAAAGAATTATATGTTCGCGAATAGCAGCACGGAGGGGTAGCCTTCAGAATTAAATAAAACCTATTAAAACTCATATCCAAGCCTCTGAAAATATATATTAGCTCGACTATGGGTGTGATTAAAAAGAGAAATTGTATCCGAGTGTTAAAAGCATTAAAGTGGAGAGACGATGGACTATTTGTACAAGGCATTTTAACATTTAAAGGTAACTAATAGAAGATTTATAATGCTCTCTTCTACGCATTCAAAAAACATTCTCCTCATTCCCTGCATTATTTCTTTCTTCAGTTCTTCGTAACCATTGCGACCCTTTGTGCTGACTCGAAAGCCTTTTCTCTTCCTTCTTCAACCCCTCTTACCCAAAAATCTCCATTCTATTACGGCCTTCAACATACCACTAACTCTCAATATTTCCTCCACCCACTCCTCTGCCTCCTCCTGATTTTATCCAGAAACTTCCTCTCCCTTCGCCTGCCCTATTCGAAACTTCACCGTTTACCCTCCCTTTCAACATATTCTCTCCATTCTCCGCCACATTCACACCTCAATAGGTTCCAATCTACGCTTGCCCTTTTTCCTCAACGGTCAGATGCTAAAACCATAGAATAAAACGCTTCGCTTCATCTTTAAGTATTTACCAACCGTTTCCGTTATCAATGTTTACCTAAAGTACCCATCATCAATTCTCTTCAGAAAAATTTATTCGGTGGCAAGATTATTATCCTAATATCCCAAATATTACTTCCATTTTTTCTAAACTTATGCCCAAGAACCTGCTTAACTTCCCCAAGTATCACTCCTCTTGTTTTAATGTTTTACTTAGCTTCCTATCTCTCGAGGATCTCATTACTTTGGTGGATTTACATAATATTTAACATTAATTACAGCTTAATTGAAAATCACTTGGTAATTTTTTCCATGTTTGGAAATACCTTGCCCTTTTCAAAGTCATCACTTTTGTGAAAACAATATGTTATGTATATTTTACTGATGCGAAAACTTCAAAATAATTAAAGTATTACAATAAATCAGTGTGAGAAACTAGGTATCAATTGTTTCTAATTAACATGAGTTGATTCAATAAAATCTCAGCACCTACCATCTACCTTCAACTCCCATTATTGACTCTTACTCCAAGTTAAAAGTTGTGAAACACGAACCAAGAACTCTTATTAGACAAGGGAAATAATTTTAAATCAGGCGTAGGACATTCATACTCATATTACAGGTTAACTGTGCCGCTGTAAAATATAGAAGAAGCAGCGTTTAAGGGCGGTTCTCAGGCTCTCCTCTTCTAAACGTACTATATATACGTGCTCGCGGTTGTTGGGAGATAACTCCTAGAGAGCTCAAATTTGGATTACGTGGGACTGCTTGAACATTATTGCAAAACCCAAACGTTAAACAGGAATAACGGACGCTTTGCCATTATCAACAAAATGGATATCGCTAAAACGCTAGTACCGTTCAAATTACGCGCTATGGAGCCCAGCATAATCACACATATCCCAAATAATCCTCATTTTAATTGGAAAAGTTAAGTCTGAGCAACTGGAAACACGAATGTTGCGTACAAGACTTACTACACCAATAGCTGAGTAAGGCACAAATCGTTTTGGTTAAAACTTGAATTAAGGGGAAAAATTTTAGCTTCGATTCACAATGATATGCTATACCGCAACAAATATTCTTGGGATAAATACGCAGTGGAACAGTAATTTAAAGGAATCCTTTTATCCTTACATTATTCATTATCGGAAAAGTAAACCTCGCGCCAACGAAAATTCGAACCAGCAGCAAAAATAAAACGAAGCCGAATCCCAATAATCACCGTTTACACTGATTTGTGATTTTTGGACACAATTCGATGATTGTCACACACCGTAATTGGTGGATTATTACACAAGTTGGTGATTACTACACACGCTGGCATTACTGCTTGAAGGTTATGGATTATTGAATCAATGAACCTATCATTTCCTTCCTCACATCCACGTGACGGCTTACGGGGTAAAATGTAAATGGACTATATGCATGCCATATTCCTCACACTAATCAATTGAGCTTATTGACAAGGACCAAGATTGCAAACAGTTCAACGAAGGGAAATCACGTCACCCACAGCGATGAAGCGCAAAGAATACATCCGGGGACTCAAAGGGCTCACCATTCTTCCCCCACAGACTCGGAAATATAGCACGCTACCTAATTCGCTTGCAAAGTCTATCTTTGTTGGTAGCACGTTCCTTTGAAGAATAGCAATTTTTTGCAAAATTCCAATCCAGTATAATATAAAATTAACAAAATCGAATGAAAAAAAAAAGGAAAACCTCCAACAACCGCGAACTACGTCACCCGCTAAGGTGCAATTCGAAATCTCCACCCCAAAGAACTTTGAGGGGATGGCGCTTTCCCGCAGTTCAGCTGCGGCTGCCGGAAATGTGATTCTAATTCTGCATCAGACCGAATGGGAATAAAGATTTTGTTCCGAAGAAAGCGCATTTCCTTGCATGTATCACATTCCAAACTCCCTCCCCCCCCCCAGGCCACTCCCACTTTCGCTCCGTGATCCTCTATCCCCTCCAGACTGGTGGTCTGGATGAATGCCAGCCAACTAACTCTTCCGTCCCCTTGTTACCCACATCTCGCGGTTATTACGGCCGCACCCGTACGTGCTGCCAAGTGAAAATGCGAGGAACCAAGCGCGACTGTCCCTTAAGACTGGTTCCCGCGCCAGGTTTTTCTCCTCTTACTCAGACGATGTCCTATCCGTGAATATCAACCTACTTAACAGGGAATGAATCGATAATAATTATCATATGCGTAATACATCATCGCCGTTAGTACTTCAGTCCGGCGTCCATCCCTACCGTCCATTTAATAAACTAATTCGTTTATGCACTATATCCCTACTTATTTGAGCGATGCATTTTTACCCTTGGTCTACCTCGCTGGACCCTTCCATCTATTTTCCCTTCTATCAGATTCTTTTCAAATTCGTTGTCTCCAGGTGAATCCAATCGAACTGGCCCTTCTTTTCTACGTTTAACGTGCTTCTTATTATTACTACTGTCTTTGTACCTTATTATTACTACTGTCCCAATACTTTGTATTGGCGTTTGTAAATACAACCAGGAATATTGTTGTAAAAGTATTGTTTAACTGTATGGTATGAGTATGTATATTATTTGTATGTATTTTACATATTCATGTTGTATATATTGTGTTATAGTTAGTAATTGAACTAGGCAGCTAATGTATTACGTCGTTGTACGATAGTCCCAAGATATTTTATGTATTAATTTTAATGCTATTTATGTAGCACAAAGTGAAACAAACCAATTATGCGAGGGTAGATTCCTTTAAACACACGTACTTGGGTGTAACAATTACTCACGATCTGTCCTGGGGAAAACACATACGAGAAATATGCGGTCGTACTAATAAAAAATTGGGATTTGTGAAAAGAGTGCTAGGTAAATGCGATGAAAAAGTAAAAGAACGATGTTTCCTTGCCTTGGTCAGGCCCCACCTAGAGTATGCTGCCAGTATATAGGATCCTCATAATATAAATTTGGTTTCGGAATTAGATCGAGTTCAGCGGAGGGGGGCTAGATTTGTCAAACATTGTTATGACCAACTCAGCAGCGTATCCACTTTGCTAGACAATTTACTATAGGTTGGGATTCTCTTACACAGCGGCGTTTCCAATATAGATTAAACTTATTAAAAACATTTAAAAATGGGCCCTTTTCCGATGACAACAAGGATATAATACGAACCCCAACGTATTACGGTCGAAGGGATCACGAATATAAGACTAGAGAGATAGACTGCAAGACTGACAGGTTTAAAATGTCATTTTTTCCAAGAACGATAAGGGACCAGAATGCTTGTAGCCGAAATTCCCCAGGACTTAGTTCATTACAATAAGTATTAACGTACAGGTTAGGGACTTCGCGAGGATGTGTATACATGTGTGTATGTATGTATGTATATATATGTATGTGTATATATGTGTATATATATATACATATATATGGAAATATATATATATTTTTTTTCTTACAGGTTCCCCCCACCTTTCCTCACCTAACCCCCAACCCCCTCAACCCTTACTCTTCCCTCATGGTGCTACACCCCCTGCCACACACCTTTTTGGTGGCTCGCAGGGTATTTATGTAGATGTATAATTTGGACAATTTATTTATAAGTTTAATATTTTAAATGTGTGACTAAGGGTTAGGTTAAAGGACTCCATAATCTCAATCTCGACCCAAAATAAAGACGACTATTCATCTCTTTATTGTCATTGTCTTTCGTTTTCCTCGGCATCAAGTTTTGAAGTAATTCTCCTTTGGTATACTCTAACCATGGTTCATGTTTCTGATCCACACAATTCTCCGCTCAACGCGAATGCTATCACAAACTATCACGAAAAATTATACATATATCTAACACACAAATATATATGCATAGATAGGCTCACGCAACTTTACGCATATACGTAGATATGTACAATAACATAAATATAGTTATTATTATAATAACATATGTTAATAATAAATAATAATAATAATTCGGCTTTATTCAGGCGGGATTGAGACTGTGAGAGTCCATTCTTTTATTTAATCCATATATAATATTAATTATTAATATACAAATACAGGGTGCGGCAACATAACTTCAATTTTTTAATGCAAATTGAATTGAAAAAAGGATTTTATGTTGCCGAACCCTGTATATGTGTGTATTAGATGGTATACATATATTGTTAATGATAGTCAACTCTTAAATTGTTAATTTTTAAGTTTTGGATTAACGCAGACTAACTGACACTACATCTCTCAACAAAAATTACCCAGCGTGTCACCCAACACTGCAATAAACCCTAATTAAAATGGATGGTTTATGAGTATGCACAATGTAAAATTAATTCAGGATATTTCAATTATCATTAACAAAAAAAATCAAATTCCAAATATAACATGATTTTTTGATAAATAAATGCCCGAAAAAATATGACGAAAATGTGTTGCTGCAAACCTTCAAAATTTTAATATCAAAAATTTCAAATTTACGCTCATGAAAAATGAATAAATAATATTCTTCCCCAAGATCTGTGCTAACAGTTAAAGATAAATGGGGTAAGATAATAGTTGAACCAGGAAAAATCCAAGAGAGATGGAAGGAATATATAGAAACACTGTATGGTAAAGAACTTAGGCCGACAAGGTTAGACATAGAAAAGGAACATGACGTAGAAGAAGATAGCTTAGGTCCAGGCATACTCGACGATGAAATAGAAAGGGCATTAAAGGAGATGAAAGCAAATAAGGCTGTGGGGGTGGACAATATTCCTGTAGAAATGTTGAAATGGTTAGGGAAAGGTGGGAAGAAGGCCATATATGGACTGATTCGTAGTATCTATGAGGAAGGAATCTGGCCGGAAGATTTTGTGAGATCGGTGTTAGTTCCTATTCCAAAAGAGGCAAAGGCTTCGTCATGTGAGGATTACAGAACAATAAGTTTGATATCCCACGCAGCTAAAGTTATTCTCAGGATCATCAACAAAAGGATAGAGAGTAAGGCAAATGATTACTTAGGGGATGATCAGTTTGGGTTCAGGAAAGGAAGAGGTACGCGTGATGCCATTGCAGTAATGAGATCACTAGTCGAGAGGAATATAGAATACAATCAGGACGTTTTTGCCTGTTTTGTAGATTTCGAAAAAGCGTTTGATAGAGTGAAGTGGGAAAAATTAATGCGTGTATTGCAGAAAATAGGAATGGATTGGAGGGACAGGAGACTGATCCGCAACCTGTACATGTCTCAGACTGCTCAGGTGCGAGTGGGGAACGGAGAGTCCGGATGGGCAGTGTTAGGAAGAGGTGTAAGGCAGGGTTGCCCATTGTCACCGGTACTGTTCAACGTATATGTAGAGGAAATGATTAAAGAGGCATGGGAAGAACTGGAGGTAGGAATGAAAGTCGGAGGGGAACTCGTAAAATCGGTTAGGTTTGCTGATGACCAAGCATTAGTTGCTCAGTCAGCCAAGGGGTTGCAAGCATTGTTGAGTGTATTGGAGGTTCAGTACGATAAATATGGGATGAGAATCAATATTAATAAAACAAAGGTTATGCGATTTTCCAGAAAGAAAAAGGCTAAGCTAAATATTAAAATAGGCGGGTAAAATATAGAGCAGGTAGAACAGTTTACATATCTCGGAAGTGTTTTGGACCAACATGGTCAAAGTGGTAGGGACGTAAGGAGAAGAATTGCGCTAGGCAAGGAGGCTTTCTCAAGGAGGAGGGAGTTGATGACGGGGACGTTGAGTTGAGATGTTAAGACTAGACTCGTAAAAACTCTGATATGGAGCGTAGCTATGTACGGCGCGGAAACGTGGTCGCTGAAGCAGGAGGATAGACGTAGATTGGAGGCTTTTGAAATGTGGGTGTGGAGAAGAATGGAGAAGGTGAAATGGACCGAAAGGAAAACAAATGAGGAAGTACTAGAAATGGTGGGGGAGGAGAGGGGTTTGTTGAGGGAAATCCTATGGAGGCAGGAAAAATGGATGAAAGGCGTATTGAGCGGTAGTGGAATATTGAAGAGGGTAATAGAGGGGAGAATGTTGGGCAAGCGAGGTAAGGGTAGGAACAGGATAGGGATGTTGGACGGGATGAAGGGAGGAAAGAAGTACACCGAGATGAAGAGGGAGCTGATATAGATTAGTTTGCTAGGTGGGGAGTCACAAAATGTTTATTTGATAGTTGTGTCCATCCAAAAACCTACCTTGACCGGTAGATTACCTAATAATAATAATAATATTCTTCCCAATAATGAGAAATACCAATATGTGTCATTAAAATATGCTCAACTCTAAAAAGAAAATATTTTTAAACACATTACAGAAATACAAAGAATCCGTTTGAGTTATTTTTTTAAGCACAACCCCACAGAATGTATTAATAGAAATTCGATTTTGTGACTTCGAATATAAAACGCGCGAAAACCAAATAGATACGTTTATCTGTTCTCTTTAGAGTGACACGACCAATTAAATTTACTTTTCATCCTTCCATTTCGCAACTGAAACATTTTCACTCGTTAGTCCATGATTATTTCCTTTGCGAACGAACGCATCTAACCGCCTCCCTCTTAGAATCCCGACAAGTAATTCCTGGCCTGTCACCAAGAGTTCCCACCGGGTGACTCCGAAGAAAGCTCAAACTGATTCCAGATAACGAATTCCCAGCTGTATGGGTGCGCGTCACCAGAGAATGAGATGAGGGACGATCTTGTAACCCGATGGATGACCTAAATTTAAATAAATATTTCAGAAGAAATTTAATCATCACTCTCCTGAAGGTTAAAATCCAAAAATGTCCTGTAATTGATGTAGGTTTTATTCTGACACAATTCAGCTCACCATCTCTTGAGTTGGGTTCACCTGCAAATCACTCCCCGTGAACGATCACTATCAGCACCCCTGACTGTGCGACCCAGCCGTCCCGATGAAGCGATATGACTGCAGCTGTCTGAATGTGAACACAGTCGAACTTTGACATTTGTGCGTAGGTTTCCGCACCATTGACCAGTTGATCTTTATAACTCTTCGTATTATCACCGAGAGAATTGGCTTGAACTGTTTTTTTTTGGTTATTCTGTTAACATCTTCCAATCTTCTTACCGAATGTCAACTAAACACGATGGTAGGGAATTCAGCAAAACTATAGTCAAACCATCGATCGCGGTTAGAATCCCGAAATATGCAGGGGTTAAATGACTTTGATGTTTTTGTGATAAAAAATGTAATTGGTCCGACGAAGAGTTGCGAGCTTAATCCTGATTGAAAATATTAAATTGCTGAAATCCGGTTACCTTCTTTCGCTATTTCCAAATGGTTGGGAAACAACTCTTGGGGAGCACTAATAGGGTTTCGCAAATTGAAATGCATCGCGGTGCTGCGAGAAGACCTCGTTAAGAAAGAAGACGTTAGGAAAGAATCGCACCCATCCTCGGTTGGCCTCGGACCGATGTCGAAGTGAGAGAAGGAAATGAAATCAACGCGGAACTACGAGCGTGATCCATTGAAATTTAAAGTTGGCTATCCTATCTCTACATCTACGCAGGGAAACTAAGTGCATTGAGAATTGCAAATCCGTTCCATGTTTTTAACCACTTGGCTCAGTAGTGCTTCGAGTCAATTCCGATTTCGAAACTTATTTTTATCGGACTTATTTTGACGTTACTACAAGATGATCATGGGATTTATTGACTGTGATAATCGTTATTTCAAACCTTATTTGAGAATTGAGAATGGCGGGCAATCATTCGAAAAATGCTGTTTCCAAAGATGAATTCCATCAGCCGACAACTGACATTATAAAGTACAGAATAATAATTCACTTTCCTGCAAACCAAAAGTTCGAGGGTCCGAAATCTCGCTTCGATCACAGTTGTCGGATTGTGACATGAGAACATTTTCATTTGTGCTCCAATGGGAGAGACCTCAGCTATCGGAACAAAGTAAATAAAAAATTACTACACGTTCTTCGATCAACTTATTTCTCTAGCAGGGATTAGTTAACGTTTTAAGTTGTTCAGGAAATGTTATGAGCTCTCACTTTTTAAGTTACATACTGGTACTTGGTGACTTCGCATAACAATCCAATTAGGTGAATTTCCAACATTATTATTAAAGATTTAGGAAATTAAATGTCTATTAAATTTAAGTTCAACAGATTCAGGCTTAAGGTCGTGGAAGTTCTTCATGACAAATATAAAGAAAGTTTGCACTTTTCCACAGATTTATTAAAACCTACGACGCGTTTCAACTCACAGAGACATCACCAGGTACAAGAGGTATTGTACCTGATGATGACTCTGTGAATTGAAACGCGTCCTACGTTTTAATAAATCTGTGGAAAAGTGCAAACTCTCTTTATATTCATTCTATTAAATTTCTCCAGGATAGTTGTTCCGACTCGTTCAAACAAATGAGGGTTCAAGAGGGACGTTTCATGCGTGATATGATGAAATATCATGATTAATTAAAAATTGCGATTTTCCACAAAAATAAATTTAATGCGACCGGTTTCAACGTTACTACATCATCTTCACGTTCACCCGATGATGATGTGGCAACATTGGAACCGGTCACATTAAATTTATTTTTGTGTAAAATTGCCAGTTTTAATTCAAATGAAGGGACATTACCCCTTGTGTATCGGCGAACGAAGTACGATTTCCAACAGTAGCCATGCTTACTCATTTCCCGATTATTTTCTGTTAACGTATATATTTTCAAAATATCTAAGTAAACAAAGATCCAGAATATCGATATAAAGAGTAAACAAAATCTTTTACAATGTTCCACGTACGATTCAATGCAAGAATTCTTGGGATTCGTTCATTGTAGCAACATTAAATTTTATGAGAATGCCGTTGGCATTAAGATAGCCCCTACCGATACATTAATAACGCCAAATATAGTATTATTGATAAATTTCGTTACGAAGAGGGGCTATGCCGATGGAGAACCACTAACACCTGATCTACTATTTGGGTCTAACCTAATTTTCTTCTTCAAATGCTTGGAGTATGTTAATAAAAGTATTATTTACTTTACTACATGGTTTCACAAAGCATGACAATTCATGTGCAGTGAAGGCAAAGTTAGTTCTACCCAGCAATGGATGTAGAATGCCTTCTTTAAGGGAGAGTGAGGCATATTCATGCATAACATTTCCTACAAATAAATATGAAGATCGCATTGATTTAGAAGCAAATTGCAATGCATTTGTAGATCAAAGCGCCCATTATCACTGATAATCTTTTTCAATGGGAAAGCAGATACTTAAAAGATGACACCAGGATTTTTGGCGTACTCCCGCCTTGTTTCATCTGGCTGGAAGACAGTTCAAAGGAAAGTGACTTCACTTCAGGCCTTATGATACGGACTTCAACGACAGCGGAACCGTCCTCCAGTTAGATGGAAGCAACAACGAGGGAGTAACACAAATATCCTACCGTCATCGGTGCACCAGTGATGAAGCCTTTGTTAGAGGTATTCAAACGTTTTAGGGAATATAAGTAATTTAAAAAAAAACAAAAAAACAGGATCAACCCAAATGGCGGTTTGATAAGTGATGGTAGAGTTCATCCAGCACTAAGCCCAACGGAGTGTGAACTTCACACATTAGCAGGGCAAGGGGAGCCAGTTCCTTTCCCTATGCCGCCAATTGTTTCCCAGGAAGTTCTGGTACCCAAAAATTCACACGTTTCGGGTAAAGGTGAGGGTGTCCAGAGGGGTGTGCCCAGGAATCAAACATGGGCCCTCCGGTCAGTAGTCCAACGCTCAACCCCTGGATACAACGTCCCACGTATAGGTAGTATAAATTTTATTCTTTGTAAGACACAAAAATATGATTGCTTCACCTGAAACCTTAACCTCCTACATGTACGTATGTTTCACTCTTCCTCACCCATAGATCTAAACGAAAGTAACCATATATCGTTACCAAGACAGCTGTGAATGAAGATCACCGGTTATTATTTCGTATCAAGCATGGATGTTGCGTCATCATAGAATGGATTCACTTTGGATAATTTTACGATTCCGTGCAACTATGATAGTCGGGGAACAGTGACAAAAATGCCGACACCAGCTTGAGAAACCTATTCAAAATTTAATAAGCGATGCGGAAACGAGCCAGTGACAAGCGACAACGAGAATTCAATAGAGAGAGTGACAATGAGTTTAATGATAATAACATATTAGCATTGAAGTTCAGCGTTGACGAATTTTGTCGCAGCTCACCACGTGCCGAGAGATGTGACCAGGTTCGAAATTCAAATGTACAAACTGGGGCGAATAGGTAGGTCCTTTACACATACCAACCCAACGAATGTTCAGTCCTGTTACCAAGAAAATCTCACGCGTCGGATAAATATGGGTTTGTGCAGAGGCACCCAGAACCCGAACGAAGGTCAACCTCCAATGAAGGTCACGGAAGTGGAAAATTTGAGCGACGGAAGGGGAGAGAGAGAGAGGGAGAATAGATAGATGCGAAATGAAAACATGATTTTTTTAATAAAAAAACAACATTTATTCTCAAGTGTCTTTCTTCCGCATGGCGTCGCTGAACATCTCGAAGAGGCTGTTGAAGCGCTCGGCGGCGCAGGCCTTCCTCATGGCCGCCTCGGCCCTCTTCTCGTGCGCGAGGGCCACCCGCCGCTTGAGGGCGAGGGTCGTCTCCGTGACGTCGTTCTGCCGCTCAACGGCCTCCGCCAGGCGGCTGATCACGTCCGAGAGGCGGTCTTGCGCCGACGACGCGTCGCACGGGTCGTCGAGGAGCACGCCGCCACGGCCGCCGCGCGTCGACGACGAGGGCGTCGCCGCCTCGTAGCGCCTCTTCCTCAGGTACCGAAACTCGGGGTGGTCCACTACGGGGAGGAGGAATAGAAATAATGAGTGCATACAATTATTATCACAATTGGTACTCTACCATTTCAGGTAAGTTTTGGATGGAAACGCTGAAAAGCGATATAATGACATATTTTATTGCCTATTCAAAGCAAAAAAAAACAATCTAACATCCGACACTACAGTAAACCCTTTTTCAACTCTACACACATCCTTCCTTTCCTTAAACATCCCTAACTAATCCCTGCCCCTTCCTCACTAGCCTAATATTCTCTCCTCCATTATGGTCTTCAACATCTTATCGCCAATCAAAACCTTCTGAATCCATCTTTCCTGCCTCCTTCGGATTTCTCTTAACACCCACTCTCCTCTCCAACATACTTTGCACTTCCTCGTTTGTTCACCTCTATGTCCATTTCACCTTTTCCATCCTTATCCATACACCCATGTACCTGTAACCTCCAAATCCAAGCCTATAATCTTGCCTCAATGATTATGTTTCCGCGCCTAGTAAAACAAAGCTCTGCACCAAAGTTTTAAATAGGATTTTCTTAACATTCCCATTCCTGCCATCAACTCACTTCTATTGGTAAAAGCTTCATTGCCTAACGCTGTTTTTTACGCACTTACTACTATGACCATTTTGGCCCAAAACACTTCCGAGATAGGTAAATTGTTCCATCCGCTCTAGTTGAAGCACTTCCATTTGAATAATTTACTGAACTTCGCAGACCCCATAACTCATGTTTTATTTACCTCAGGGATCCGAATCCGAGACCTCTCACCTTAGCCTTCCGAGAGAGCACTCTCCACCTTAGTCCATTGCATCAAATCGGTACATATCTCTGCGCTGAAACTCAATTTCCTCTTTGTGAATTCTGCATTTTATCTAGTTTTTATTCACGAGGAGTCTAGAGAGCGATTGGATCCTAGTTCCACCATCATCATAAAACACTTGGCTAGCGTGCACATGCAATCCAAAATCCGTGTAAAACTATTTAAAATAAGCTAACGTTTTACTACAGACATTTTAGATCCGATGTGTATATATTCTTTCTGAAAATATTCCAACGGAAACTTGAAGTAGGAATAATTATTCGCAAACTTCATCTGCCAAGGAAAAAGATAACTGAGGCAGCTACATGTATCGATCTGCAGGTAAATAAACCTTTCGAGGTTATGCGGCGTTAATTTACATAAATTGATCTTTTGTGACCGGATGACGCCATGGAAATGAAGAGCAGAATCAAACCACAGAAGGAACAATGGAATGAATTCATGATAGCAGCACACCGAGAGACGGGATATCATAATTGGAATGGCCTCTGGTTCTTGCCAATAGTCTATAAGCGTTCAGAGAAGAACCATAATTGTCCAGGGGGCCTATTTAAGACAATTTATTACCCAACCTTCGGATAAGGACGTATTCTAGGGTGTAATAAAAAGGGTAATAACCCCGTCCCCCTGGAGTGGATGTATACTGAGAAATTGCTCTCCCGTGCCCTCTGCTGATAAAGGAGCGTCTCCTGGTTCCGAAGCGTCGGTTGAGTTCCACAAAATTATTTCTTAACCCTTTTCAATGATTCTCTGATGGGGCATATATCTCACTCACACCTGCATAAATAGTAACGAAAAATGTTAAATAAATTGAGTATAAGCCTATTCTCATTCGTTAGGGTGGCATCAAGCACTTAAAAACACAAAAAAAGTCACTAAAAAATTTGTCTTTTTAATATTTCGTTGGCAAAATCATCTTTTTCAACCAAAAAAATAAAGCGTCTCCTTTCTGCCTTTGGAAAAGGTGGTTGAGCCACCGTAATATTAAAACACGAAATTGTTAGTGCCGAGGAAGGTGGTTTGGCCACCAAAACTTTGGAATACGTGTGGGTTTCATTTGTGTGTGTTTCTCAATGCTTTTATTGGCTGGCGTAATCTCGCTTCTAAGTTAAAATTATTATTCATATCCGTGAGGCTTTCTTTCCTCAGAGAATACCGAAAACTCAAACTTTCTAAAATGTGAGTATCCTTTTACGTATATTCTCCTTATTATTTTTATGTTCTATTGTGCCGTCCAAGTGTTATATTGTGAGTGCTTCTTTACCATCCATTCATATTTATATTCCCGGTCGAGGAAAATTTTTGTACTTGCGTTCCGCTCGATTCCACCTTCCCCGCCTCTCCTGTGTTTGCCTTTTACGTGTGTTTTCTCCTATCCTTTTTCCTTATATCTATAACCATGTGAAGAATGAATATTGTTCACAATATGGTGGGTTTTTCGTGTTTGAATCAGTATGTGTGTGTATTATTTTTAAGGTAATCTACCAGTTAAGGTAGGTTTTTGGATGGACAAAACTACCAAATAAATATTCTGTGACGCCTAACGAAACACAATCCAGCAACATACAATCTGTTCCCTCTACATCTCTCTGTACTTCCTTCCTCCCTTCATCCCGTCCAACATTCCTATCCTGTTCCTTCCCTTCTCTCGTTTGCCTGACATTCTTCCCTCTGTTACCGTCTTCGACATCCCACTGCCGCTAAATACGCCTTTCATCCATTTTTTCTGCCTCTATAGTATTTCTCCAAACAAACTGCTCTCAAATGATGTGCTTGTATGCATGTATGTGTGTATGTATATATACATATAAATATATATATATACACACACACACTTGTTTTATAAAAGTTAGGAAAATGCTAAACTTTAAGTAACAAAAATGATGATCGACCTTTACTGAAAAAAACTCCTTTGCCCAGCTGAGTTTGACGCTAACTAGGCAGACTTTTTGAGCTCATTTCCTCAATTTCCTTACCCAAACAAATTATGAGCACAGAAGGAAAGAAAAAATTATTGCCGAAGGCAGGAGTTGGCCATAGCTAACAATTCAATGAGTTCACAACTTTCTCTTCCTCCGAAAGAGAATTAATTGATCATGCAATATGGAATGATATTACAAATATGCCAGCAACGGATATAAACCTCGAATGGGGCTTTTGAAGGAATGAATAAATTTAAAGCCAAACCCAAAAAATGTACCGAATGGGGGGGGTGAAGGGGGAAGTGAGGTTTGATTACATTCCCTTTAATCCGTGAATAAACGAAATACAAATTCACAATATTTTGTATGTGTCAGAATCACACGTATTTCATCGAGGCTGGTTGAGCTGATTGAAATTTTTTTTAATGCTTTCGGGCCTGAGGAACATGAACGAATTGTCATTGAATCACAGGCCCTAAATAGTATCACCTGGGATCTACCTCGGGATGATTTCATGACCTCTGAAACGTAGAATTTCAACATGCATTGTTCAGAAATGACATTGTGTTTTTCACACTTTTATTTACACGCTTCAAAAATCGTTTCACTACACAATTCATACATTAATGCAGGAATCTTGAACAAAAATCCAAATTCACTAAGCACCAGTCCAAAAAAGACCGCACCAGTGAATACACATCGGAGATAGTGCACAAAGAGAAGATGGGCGGTAAAGTCCTCGAAAAGATGGAAATTGTCATCCACATAGATAAAAGTGGTACTCTATGAAATACTCTTGTCTTCGAAAAAAAAATATACATATATATAAAACATATTATTTACAAGCAACTTGTAAACCTATATTCTTAATTCTCCCTGCCGCTTTTACTTTTCACCACCTCGCTAAGTTGCCGCTAAGAACATTCATATGTTCATTTATAATCCCCCTTCCATGATCCATGTTGGTTGGTAACTTTTCTATGCACTTCGCTACAGTAAATAAACCCAACTTACCTCTACCTTGCCCTACTTTCTACCTATGTGTATATGGTACCCACTAATCTACTGCAGGAAATGATGATGTGTGGTAGGAGATGATTACACTCCAAACACACTGCATCATAAATAGTTTTTCTTAATTAAAAAAATATATAAAAATATATAAATGATTTAGAAGCACTCACTAGATCAATGTAACATTTTTATGGCACAAGAGAACACAAAAATAAAATAGATAACACTTAAAAGGATACCTTTTAGAAAATTTGAGCTGCCGGCCTACTCCGAGACCTTCTTTAGGTCAGACTATATATATATATATATATATATATATATATATATATACGAATATATATATATCGATGATGCGGAAGTACTCACGAGAGCAATATAACTTTTGGACGGCACAATAGAACACAGAATAAAACAGATAACACGTAAAAGGACACTCACACTGTAGATGATTTAAGCTTTCGGCCTACTCCGAGGCCTTCTTCAGGTCAGACGAATATATATATATATATATATATATATATATATATATATATATATATATATATATACACACACATACATATTTAAAATATGTAGATCATGATAACCACAGGTAAAAGTAGTATGGTGTTTAACTGAGATATAGTCTTTGCTCATATAATACGATCTGTTAGTAATCTGAAATTCAATAACTAAGACTATGTGGGATAACGACAAAATACTAGGTTACTTAGAAAAAAAGGAAAAATACTTTTTCCTATAAGTGCTGTTGGATACAGTTATTCCCTATCGTTCGCGGGAAAAATGACAGTCAATATTTCTGTTCCATAACTAATCTACCTAATTTTATTCACATGATCTATCTCACTTAACTACCACAGGGATAATCCTACATTTTCAACAAAATAGCTAAAGAAACATCCTTCCAAAATATGCAAGAGATTTAATCTATCTTTTAACCATCGTTCCGTGAGTGATTCCTAAACTAATTCATGGAATAATTTAAAACGCTACTCAGTTTATCGCAACAACGTTTTAAAACTCAAACTCCTCTACGCTTCACGCTATTTAATTTGCCAATCAGTCCAACTTCATGAGGATGTCATATACTAGCAGTATACTCTAATTAAGGCTTATCAAACTAACGAGGAACGGCATTCCTCTGCTGTAGTCTTCTCGTCACATTTCGCCAATACTCTTCTGGTAAATCACGTTTTTTCTAGGTTGCTTTCATGTTCGGCAAGAACTGGTGGCAGCAGGGTGACGTCCTCGCCTGCCAACCCAGAGGTCGCGGGTTCGATTATCACCTGCATGAGTTTTCCTCCACTTATGGCTTGGGTGTTTGCAATTGCCTTTAATGCAAAATTACTGTTAAAAGTTCCGTTGTAAGTGCCACGTGCGCTATTCTCGGATTGCTACTAAATAAATACATATTCTCCGTGTGTATTTCACTCACGAGAGGTCGTCAGTAAGAGTAAAACCTAAATATTTAATTGAGTCTGCAATTTCTACTTCGGGATTTCTGATGCATTAATCGTTCTGGGGAGAACTATTTATGCACCGGAAATTCATTTATACGGACTTTAATTCTAATGGACAAGCACCGTACTATTGTTCAATCGCATTAAGGTCATTTGGTTAAGCTATTTTATCCTCAGGGCTACGTATATAATACTAATGTTGGTTGATTACCATAGCCTTTAAGGTATGGACGTCAGGGAAACAAGTCTAAATCCTTGGATCCTCCTTTTTTTAAATTTACAAACATTTTTTTAAACTTTTAATTTACGAACTGCATTAGTCGTTTTCCTGGCACTGGGAGCCTCGTGATCTATTAGGAACTTTTCAAAAATTATTTCTAGATACGGGATAGTTTCCGATCATAATTCCTTATATTATATTGGTGTTTGAACCTGCCAGAGAATTTATCATGATTAATTTGTTTCGGCAAATCTTCCCCTCATTTACGTAATATTTCAATTTTTTGAAACCTTTCCTGACTTACATTCTCTCACTTTTTCCCTCTCCCCTCTCATCCAAGGGCTACCTACGTAAGAGCTGAATTTCACGTACTGCCATTGTATAAAAAGTATGCGGTGTGGTAAAACACATTGTGTAACGTGTGACAATGAAAGTGTGTAAAATACGAAGTTATATTTTAGCCATGGATGGTTACTTTTGATTCTCTTAAGTTTATACTTGAAATAATGCAGAATTTCACGGATATCTTGAAGACTTCCGCACCATTACGATGACCGACTGAGAAATAAACGGGCTATTATCACCTGTCACCTTTAATCACCCTCTGAGAGAAAGGATTTATTGAATCACGGCAATGACTGAAGTCCGAACATTCAAGGATTTACTGATTTAATTGTTAGCACGTCCCCACCAAGGAGGATCAACAGACCAAATCCGCGATCACACCACCGAATTATCTACCGACTACGTGATCACAAATAAAAAAAATCAATAAATATCATTGGCTAATTTTTAATTTGGTTCAATTGAAAGTATAACTAACGAGTGCCGATTAAGTGATTGAAGATCGATCGATATTGGGCTGAATGAACGTCAAAGCAGAACACTCACTAAATATGACAATACCTATTATTCGTGCGCTGAATTACACTTAACGCGGTTTCTCTTTGCCAAGCACGCCTTTGAAGTACCACTAGAAACTAATTAAATAACAATGGAATGTAAACATCAAGGTAAAGGGATCGTCAGAACCTAAAAAAATCAACTGAAATACTGGCGAAGCGAGTTAATCGAGCTCTTTTTTTTATGATAGCCTTGATGCTGGACGACAGCGCAAACCTGTTGAGCCTTGCGCGGCAATTAACTCTTTAAAAACTCACGTCCCATCAAAATAATGGTGGCCAATTTTGAGTGAATCATCGGCAGAAATTTTAAGGAGGAAATTAGAATCTCAAAAGCAATGCATAGGACCTTATCACCTTATGAAAAATGTATCATAGGAATACGGTTTAATTCACGCAATAACGTCACCCTATACGTCGTTCGAATATTAAATTATCCCCAAGGAAGAGGCGAACAATACCACTAAACATCTGGCAATCTCTTGACCATACACGGTTTTGCCAACCATGAATTTGAGACGGTGGCCAAATACATGCATGGAGAAGTATTAACGCATTAGTAATTAATCAAATGCTAAATAATTCTAAGATATTCGCTTGGATACATTACCTATGGGTGTATCCTGCAGCCTCGAATTCGGAAGGCTCATTTCCGTGGTAACGTTATCTATTTCTAGAACACCTGCAAAGAAAGGAAAACTGTAAATAACCATCGATTCCACCAAAGCGCTTAAAGTAATTTCACATTCCAAAATAACTTAAGTAAAATTAAAAATATAATTTACACATGATTAATATGTTTAAATAAAAACAAATATAGATATATCTTTATATATATATATGCATATACATATAATGTAAATTGATTTAGCACTAGTAGACAAAAACACAGAAACATATAACACTCAATAGGTATCGAATTTTTGGTGGTCCAAAACACCTTTCTCAAGAGAAGGAACTGAGGTGCTAAACTTTTCTTATTCACTTCCATAATAAATATATATATATATATATATATATATATATATATATATATATATATATATATATATATATATATATATATATATAAATATAATGACAAAATAACCATGCCAACTTATTTGAAATCCCTACATAAATAAAGGAGTATATATATATAGTATATATATATATATATACTCCTTTATTTATGTAGGGATTTCAAATAAGTTGGCATGGTTATTTTGTCATTTGAAGAACTTTTTCTGAGGCCCACATTAGAAGTCACATCCTACAACTTTACACCTTACACACATAATTTGATTTCCGAGAGCAATAAGGGTAACGCTCAGTAAATTTCTCTTTGTAATTTTAGATCTATAAATGTTAATTTCAACAAGAAATAAAGCGGTAAACCAATAATGATTCTAGACCAAAAGAAGAGTACAAAGTAGTGTTCACTGCTACTCTTCCATAGGAATTTCAGTCTATGAATATATTTTCATATCGTGAGAGTAAATCCTTTCATATGGCGGGTGTAGACAAAATTTAATCCCATTCAGTCAAATTCGTCACATAGTTATCGCACAAATATCCGCCGTAATGGATAATTTTAAAGAGGGGGAGAATATTTATCTTATAAACTCACAATTAGGTGCGGTCACTTCCAAGCATGGAATGTTGTCTGACCCAAAAGGAACTTCCACCGTCATATTTTCTTCTTCCTCCTCCTCTTTGCACGTGAACTGCTGTGAAACAACGAAAACATTGGAATGAGAGGAATGAAATGAACCCTCCAGCTCTCAGAATGCATATAAATAAATAAATATAAAAAATATATAAATGTATATCTTTATGGACACCAAAATCAAAATAATTTCACATGCTCATTTTTTTATCGAAAAAACAGTTGAGGCCCAACTGTGCCGATGACGAAAACTTTGTTGAAAATTTTGGAAAGTAACTCAGATGTAACATAAAAAATTGGCAGGCGCAAAAATAATTATCAGGGGATTCAGAAAATTTTACTTCGTTAGATATTTACGTAATGCGAATTGTCTGCCAGTTTCAAATTTGTCCCCAAATACGTTAAGCTGCAAATATAAATCCTCCATTGTGATGACGAGTGAAGCTTAGATGCCCGAGGCAACCCACGCGCTGGCAATATTTCGGATCCCGTAAAGACTTGAATAATCAAAGCTTTCCTCGTTTCTACAAAGGCGGGTGTGTAACGCACCTGAAGTTGGATGAGGACGAAATATTTCAATTAAAACTCTCCTTCATGGGAACCATTTTTTAAGACAATAAGCCTAGCTAATAGGTTCTTAATAAACACAAAAATATATAAGATTCAGAAAGTGAGCAGGTTTAAGGGAAATTTTCATGCTGTATGGATCGTAAGTGGATCGATTTTAAAGGCACGTAATACGTGCAATAGACGATATTCCTAATATTTTGTATTGTTCAGCAGCATGTGGACAACATTATCCGCTGTTTAAAGTTTTCATTCAGATGAGGATCGAAATTTTTGCACTTGTGTTTATCGTGGATTAAAGTCACACGAGGGATTTTTTACAATCACAGGCACTTTAACACCACTATCGTAGCATCAAAATCCCAGTCAAAATAACGTTTTTATTACGTGGTTGAAAGGGTTTATTCATAAACAGAGACGTTTCAGGCGTAATATGGTGGAATAACATGATTAATTAAAATTAGTAATTTTCCACAAAAATAAATTTTATTAATACCACCGGTTTCAATGCAACTACAATTCACCAGAAGATGATGTAGTTGCATTGAAACCGGTTGTATAAATAAAATTTATTTTTGTGAAAAATTGCTAATTTTAATTGAAAAGGGTTTATTCAGTTATCATTACTGACACACGTACTGTGACTGTTAACGAGGCGTAAATTTAAGCTCAAAAGCGTCAGTATCTTAGCAACTCCTCAATGAGAAATTAGTATTTTGCTTCAAATATTACTCATCAATATCAACGTATCTTTACCCATTTAAAAATATATAAGGTGAAATATTTTTCCTCCCAAAAGTTTTTAAAATCTCACAAATTATACACAATCATATGTCATAATAAATTCACTATTTTGATTTCCACAGATGAAGTGTCGATTCTATGTTTGAGATGTTCATTTCTTTAAAATGAAAGAATTTTTATCGATTAAAAAAACGTCTTCGGGAAAGTCTAACAATCACCTTGAAGTGAAACTAGTATTTTAAACATTCTCTTGAAATTCCACTCTCTTAGTTTTGATCATCTCATCATCATCTGCAGCTCTACAGCCGGGTGTGGGCCTTGGCTTCCTCTATGATACGCCTCCATACAGTTCTTATTCTTACTTTTTCCTTCCATCTTGTAACTCCCATTGCCTTCAAGTCATCCTCCACATCCTGTAGCCATCTCTTCCTTGGTCTACCTCTTCTTCTGACTCCTTCCATCTTGCTATTAAGTATCAGTTTGGGCCTTCTTTCATTTTCCATCCTTTCTACATGCCCCAACCACGCCAGCCGCAGTGACCTGGCAAATCTAACTATGTCCTTCCCTTCTAGTAATTCATTTATCTCCATGTTCATTCTAATTCTCCATCTCTCTCCTTCTCTAATTGGGCCATAGATTCTCCTTAACATTTTCCTTCCGAATTTTCTAAGAGTTTCCTCATCCTGACTTGTTAATGTCCATGTTTCAGCTCCCTAAGTTACCACGGGTCTAATAAGCGTTTTATAGATCTTCATTTTTGTGTTCCTTGATAGTAACAGTGATTTGAGAATTGTTACATTTACAAAGTATGCCCTGTTACCTTCCATTATCCTTTGGTTGATCTCCGTGGATATCTTATCCCTGCTTTTCTTCTTCTGTTTTGTTTTGATCATCTCCCAGATGAAATATTTTAAATGAAGCCTGAATTACTAAGGAGTCAAGACACCTGAATGACTTAGTTTTGGATACACCTAGGAATTCATATTCATAAGTATTCTTTAAGAAATATAGAGACTGGCAACGTTCGAGAAGTCAAAACTATAACTACTAAATCGGCATGTCTATCACCAACCTATTATTCCGGTCGTTGGCCAAATTCCCAGTTTACCCAGCTTCTTAAATAAACTTAAACAACTGGCATATTGACATGCGTTATTCAAATGTTTTATATTCACATTTTAGTGATATCCCCTTCAAATAGAATATACATTAAAACCCCATATAACGTTATGTTAAAAATGAACAAACTATTATTTTAGAATCAGCTGCTGCCTAGACTTCTGGTGTGATTCCTTTTGACTTTCAATTGATTCCTATTAAATGATACGTTCATCAAAGGCACATCTCTCAATTTAGTCCTCGGATAAATTAAAGCTAAGCTATCATGAATAAGAATCAGACTATTGATCACTGACCTCACACCAGATATTACATAGTCCGCACTATCCACTGAATGAAATACTAAATTTTAACTATTTTGTATAAACACAGCTGTTTCATGCGGACTCATGGACATTACATACCGTCCATCATTAAATATAATCAATATTTCCAGTTAAGTCGCGCAAAATAAATCAATTCTACACATATTTTTGACAATCAATTGCCCCGATCAACATTATTTCAACATTTTCATTTAATTGGTGTGCAGCTAGTTTCACCCAGCATTCACCATATTATAAAAAAAACCCAAGCCCCGAGCTAATCACCGAAATCTTAAAGAAATTATTTTACGGACAATTATCAAGGAATAAGTTCCGCAGAAAGCTTTCATGTTTGAATGGATTCCAGCCTTTTCCCGAGCGCTCTTTCCCTGTCAAAAGAGTTCACGTTAATTGATTCATTAAAAATCCTTTGCTTTAATCTTACTTTGGAATAAAAAAGCTTCCTTTTAGGGAATCCCAACCTACCTCTGCGGTAGTTAGTCGCCCTTCTCAAAGACCGTTCATCGCCCGGTGGTGGGTGCAATTACGGTTCCGGTACTAATTGAAAACTGCCGAAAAGGACGCAAGATACTTACTCCGAAATGTTTTCAACAGAAGCGTCCATTGAACCTTTGCCGAACCTACCTCTCTTTACTGGCTCAGTTAGAGAAACAGACACCCAAAATTCCCCCCTTCCCTCTGATTTGCCATACATCTTTTACATTAGCGATCACCAACCGTTGATCAGCCGGAAAATTTCGACGGAATGTGGAGAAATTTCAATGGAGAAGCAACAAATATCGCAACAATCTTGTAAATATTAAAATAGCTTTAATAATTTCGCTATAAATTAAACAAATGTATTTAATGATTTATTAATTAAAGTAAACTTTAATAAGCAATGTTTTTTTTTAAGAATGACATTTTTTTCCTTTTCAAAAATGGATTCAATTATGTGGGCCCAGAGATTCAAAAAATGTGAGTTCAGTCATCTGTGCCCTGTGACTGACTGGCTGGCTTGCCGCTGCTTTAAACCAACAATCATCGAATATCAATATCTAATCGGAGGAAATTTTAACTCAAAGAACTTTGAAATAAATATGAATGCGGTCGGAGAAGAGGGTACTTTTTAAATTTCGATTATATCGTCGAGATAACGAAATTAAAGGGTTGAAAAGAAGGAAAATAAAATCAAGAACATATTATGGTGATTAAATCAAAATTGTTTTCAGAATGGATGGTCAATTTAGTTAGCACTTCGCGAAACGTGACATTAGCCCCATTGCACAACGAAAGGAGAGATCACCACAGTAAGAACAGAGATCTGTATAGCACCGGCAGCCTTAGTTTATTGCCCTCATCACTACTAGCAGTTCATATGTAGAGAAGTATTTGATGCTTTTAGACTATAGTTCATGTACCTTTGTCATTTTCATTGTCTTTGTATAGTTCATGTGCTCATGTTCATTGTCTACATTATTGTATATATGAAATCAAGTCTCGTATTTCAAATGCACTCATATATACATGTATATGTGCCAAAAAGTAAAGGAAAACTTAATTTTTAATGTGGCGTTGCATCACTCCCCATCACACTCCCTAGTGGGATTTTGCATGTAGATGCAGATGTTCGTGCATCATGAATACTTTGTGGTAAATGATAAATAATTATTAGGTATATTTCGGGAGAAATGCATGTAAAATCAGTTATTTTACTTGTTTCAGATTAAACAAAAAATTAAATTATTACAAATTTCATTTACGTGGGAGTCGAGCGCTCAGATTTGTTTTTCACCTTTTAAGAACGTGTAGGTTCAAGGGCTAATGTATTAGTCTCCCACCCTGCGGGGCTAGGTTTATAATCTCGTTCAGTACTATCCCGATCCCTACTTGAGGTGTTATGCAGACGCTGTCCGTCGGGTGGGACGTTTAACTGTGTGTGCCCTACTTTTTTTTAAGCAAAATACTTACTCGTTGCTCTGTTTCCCTCTACGAATTCTTTCCCCACTCCCTGAAAACTCTACCTCTAATAAATTTTCCACCTATTCCCAATGGATCAAATGATTTAAGGTTTCGGTTGCCCCGCCCCTCGTATAACTATAAGCATTACTTTATTTCCTTGTCAAGCAAACCCCTCCGAGTCACAAAAACGAGAATACGAAACTTCTCTAACTTCCACGAGGGATAAAAGAAGCTTTCATCCCACAGTCTAAAGCAATAGGGGACCCTACTGGTACCTCCCTGAGCGCACACTCGTGGTTCTGATTTCATTACGAACCCCAATTGGCCCATCTCCGTTTAAGCGCGTCTTATCTGAACGTCTTCGAGGAAAAAGTCAGCGTCTTTGAGGGAAAAGGAAAGCAGTGCATTAGACGCCGTGCTTCGAATAGTACTAGTTATTAGGAGATGCGAGCGATGGCTGAGGTCGCCTGCTCCATTAAGGGATAGATGGGTAATCCGTTAGATGCAAGAGTTTCAGAGAACAGGGGTGGAAGGGGCGAAGAGAAACCTTATGCGTCGTCATTAGTCTACTCTCTTAATGAAAGGCACCAAGGCCTCATACATTTTAATGACCCATCCGACTCACGGCGTTTTCCACTTGAGATGCTCTCCGTCTCGCTCAAAAGTAGGGATCGGGATACCCATGAAAAAATTTGCCACATCCGGGACTCGATCCCGACCCTCGGAACTAGCGGCCCCATCAACCCAATACTTAAAGTGTTAGCAAACTTATGTGTTGTCTCTACCCACACTTGAGTGGAATTAGGGATAGTTTTCATTACGAGAAAATTTAAACAGGCATCAAAGATGCACTCTCCTGTATTCCTAAGGAAATATTCCTAAGAATTAATTATCATTTACCTATCACTTCGAAAATGATGTGAGGAATGTGGAGTAGTATAACTAAGAGGGTTTAAATGAACCAGAAAATAATATTAAAAATAATGAAATAAACTTAATATAATTTACCTGAAACGGCTACAAAAGGTATGCATTTAAAAGAATTAAATATTCAACCGATAGGAAAGTATAAAATTATGTAAAAAATACAGAAAACTACTTCATCGATAAATACAAAAAATAAAATTTTTATAATTAATAACCCAAACAAGAAATAAATGAAACACCAACGTTCTACACCCGAAAGGTTTGTGAGTAATTTAGGGTTTTTGCTCCAAAATTATATGACTACTTTAGGGATGATATTAAGAACTTTAAATCAACGGGGTAAGTTAAAAGAAATATAATAGAATGATTATTTCAATGACTGTCTAGGTTTGAAAAGCTCAATTGTGATACTGAAAAAGAACCAGCCAAAAATGGTTTAGAAGTAAATAAATGCTTTTCATAGTGTTGACTTGGAAGTACCTACTAATGATACCCGAATTTGATCAAATTTGAGTGTATTGCCATGCCAATGCTAATAGCAATAATATAGTACGGATGAAAAATATAACTTTGTCACAGATAAATAATGACTGGCTTTCGTTTCATTTTAGTACTGCTAATGACAATCAATGAAATATGTTATATGATAATATTAAGGTTAGTACTTGAACATAATATTTATTATTACTGGATGTGTGGAAATCACAATTACGATGCATAAGAGGCAACTACTATTAGCGAAAAACGGCTGCGCAGGACCTAAATCATTACGAGGAAGTCGATACCCATGTAAATATGCACCTCTATATCTGAATGGTGCCTTGCAAGACCCCTCTGGGGTTTGTTAGACAGAGTGATTTAACGTCGGGCATGAAACATCAAGAGTTAATTTTGTATTAATGTTTTGTTACAATATGTACGTATGAAATAATTAAAATAATGTAGATCATTGTAAGTACAGGTATATGCACTACGGTTTCTAAGAGTGATATACTTTTGTACCCATCATAGACGATCTACTGGTAACAAGAGCAATAATAAACAAGATTCCACGAAATAATGACAACATAATAGGTAATTTAAAGTGAAAAAATACATTTTCCCCCAAGCGTGGTCCCTTAAACTAATTCTGACTCTTACTTAAGCTGCAAATGATGATGCACCATGAAATATGCATGTATTATCATGTTTGGTTTGATAATTATATGGTACTGTTGATTAAATACAAAAAACTCGCAATTGGTGAAAACGATATTTAACCATCTTTAAAGTCATCACTATGGAAGCCTCTTGATTTATTTCCTCTCCAACCCCACCCTCACCGTTTCAATAGTCTGAATTTCTTTTTCCCCCAGAAGTAGGTACTCACCCCAATTTCCGGGACCTGATCGGGCCTGCACAACTCCGTGCTCCCGATGAGATCGAGTATCCTCCGCTGGATGCTGTTGAGCACTTCGTTGCTCCCGATGCGGCCCGCCGTCTTCGAGGGGTCGTACCGCATCCGGGCGAACTTCTCCCTCGCCTCCCGCTTCATGTCCGCCCAGGTCTGCGGCCAATGGAGCGAGGATTAGTAAATAGTGTGCGCGCGCGCGGAAATCGAATTAATTCCATCAAAAAAAACAAAACAAGAGGAATTAGCACAAACACATTCGGGCACACGAAGACAAGTACGCGTGCTCCTTACAGGGGTCCTTCTGGTTGCGATCTCCTTTTCTAAGGCACTTTATTGGAACGACGATCCCTTAGTCAAAAGTGTGAGTTGACGGATTGAACTTCATGGAGAGACTGCCGTTTGTAGAAGTTTGGTGCACTGGTCTCAGATGTTTCGGTTGTTAAAGAAGAACCTTTATTTTTAGCATTCCCGATAACCTAACTTGCATTTATCATATAATAATGGATATATATTAAGGACATTGAGAACAGGTGGTAAAAACTTCGTGAAAGCCTTAGTTTCATTATTGAGAATCTTCACAATGGTTTCTTTGGTGTTCAAAAACAGTTACATTTTATCTTCATAAGCAATTGCTGTGAAATAATGAAAAATTCATTCTATCATCATTTATCAAGATTATTTGCATCCCAAACCAACATTCCTTCTGCGAACAATTATTCAAATAGTTCGCGCATCTCCAAAACCTTAATTTACGGACGGACTATAGATTGCCAGAATTACCTTAGTTGGGAGCATCAGGAGTTTCACGACATTTCTCAAATGCATCCACCTCGAGTGAAATTGTAAGGAAATAGAAAATAAGAGTATTTTTACGATGTTTCCCATTTTATTCTTTGATTTAAAATTTCACCCAACGGTGAATACGCACTATCAATAAATATACTCGCATGCCAATTTATGTAGTAATTACATGATATAATTAAACACCTTTTAAAATTGGTTTCAAAATTTTCGGTCACAGGAATACCGGAAGTGAATTGATGGGAACCAAAATATCGAAGTGACGTAGACCTTACTCGTTCGAAACCAAAAAATGTATATTTGTAATGCTTGATGACGGACGCAAGATTTGGTTCTTGATAAAGGCACCTTGAGTAAATAGTTAGAGAGAAAACTAGTGGAAACCTTAATGTGTGGATGATGTATAGATTGCTTGGAAATTTGACCACGACCATTTGACCAGGCAAGAGGAACGTAGATGGTTGGCTTTCTATAAGTGTGCAGAAGAATGGAGGCAATAAAAGTAAACCAAACAAAGTTTAAGGAATGGTGGGAGAAGAGAGACAGCTGTCGGGGAAAATCTGAAAAAGGCGGGATGTTGGATGCAGAGGATATGTACTGAGAGGTAATGATGGGTTGCCAAAAATAAAAGGTAAAACCTGAGAAAGTGAGGGAGAGAGGGGGGAGAGGAATGAGCATTTAGGATGAAATTAAGAGAAATAGATACGATGAAAAGGTAAATAACAAATCAATGTAACATACATTATGGCGTTAAAGAATGTGTCTTATTAATTATTTATATTATATATAAGTATTTAAATTAGTTATGTAGTACGGTAGTGTTTAGTGCCAAAGACAATGGAAGACACAGTAACCCGGTAAATTACTATTAACTAGAAGTACAGATAGATTACCACGACATTTACTGTAATAGTCTTGACCTGATACATATTTAACCTATCTGGGGGATGCGTATGTGAACAAGCTGGCAAAAAAATTTGGAATTATTAGAAGAGTATTGGGGAAATGTTATCTTCTCGTGAGTTCGTCCAAACTTTATTTCTTCTGTCTTCGGGACCAAAATAATGTACGTAATCGCAACTTAAAAAACTATTCGCGGATTAACGTCTATCCCCGTAAACTTTGACGGGCCGGATGACGGATTTGGCTTCTCCGGGCGTTGTGGTTACAACGTTCGCCCACGCCAAGGTATCGAGCGCACACATTTTATGGGTCAGTGAGGTCAAGAGGCGGATGAACACTTTCCTCCCGCCTCCCCCCCCCCATAACACACACAGAACGATGAAAGCTCCCGAATTATCAGACGCCATAAGCTTCGTTCGCCCCGACGGGCGATTAGTAACGATCGCCCTGAATCTGGACACCATATTCCAGGAAGGTGATTGCTTCCACAAGGGAAACCAGCGAAACCGCACCAGAAGAGAACGTGCATTTATTTTACGATGTGATGGTGGAAATTTTGCGCGCGTGCGCGTTGCTAACACGGTGTGAAACAACTCGCGGAGGCACGAAACAATTGCCGCGCGTTATCCGAGCGCATATTAAGATAGGCAGCACGCCCGTCAACACCGTTGTGCTTACCGAAGCCATGAAACTCATCCTTTAGTCCATACGGCGTTCGACCGAAGCGTGATATAGTTCCAGTTAAGGTTTTAAAGGCTGACTATTGAAATGACTTCTCACGTTGAGGGCGCGGGTTCCTACCCCGGAGAAGGAAGATAAAATTTGAGAGTTAGGATAATTCTACCCGAGTGATAACGTGAAGGTCATACACAGCTTCCGTCAATTTTGCCATTAATCTCTTCTCAGGCGCTCGATCAGAATTAGCTCGCATTTACTGCAGAAAACATCTGACTTAAATTGTCAGGAGCTACGAATCCAAACGCCAGGTAACCGTCTCCCTTACCAAAATCCATGCCGGAAAACCATGCTATATTGCATTAGGGACAGGTACAGTTAGGTAGGGAATTTGGTGAAGGTAGTGATGTTCCGAGAACAGGGGATAAATGGATTAATAGAAAATCTGGCGTCGGCATTAGCCTACTATTAATGAAACGCGCCACGGGGTCACACGGTTCAACGTAACAACCGACGGACACCGCCCACCGCTTGAAGGGCTCTCCACATTAAGCCCCATATAAGGGTCGTGATCTCTCTGATAAACGCTTTCACCACCAGGATTCGTACCCAGACCCTGTGAATGAGAATTCAGGGCACTATCCGCGGCATCATTCTATATCCCTCGCCGGCATACCTATTCACAGCGTTAGCACTTCTTGTCACGAAAACAAGCAATTTCTGTCGAATCGTAAAGATTTTAGAAAATGTATGAAATCCTGATAATGAAAACCCTGAAAGGCATATATAATGGCAAGCGTGATTTCGGGATCGCCAGTCAAAACTTCCCAAGAAAACAGAGTCGGGGATAGGTGCACAGGCATTGCCTCCTAGTTCCTTTTCAGTTTTAACTAAAATACGAACGTAGTGAAGTATTGCAGAAAAATCACCTCAAACAAATTTATTTACATTTAATTCCTGCTTGAGGTAACATGACTACCTTTTTCCTGCAGACTTTAAAATCTATTATATACTGACAACGCAGTCGCCGGAACTCTTGGGCTAAAAATCATTTCAGAAAACCTAAAGCATTTCGGCTACACACCAGGAACGTCGTGTGTGCGTGAGTCTGTCGCCGAGTCGCGCTGAAAATTGCTCGAGATTCTCAGTCTAAAATCAATATTTCCGTTACTATAGAAACTAGACCAAGCTGGAGCTCCCAAGGGAATGACTAGGATTTCTCAGGTGTAGTCCCTCGCAGCAGTCCCCTGGAATACCCGAGGGGAAGAAGGGATTTCGAAATTGAAGTCTTTCAATTTGCTGCACAGCTCTTCTTCCGTTCTTTTCTGCACGCAACCGTTTTTTTCCCCAGAGGCACGCTCTGAATATTGATCATCCGTATATGCTACAAATCATTCGTTTACGGAACTAAATCAAATCTGTATCTCGCGCTTACAGATCGTGGTGATGAAATCAAATAATTTTGGTTTAGATGTATCTTAGATGCAACTGTCGGTATGCATTGCAGGGCTTTTGAAACACTCGCACCATCAGTTATAAATAAAGGCCACTTTAATCGCTCTTAGCTTTTGGTATTGCAATATTGAGCATCAAAGAAGATTTCACAAAGATGATGGAATTAATTAGATAGAAATAACGTTAATCTAGGTGGTTAAAATAAGACTAATAAAAAAATTTGGCCCGGAGCGTCGTTTTGCACGTCTCAGAAAGGAAAAAGACGGGTGAAGATTCAGACGTGGGTGTGAAGAAGGGTAAAACGGAAAAAGTAAGACGGTCAAATTGGAAAAAAATGCTAAAATTAAAAAAATTATTTAAGAGACTAAAATAAAATAGTTTTGTGAAATAGACCCATTATTTAAAAAATATTCAGCCAGGTTTATATGCACGAGCGATTTTTACATTGTCCAAATGCATGTATGAACGAACACACCATGCCTGAGTAATCGAGAGGGGCTATGGCGGGGGGTCTGGGCCAAGCTGGCGTGAATGTAGACAGCTACACTAAAAAAGGTTTAACAAATCAAATAGAACAACGAGTTGGAATATCTTTGCCTTTAGAATAAGATCAGAACGACATATCAAGACTTCTATGGGTGGTGAGTAATGTATGATTAAAAATTTAAGATATCACGCACTCGATATATCAGCTTATTAACAACAGTTCATTTGACATAAATAGTGGATACAATAATTAATTCCTGAAGGGTTTCTGTTTAAATGCATTTTTTTACATCTTTGAAACGGCGTGTTACATTAAAAATAGCTGTAAATGCACAATCATAAGTCATGAAGATGGCTCCCATCTCTTCGTCCATCAATAAATTTGCACTTGTATGCTCGAATGAAGAGATGAAGAATGATTAAAGTCAGTAAATGAGAGTTTGAGGTCTCATCACATCAGTTATTTTCAATTTCCTCATTACATCGACGTACAAACAAAAACCTCAAAATCCATCTTCTTATCGATCCTGGTTATAAATATATGATTCGCTACCTCGTGGCATTTTAATGAAATTCGATGAACATCGGCCGCTCCGATTTTGTGCCAACGTACTTTCATTTTTTAAAATTAAATTGTTTCTTTTTTAACGTGAATACAGTTATTAAATGTGGTCTTTAATCTTGGGCAGCTTTATTATCGATATGGTTCACAGAGGCTGTTTGTAAAAGCAAATCGTCAACTCAAACGGAAGCGGCATTTGCAAATTAGTGTGAACTCCGACCTCCAAACGATAATGTGTTAGAATATATGTACACAAAATTCAAACCTTTTCCGGGAAAAAATTTACCTTCACAATTCTGCATGCATCGCTTATTCACAGAGCCAACCAAACCAACTCTTTTAACTTGAAATTGTTCCATGTACGGGAAATAAATAGGAGATAAACGTCCCCAAAACTCTCAGTGATTTTTTTTTGTAAACTGAAAACGGATTTATTAAACTTGTGTAAATGTGAGGGAGGAGAAGCACGAGTAAGAAGATGTATATATTCCAATTCTCTTTTCCGAGCCCTAGCCCATAAATAGGAAAAAGAACCTGTTGCACGTGTCCTCCAGAGGCAGGCGAAAAATCTACTTGGCAGGCTTGAGCGTATTATTCGGAACAATTTTTCACCTTTACTGATTTCGAACTTTGGAACCGACTCAATTCAGGTGTTTCCATGCAAAATTGCTATTATAATACACTTGCCAGTCACATGTACCAACATTTCTTTTGTACAATACTTTTCTTGATATATGTGACATTACCCTGCATGAAAATGGAAAGAATGTATATTGGAGAGAAAACGCTGCGGAAGAACAGGCCCTAGGGATTTCCATTTTCCAATAACATTGTCCTCCAGGAGAGAACCGTCAGGAAAATTACTACTTTCTATGACATTGACGGATTCGTTTTCAGCAACTCAATCATTATAAAGGATAATAGATTCCCATTGAGCGCAAAACATGAAGCCATGAAACCTGCTTGCCAAAAGTCAGGATCGAATTGATTTCTTGGCATAGAGCCCCAATTTCATCCTCCGTAAAATACGGCGCGAAACGCGACCGCCATTGCATTATTTGATGTTTAAACCTCTGATCGGAGCAAAGCTTAAATTGTGTGCCAAATCCATACATTTAAGTAGGGCGTGTCCTCTTTCCCACTTCGGTACGTAATACCCTATAAAGTTCAGAGTGACATCAAGGAAGGAAACATTTGACTGATAGTTGTCTACTCTCAAATGTTGTCCATTGTTGTCTATATCCAACGTAAACACGATATAGAGCGTAGTAAAAAATCCACGATGGGCAAAATTTGACAAGGAGGACAGTCTTTTCACTTTGAATGCACAGATTAAATGGACACATTTCGATATCAGAACGTCCTATTAACCAGAGACACACTTCGGATATTATCCGGGAGCGTAGAAAGGCATCACCAGGAGAAGTGCTCTGGGACCTGTGTCACGAATGGCAATCGACACCGTGGGGCTTCTACATCGGCGTTTTTTAGCCACCGGGGAAATTAATGGCACCAGACGCAATTCGTTTCCTCGCGCTGATTACTCATACTAGGCCTCCATTTTAATCAGGGCCTAATAATGTCCAGATGAGTAAAACTAATTATCATATCGACACGGAATTTTGGAGGCCTCCTTTGATCCAGATGAAGCAGCTCTAATTCTTTCTCGTGGAAAATCACTATGCCGAAATATATTTAAAATAATTAGTGATTTCCCATTATTAATTGAAATTGGCAATTTTCCAAAAAATAAAATTTAAATACGGCTGGTTTCGATGGAACTGCATCATCTTCTGGTGGATGATGTCGTTACATCGAAACCGGTCGTATTAATAAAATTTTATTTTTTGGAAAATTGCCAATTTTTAATTAATCGTGATGTTCCACCATACGAGATGAAGAGGGACCTGATATAGATTAGTTTGATAGGTGGGGAGACACAAAATGTTTATTTGAGAGTTGTGCCCATCCAAAAACCTACCTTAAACGGTAGATTACCTAATAATAATTCCACCATACCACGCCTGAAACGTCTCTTTTTATTAGTGATTTCCAAATTTAGATCCATTTAATTTGGCTACTATAATTTCAGTGTATAGTGACATCCTCAAGAAGAAAATTCCGTGATTCTTGTAAATTTCTTTAAATAATAACGCTGTCATTTCACATTCGAAGGGAAGTTTCAGGAGGGAGAAAATTGATAAAATAGTAGGGAAAAAGGAAAATGAAATTATCAGACATAATTTGAGGGGTTAAGCTGTTCTAAAAACTATAATGTAGGGAAAGATGCTTGAACGAATAGGAAAAAGAAGGACTGGAAAGACATTTTTAGATGGATGATGTACCATATCAAGAGTTGCAAAGACGACACACTATGCTACTATGCTATTATTTTTCAAATTATAAAAATCCGGTTTATGAATTCGCTAATCGCAAAGTTGCTGGATATTCACATATGAAAGTAGGGTGGACCACTTCTTTTCCCTGCGCAACCTTTATTTCCCAGGAAGATCTGATTGTGTGATTTTTCGGGAACCAGATCTTCCTGGAAAACCATAGCCGGCACACGGAAAGGTACTGCCCCCCCCCCTTCCCTATGTTAGAATTTAACTCGTGGTTGGGCTTGGTACTGGGTGGACTCTACCATCACCTATCAAACCGATCTTCGGGTTGATTACTGTGTTTATGGTTTTTTATTATTATGTATTTAAGGGTGTCTAAATAAATAAATATGAATATATATATATTTATAACTTATATATTATTCACATCCGTGAGACTTTCACGGAAGTGAATAATAATGCATATGAAGTTAGCACTACCGAACAAAGACAAAATCATAGAAACACACAAAAAAAGAAAAGAATCTCATTCTTTTTCGAATTTTCGGTGGTTACAAGCCACCTTTCTCAAGCACGAAAAGAAATGCACTCTTCTGGAGTACCAACAAGAAGTTTTTTCCTTCTCTCCCTTGAAAAAGGTGGCTTGTAGCACCGAAAATTCGAACACGAGTGAGTTTCAGATCTTTTTTGTGATTCTGTGTTTTTGTCTTTTTCCGCTAGTGCTAATTTCATACACATTAAATATAAATACATTATATATACATATATATATATATACACACGCATACATTCATACCCACAAATGGATATTTTAATTTTCGTATTATCGGGCTAGTTGCCCGTCAAAGAAGAGTTACCATCCCTGCACGTCCTCTTAACTTCTGCCGGGCACATGCGTCGTCATCGGGGCTCCATTCATCACATATCAAACGTTACGCTTCGGCTAAGCGCAACAGGGGAATCGATTCCGTTCAGGAGAAAAAATATGAAGCTAAAAAGGAGCAAAGCCGTCTTAAATATAATGCCATTCCTTTCGACGTTCTCCCGAATGCTCAACAGGCGGCACAAGGACAGCATTCCAACACTCGTTTCGTTTCGAAGGTGAAAAATGAAAATGAAATATTGAAAAAAATGAGAAACGTGAAAACGTGCGAGTTATTTCTTCCGTTGAAACCCGCCCTGGATGTCTGATGGACACAAAACCCTCTTGTTGCAGAGCGCGAATATTTCCATCCGCGCTTTTCGTTGCTTTAATATTTTATTGACACTACACGTTTTCCGGAAACGTAGAATGGGCCGGAAAAAGAGTATCCCTAGGGAGATATATTTGGCGATATATTAGTTTAACCTATTGTATTTTTTTACTAAAAATCTTTTTTTGCTAGCATTACTGCATCCTAGTATTTTTGATCTATTAGACCAATCGACAACCGCACCACAACTTCCCCGCAAAAGGACACGAGCGTGTGGTAGAGACCGTTACGCCACCAGCAAGTGATTATGTATTTGCGTGGAATTACAAATTAGATTCGTGGAATGGCGCCCTATGATATAAAAGCAATTTTCCATAGTTATTTATGTCAACCTAGATTTTGACGTTGATGCATCATTAGCGGGGAATAGGGTATACTAGTGACCTATGTTCTCTATGCTTCTGATGACGAGGCAGTAAATTTGACACGTAGATCGAATGAAATACTACAATAGCGGGAAATTATATTTTTTTTCAGAGAGGTCGATGAGTAATTTTCGCCAAGATGATAAAAGCTATCATTTTGAAACCTACGTTGATGCCTAATGTGTATTCACGAGCTCAGCAAGGGAAAAAAACTGAATTTAAGCCTATAACGCACCTTAAATTATCTATTTAGTCCGCCAATACATTTGCCTAATTTTAACCGGAGTCTCATGTGCCATTATATATCGTGAAGTGAAAGTAATTTCTCCTTGTCTTTGTCTTTGACATCAACTGAAGGCTTTCCCTCTCGACTTATCCCTTGGTTCGTTAATGTAGGGAGTCTTTTAAACACGCAGAAGCGGCAATAGAAATGAATTTTAGGTTCATGTAAACGTACAAAAATTCTTGGCACATTTAGAAACGTAACCTCTGAACGAAAAAGCAAAACGAGGAAATCAAAACTTAAGCTTGAAACTGTAAACCCATAAGAATGCACCCTAAGAATAAAAGCACCCCAAGGTTTGAAACCTTCCCTAGCGCCCTACCCGTCATCAATTTACGCACGTATTTAAAGTTTCTTCAGTTAAATCAAACGTCACTTAAAATGAATACCTGCAGGTAGATAGTGCATAATCTCTTTGTTTATTATCATTTTTTGAGCCCTCTTGATATCGAGTGGAGGTCTTGCTTAAATAAAACGCTCGCCACGTATTTGATACGGACTAAAGAAACCATAAATTGAGGAAATACTCGTTTTCCACACATAAAAAGTGGTTTAGGGAGTAACCACGACACCTTGCTGCATTTTTGTAATTAATATTTACATATTCCTGTTGTAGTCGCATCCAAGTGATCCATTTTTACGTACATAGCATAGATGTCGCTACGCCGGATTTTTAAATGTCTGTTCGTTTCCCGTTGTCTAGCAGAAAACAAATATTTCGGAAAAAGTTGCACATTTTACAATTAAAAATTTTATATATTCAGTATTTTCGGCCCTAATAGTTATCCATTAAAGTTCAGCTGGGAAAACACAGCGTACAATGGACGCAAAATTCATTCTGCGTCGAATGATATTACTAATTTCATGGCTCCAGCTTCATAAGCTGAACCCATGAGCGTCTTTGGCGACACCAAGGAACAACTCAGTTGTAAAATTATTCAACTAGAAAATGTGTTTGCGGTGCATTATATTTGTATAACCATTTGGTGCACTACGAATGCGAGCATTGCGGGGCTGAATAATTCAAAGTGGGATTCCCTCCATTAAGTAACTAAAGATAGGCAGAGAGAGGAAGCACTTGAATTGATGTCAGACTCAAAGATAGGACAAATTTACTAGCACTGCTCGCTATACCAGACTATCAGGTTAAAACACAGGAAATGTACAAATTGCGTAGGTTCAGGCGTGAAGTGGTGGAGGTCAAACATAATGAATTATTGAGCAAAGCACTTTTCCACTTGATAAAATTTATTTTACGACCGGGCTTCGATGTATTACATCATCATAAGATCTATAACCTGATGACGATGTAATATCGTACATTGAAACCATGTGGTACCATAAATTTTATCTAGTGGAAAAGTGATACGATCAATAATTCAAAAGAAATATAATGGTGGACAAATTATAGGTAGTTCTTAACATTGATTTTCAGTTTATGAAGCCAAACCATTCAATCACCATGAGGGTTTTGGTAAAACAAATGTTAATATGCTCAGTAGAAAATACAACGAATGAAGACCCATCTAGTAATGTATGAACAGTGTTCCATTCTGTTCACCTTATCTGCGTACATGTCCTAAGACCATGAAACTGCGAAATTTTAAACGAAAATAGACCAGGGAATAACGATGGATTTCAACTGGTTTCAAGTGGTTAGAAAACCTATAAAGGCAATGGAATGGAAGGTTGGCTTGTTTGTATCAGTACTTGTAGTAGAACAATTCAGTTCAAGCATTCAAACTGAAATATTCAGTTCGACATGAGTGTTGAATTATAATACATACGCTCTTTTATAGGTAACCATTTATCAATTTCCACGAAATTCTATTCCTCTCAACTAAAAATGAGCGGCTTATGTATTGCTAATCCTCCAAATTTTAAAAAAATTTTAGTTTGTATTTGAGCTAAATTTACACACTCGTATCCCTTCTTTTGTACATAATCATTGCATAGCGGAAATAATACGTTTCGCGCAAAATACGCACAAAAAAAACAAGGTCAAAAATCGGATCCACATTTTGATTGAGAGAAATCGGCTTTCGGTCAGAATTCCGTGAGTCCATTTCCACAGCGACATCCTTTCATAACCGTCAAAGAATAAATTCCACTGATGGGAATAAACGCTGCCAATCATCGCTTGATGGCGAGTTAGTTATGTGAAAACATAATCCTTAATAATCCATCGGAATCGGGGAATTCCTAAAGAAAACCTCATCCCACGCGGTCTAAAAATTCTCGAAAATTAATATGATGGCACTGAATACGATTAAAAAATAACCACAATTTCCAAAAGAGCAGAATTCGCTCACATTTCAACGAGAAAAATTCCTGGTGTTATCGAAAATATGTTTGAAAAAAAAATACATTGCCATTAAAAGCGTAAATTACATGAGGGTAATAGTATACACGAGTACCTACGGACAAGCCAAGGCAATTCAGACACGGTGAACGTTTCAGCGACTCGAATTCCCTACACAATTATTTCCAATTATCAGAATAGATTAATTTAAAAAAATAAAACTGTTATAATTAATGTGTAACCGACAAGAAAACAAAGGAAAAGGTACGTTCAAATAATAAATTTTATTACTTCAAAAATAGTGACGTGGTAGCTTGGACGGTTCAGCGTTCGTTCATTACCCACTGGGGATCACGAGTTAAAATCCACGTGATTGATTTGAACAACCTCTCCTAAAATCCGTTCATATTCCGTAAAATAAATTTTCGATACCTAAAAGCTCCAGGAAACTGAATAGGGGGGCATTGGTATGGCCCCTCATCCTTACTCTAAATCCTTGAGTATAACACGATTTAATCCAAACCCTTAAGTAACATTCACTTCTCAAACCTGACCTCCGGGATGGTAACTGTAGTTGGTCCCGTCACATCACCGAAACCCAAACGCATATCTAGATTTGATGGAATCAACGACTGCTACTGTTAACTTAAATCCATCGCCTCCAATCTGATTCGGATGAATCAAGAATCCATTCACACCTAGATTAATAAAAATGTGCGCCGAATATGATTCAATAAAATGTTTTCATCAAATATTCTAAAATTAAATAAATACACAAGCATTTTTTTTAAACTATACATGGTCCTATTTAATTGCTCATTATATCATCGAAAACAGGAATACTTCATCAGGTATCGCAAGGATTTACATGAGATCCACCAGAAAACTATTATTTATGAACTTCGGTCGAAAAGTTGAGAACTTTTGCCTCGAATTACTCTGCATTCTCAAGCATGACAATTTACGGATTCTGACCACGGATTTACGGATTCCATTCACGAAAGGCTGTCGATTCTTCGAGAGGTGAGACGAAAGAAAGGCTGATATTATTGGGTCGTACTATTCCGATATACTCGATGTCGTACCTATTCCGTCGTCAGCCGAATACATTTAGCCCTGTCTAAGTACCACGAAAACTTTGACAAGAGGATGCATCTCAACTTCATCCAGTCGAAAATTACCGATTAGATTAACTAGAATAGTGGTTTTTCAACAAAATATTCGATTACTTTGAATCGACAATTCTCTCTGATTCGATCCTTATGCGCCTAAAAGACTCAACATATACTCCCTTTTGTCTCCTAAGTAAATAAAGGGCGGGAAATTATCAAATCGGTAGAGATATAGCTTCTAGGAAGGGTCGGACGTTTTCTGAACTTGGCCAAACAGTTTGTCTAACTCACGATACATGGCTGTAGGCTATACATAAACACAGTAATCAACCTGAAGTTCGGTTTGGTAGGTGATGGTAGAGTTCACCCAGGACTAAGCCCAATGGTGTGTGAAATTAACACATCACGGTAGGGGGGCCAGTTCCTTTCCCTGTGCCGGTTATGGTTTCCCAGGAAGACCTCGTATCCGAAAAAACACAAAGCTTTGATGGAGCTACCGGTGCCCTTCCCAGGAATTGAACTCGGGTCCTCCGGTCAGTAGTCCAACGCTCTACCCCTGGGCTACCGCAACTTACTGTATGCTATACGTGTGTCTTCAATTATTTTTATTATGGTACAAAGTACCCGACTCATTACACCATTCTTGGGAATGACATATTTGAAAGAGAATTAATATCGCATGTCATTTATGTAAGCAATAATTTCTTCCTTACAATTACCCAAATTTTAACTGCAGACCCGTCACATTCGGATTAAATTAGAGGTAACTAGTTATTCCATACGGTCCAATCGCTCAAACCATTCCCCTACCCCACTATATTTCATAGGGATAGCTCGTAGAGTATGACGAATAATTTATTATTTGATCAGCCCTTACTTCAGGAAGTTAACGAAGAGTCAAGGTATTTTTCGAACCAGTCCAACGGGAGCGTCCCCAACGAATTTCTTTCCTCGAAGCAAGGAACTCTTTAAATACAAAGGTGATGATGATGGAGGTTCCGTTTCCGGTTGACACAACTTGGAGTATTAGCATGACAGAGCTGTGTGAGGCACAAAAGAATTCGTCTGAAAATATTTCGGGTGCGCACAAGCGCTCTTCCCTCAAAGGAAAAATCAGGGAGGGGAGAATTCACTTGGTCAGCATCACGAGAAGGAATATAGTATGTCTAACCGTTTGGAGTCAGGTAATTTTCTTCTTAAGTTCGCAATAATGACCTTAAAATACCACAGGCCTACAAAATTTTTTTTTTGTGGCGGGAATCTTTGTGATGATTTTAACTATATTTGTAGAGCTGAATCCAAATATGAAATCCGTTTTTATTTAACAGCTCTACTTTTTTAGATATGGCACATCTTACGATTAGTTGTTTTAATATTTGATATACTATATTCCGGAAAATAATTTTCAAAGCTAAATAATTCTATAAGTATACTAATTTATAATCACTCTGCAGTTTTCCTTTTATTTTCAATAAACTGACTTTGTGAAACGTGCATACTTGGGATATTTTGGTGTTAAGCTTGGTGACCAAGATAAAACATGGGCACCGCATTTTGCGTGTAAAACATGTACTGAACATCTGCGGCAACGGACAACAGGACAAAGGAAAATTCTAAAATTTGGTGTGCCAATGGTGTGGTGAGAACCTGTGAACCATATTGACGACTGTCATTTTTGCATAGTAAATGTTTCGGGAATTAATCGAAAAAATTGCCACAAGTGGACATATCCAGATTTGCCTTCAGCTAGACGCCCGGTACCCCATTCAGAAGAAATACCGATCCCAATATTTCAGACGTTACCAGATATATCTAAGGAAGAATTTGAGTTATTTGAAAACATTTCTCATTCCATTGACGATAGTGGCAGTGACTACGAGGGGGTATCAACAATTCCTCAACTGTTTAATCAAGATAAACTAAGCGATTTTGCTAGAGAACTGAACTTATCGAAGGAAGCATCCGAACTACTAGCATCAAGACTGCATGAAAAGAATTTACTGCAACCCGGTACAAAAATAAGTTTTTATCGCACAAGGGAAAAGGATATGCTACCCTTCTTTACTCAAGAAGACAACCTTACATTTTGTTTAGACGTTAAGGGTCTTTTGGAAAAAATGGGACTACTATCACAATATGATGCTAGTGATTGGCGTTTGTTTATTGATAGCTCCAAGCGTAGTTTAAAATGTGTACTTCTTCACAATGGTAACAGGTTTGGCGCAATACAAATCGCTCATTCAACTAAAATGAAAGAAGAATACGATACAATAGCATTGGTCTTACAGAAGATAAAATACCAGGAACATCGCTGGGTGAATTGTGTAGATTTAAAAATGGTGAACTTTCTTCTTGGGCAGCAAAGTGGCTACACAAAATATCCTTGTTTCTTGTGCCTCTGGGATAGCAGGGACAGACAAAACCACTGGATTAAGAAGGAGTGGCCTAAGAGAGAAAACTTGGTTGTTGGGAAAGAAAACATCATTGCTGAATCTTTAGTTGAAAGAGAGAAAATCATCTTACCGCCTCTACATATTAAACTAGGCCTAATGAAGCAATTTGTAAAGGCTCTTGACAAGGATGGACCATGCTTCGGCTACTTAAGACTAAAGATGCCCCATATAAGTATTGAAAAACTTAAAGCTGGTATTTTTGAGGGGCCACAAATCAGACAACTTACAAAGGATCCTGCTTTTGTCGAGTCAATGAATGAGATTGAAAAAATTAGTTGGATGTCATTTGTTGAGGTCATAAAAAATTTTCTAGGAAATCACAAAAGTGAAAATTATATTGAGCTGGTAAACATTATGCTCAGTAATTTCAAATCCCTTGGATGTAATATGAGCACAAAAGTTCACTACCTACACAGCCACTTAGACAATTTTCTTGGAAATTTAGGTGAAGAACAAGGTGAAAGATTTCACCAGGATATAAAAACAATGGAAGCTCGCTACCAAGGAAGATGGTAGATAACCATATGATGGCAGATTACTGCTGGTGCTTAAAACGAGACTGTTTGAACAAAGTGCACTCAAGAAAATCGCGCAAAAGAAGCTTCCCATGTGCTGAGTGATGTTTTTATGTATTTTTTTTCTTTTCAATTTGTTTTATTGCAGTAAAAAGTTTTAGTATTTGTATTCAATTGTATTGTAAAATTCTGTTGTGTTTGTGGGTGATTTAACAGCCCTAGAAATAAATCAAGTCTTTATATTTAGTGGGTTTTATTATTAATATAATATTCCCATATCATCATGCAGACGATTTTTTTACATAAGTGACGACATATCTATATCTTGAAAACTGATAGGAAAAAACTAGTGTCATAATTGGATTCAGCACCCCAATTGTTCTTTAAATCATCATTAAAAGCTCCGGCACCAAAACCACTGTTGGCCTGTGTAATCAATTGAAACCTTGACTGGTTTGTCTAAACTTGTACGTATTGTGTGAGTCCAGTGAGTCTATCTTATTCTTCTCTCGTATTAATCATCTAAATGTGGTCAACATGGACTTTTCGGACTTGCCGTAAACATTTTCAGGTTTTCTCATTAAATTAAACACTCGGCAGTTTAGGCATGAGCAAATACGCACCTACCTACATCTACAGCACAAGTAAGAATAAGGAATATCTGAAAGAAAAAAATTTCAACTATTAAAATGATAACATTTGCATGAATTGTTGCCATTTTTCAGTAGCGAAAACTTTTAATTCTTAATACTCCCCGTCGAACACTCTGTTCGCTAAATATAAACCAATATCTTCCCTCAAACGTTTGGTTTGCATCGGTAATCATACTACAAGGACTAACGTTCGCGTCGAATTACTCTCGCAATACTGAACGAATATTCTTGACAATTGACGAAATATCTGTCAAACTGTTGCACCTGGCTCATTTAGATATTTTTTTACAACGGTGGCAATAGAAAGTGAATGGAAAGAAGACACCCATACTAAAAAGAAAGACTTGTACTTTTCCACAGATTTTTGTTATATGGTACAACGCGTTTCACCGACTTGCGGCATCATCAGGTACATTTCTTTTTAGTATCGATATTAAAAACTTCCACGAAATGAATCCTTAAACAATAGAATATATAGGCAAGAAGACAATTAGTTTAGCTGTCACGGACGTCATTTGATTCTTTAAGTGGTTTTCCAAAGTTTGATTTTTTAATACGACGTAGTGATTGAAATCTAACTCGATAGTAGGGTACATACACCAAGCTTTGGACGCGAGTTTAGAGTTTCAGCTATGCGTCTCGAGGATTCAGTTTTTTTTTATTATTCTATATATTTATCTAGGTTCAACTCATCAACTTATAACAGTAAATCATGCCTAATGGTAAAAGGGTAGCGCGATAAATGGTTCAAATCGACTCGAATAAATATTAAAGAAATCTATGAATAGGTAAATAAATACTCTAAAACCTTTGAATTCAACGCGGAGCAGAAAATTGTAGTTAGTAGAAGTTTTGTTGGGGAGGAGACCGACAGCTAAGGTCATTTGCGCCATTAGGGATGGGTGGGAAAGGAAGGGTGGAGAGAAACCCAGCGTCGGCGTTAGCCTACTCTTTTCGAAAGGCGCCAAGGGGTCCGCAGTTTAACGTCCCATCCGACGGACGTCGTATTCACTCAAAGTGCTCTCCACAAAGCACCTCAAGTAGGGATCGGGATACCACTGAAAAACATTTGTTGTCACCAGGACTTGAACCCGGGATTTCTCGGTGGGAAGCCTGTATGTTAGCCTCCGCACCATCTCGATCCCCTTAGAAAATTGTCAGCGAATTAAATTATTTTCCGATACTGAATAATTGATTCTATTTCCTCTGTTCTAAAAAAAAAACTCTGTGTGAAACCTTAACTATTAAGGGAGGAATTAATACAAGCGAAACAACATATAAATACCAATTTGTACTTTCCTCGAAATTGTTTGCAAAATCCTTACTCCTAAATTTTGAGGGCGTCTCGTTTTTTAACTATTGCGCTTTTCAAATAATACGTTTAAGTAATTTTCGCACAATGACCGGAAGATTAATTTCACCGTTGTTGCCGAGATTCAAGATCTCTGTCCGACCTTCCCTCTCACGCCGCGTCAAGCGGACAATTTAATACAAACGAAAGAAGCTCGCGCAGGCGCACGATCAACGCCCTCACAATTAGGAAGAGGGACTCTGAATGGGTCCAGAGTGTTTACCATAATCAACGCGAGAGGCGTAATTCCATGGAATAGACCGGTTGTGCCGAGCTAACTCCCAAAGCAGATTGAAGTAATTTAGCAGTTTTTTTGCAAAGGAAAGGGGTAAGGAAAATTGAGGAAAGGGGTGAAGGGGCGAACGGATGGGAAGAGGATAAGGGTTCCTGCGGTGGGACGTGATTAATGGGTGGACCCTTCTTGATTTTTGGCAGGAGTCCCTCATTCGCAAAGGGTGTGATAGGAAAAGGGGTTCGGAGAGAGAGAGAGAAACCAGAGAGGGTAGAAAGGGTTTATATATGTGTACCGTGCCCGCGTGCCCCCTGCCGACTGCTCCAAGGGGTGAAGAACCTCCATCAAATAACTCCGTGCTCAAGAGTCTCAAAATTACGACCGTGAATAGCTATCGGTTTATGAAAACTTCGGATTCTTTTAGGCCTCCATATGCGGTATTTAAAATATTCCATTCAAATCGTTCCGAGTCGGTGAACTGGGTTTATTTTGTTTTCCGGGCAGCCTTGAGTGCTAAAAATTTTTTTAAAGATGCCTTCCAAGTTAGCGGACGTCTTGAAAACGGGTTAGTTGAAAATACCATTCCTGAAACGCGTCATCTTGAATATTCAGAAAAATTTAACGGTCGCCATCGTTTCTATGGATACCACTGGGAGAAACTGCAACCATATGATCTAAAGATTTTGTTAATGGGCATGCAGATCTAATAATATCAAGGAAACGAAAGAACCGAATTGTTGAGAGAGAATTAGTCGATTGGATTTATTAATTTTGCTGGTAGGAAGACCTAAAAGTTCTAACTTGACATGGGTTAACATGATTAGTTTTTCAAATCGCTGAAAGTTAGAAAGAAAAAGTAAACTTATCAATCGTCCCCTCTCTCTCTCTCTCTCTCGAGGGTAAGCTCATGCCGCCTCCAAACTCCGCTCCTCCCCAATTCCTCTCCAGTCGGTGTGGAACGGAAAGCAATATTGCACAAACCCGCTCTCCCTACTTCGGCCGGTACCTGAATGTTTAGTGCAGCACAACGCATGGACGGTTCTCGAAAGGTTCATATCGCTGTCCTCATATTCACTAAGATGCTACTGCAATCTGCGCTGCTGAAGGATCAACTCGAGAGGAGATGAATCCGAAACATCTACAAGCGGATTCATCCATTCCATACGCGTGCGTTTGTGTGTGAATCTCAAACGTTTGAATGCCTATGAAGACTGAAATGAAATTTTTGTTAAAAAATGTGATTATTCGGATAGAATTTGCAGATTTCCGTACAATCCCGATGAAATTGTATTCATCTTAGTAAAATCGACAATGATTAGTAGCACCTGAGCAAATTCAGGATAATCTTTTACTTAATAATTCA